>VDFB02075321.1:412118518-412719105 GCA_007258455.2 Sequoia sempervirens | reverse complement strand
AACTAGTCTTCTATTTATCATCTGGCTCAAAACATTAATCTGGAAGATTTGATTTTTGTGTAAAATGTAATGCTGTAGGGATTATCTGCAAACACCTTCACATTCAAGCAGCTTGGATGCAAATTCACTAGCATGCAATGTGACCAATATGATGAATATCAATTAATTAATCAGCAAATATCTTAAAAAAGATTTATTATGGAAAATATTTGACATTTTCACGACTTTTTCAAGAAACCTTTTTTCAAAGTTATTAAAATAAAAATGAGATACAACCAAAGTTACAAGTAATAAGAAAAATCTTTACTTGTTAAGGATTTTGGTGAGCAAGTAGTAAAAGTAAAAAGGGAACTAGAATTCTATTTGCTTAGCATGTGGGTAGTTTGCATGATCTTACTTTGAAGTCAGAAAAATAAATTTAATGTTTGTGGCATGGAGAAAAATTAGCTGTGGATGCCATTTCATTCTGTTCATTTTTCTTGGCTGCTGCCTAGAATCAGTGAATACCGTTGTGTTTCTAGAGTCATAGCTTTTGCATATTATTACATTAGTGTATATCTGGACATAAAAGTACTTTCCTGCTATTCTTATGGGGAATTTATTTTGTATATAGATTGTACATATAATGTAAATAAGTCTAATTTTGTATTTGGCAGGGTGACTGGATTCTGATTGGAAAAGATGGTCAATGCAATGAAGTAAACTTAGTCACATTGTATATGTATAAAGTGAAATGTGAAAATGTGGGAGTTTCAAAGGATCCATTTTTGACTCAAACGTCAGAATTTGGAGTGCTTTTTGGTAGTGAGATGGATGCAGAGGTACTTTTTGAATTTTGATTATATTAATTTGAATCATTCTTTTTCTCAAGAGGAGCTACATATAATTTGTATTTAGTAAATAAAGGTAAATTTGAATGGAGTGACTTAAAGTAAATTGTATATGTATTGTGAACTTGGCAGGTGTTATCAATGACAATGGATCTCTTTGTAGCTCGCACCATGATCACTAAGGCTTCTCTCCAGTACCGAGGAGCAATAGAGTTCTCAGAAAGCCAGGTTTACTCTATTTTTTTGCTAGTTCTTTATAGATTACTAAGCACTTCATTCTGCTGTGGTTATCTAATCAAGTTATTTCACGATTGCCTCTTCTATTTTTTTTCTGCAGCTAGTGTCATTGAAGAGTTTTCATGTGAGGCTCATGAGTATTGTGTTGGATGTGAATGTGGAACCTGCCTCTACACCGTGGGATCCTGCAAAAGCATATATATTTATTCCTCTCATAGCTGATAAAGTTTTAAAACCAATAATGGAGATTGACTGGGATCTAATTGAAAGGGTCTTGGGAACTAAAGCTTGGAATAATCCGCTTCAGTGTGCTCGACCTGATGTTTACCTTGGTACTGATGAACGAACACTTGGTGGTGACCGAAGAGAATATGGCTTTGGGAAATTGAGAAATGGAATGTCAATTGGGCATAAGTCACATCCAACATATGGGATCAGAGGAGCAGTAGCACAGTTTGATGTTGTAAAAGCTTCAGGATTAGTTCCTTCTCGTAATGAAATAGAGAAGTTGCAGGATGAAGCTCCTCCCCCAGGAAAGTTAATGATGGCAGATGGATATGTTGATATAGAGGAACTTACAGGCAAAATTGTAACTGCAGCACATTCGGGAAAGAGGTTTTATGTTGATTCAGTTCGGTTTGAGATGAATGCAGAAAGTTCATTTCCCAGGAAAGAAGGTTACTTAGGTCCTCTAGAATACAGTTCATATGCTGACTACTACAAACAAAAGTATGTGCATTAGCAAGCGGAATTATATTTTTGTAGTTAACTCATTAAATACCAAGAGGACATTGGCATTCTATATATTTTTGCAATTTTGTCCTTTCCACTCTATCTGCATTGTAGCCTCTTTTTGTTTTTATGTGTTGGAGTTGATTTTTGCTCTTGCTATTGCCACTGGATATACTTTTGAGTCCCATTTACATATTTTGATTATTTACAGGTTTTGATATTTTTTGTTTCATTCTGTTTTCCTTTTGTTTAGAAGGATCTTACTCTTCTATGTATTGCTGCTGTTCCAGGTATGGAGTTAAATTGGTTTACAAGAAGCAACCTCTCATAAGAGGACGTGGCGTCTCATATTGCAAGAACTTACTGTCCCCCAGATTCGAATCTACTGAGAGTGAGTGATCATCTGGAACTGGTGTATCCATCATCTTGCTCATTATAATTTGTTTCAATAGTAAAAATCTTGAGTAATATACTCTGATTATGGGGAAATCACTATTGAAACTGCAGGTAATGCAGAGGAAACACAAGACAAGACTTATTATGTAATGTTGCCACCAGAAATTTGCTTGGTGCATCCTTTGCCAGGTTCCCTTGTTAGAGGTGCACAGCGTTTACCATCAGTCATGAGGAGAGTTGAGAGCATGCTCCTTGCAGTTCAGCTTAAGCATAAAATTAACTATCCAATTCCTGCTTCCAAGGTATCCATCAATCACTGAAAAAACCAGTACTGTACAAGCAAAACCATTCCCAAAATTGCAAAATTTATTTTTCTAGTTATAATACGTTTCATTGATTGTGTAACCAACTTTTAAAATATCCCTGACAGATCTTGGAAGCATTGACTGCGGCATCATGTCAGGAGTCATTCTGCTATGAAAGGGCAGAACTGTTAGGAGATGCATATCTGAAGTGGGTTGTTAGTAGATGTTTGTTCCTCAAATACCCTCAGAAACATGAGGGACAGCTTACTCGCATGAGGCAGCAGACTGTAAGCAATGTTGTACTATATCAATATGCTCTGAGTAAAGGACTACAAGCCTATATTCAGGCTGATCGCTTTGCTCCATCTAGATGGGCTGCTCCTGGTGTGCTTCCAGTCTTTGATGAGGATACCAATGAAGCTGATAATGTAGATTTCCTTGGTGAAGTGGATCCCAGCTCACCAAAAGAAATGGCGATGCATAAAAGCACACATCTTGAAGACAGTGATGATGAATTGATGGAGGAGGGTGAGATTGAAGGAGATTCAAGTTGTTATCGAGTTCTTTCAAGCAAGACATTAGCAGATGTTGTTGAAGCTTTGATTGGAGTCTATTATGTGGAAGGAGGAAAGAAAGCGGCTGCCCATCTGATGAACTGGATAGGTATTCCTGCAGAATTTGATGCTGAAGAAGGAGAACTTGCTAGGAGAAGATGCAAGGTTCCTGAATCTGTAGCGAGGAGTATTGATTTTGATAAGTTAGAAGGTGCATTGAATTGTAAGTTCATTGAGAGAAGTTTGTTGGTTGAAGCAATTACACATGCCTCAAGACCCTCATCAGGAGTCTCTTGCTATCAGCGACTAGAGTTTATCGGTGATGCAGTTTTAGATCATCTCATAACAAAACATCTATTCTTTAGTTACACTGACCTTCCACCTGGTCGGCTTACTGATCTGCGTGCTGCAGCAGTGAACAATGAGAACTTTGCACGTGTTGCAGTGAAACATAAACTTCATATACACCTTCGACATGGATCAACTGCTCTAGAAGCACAGGTACTGCGGAATTGTCACTGGATGCATTTAGCAACCGACTTGTTGATTTATGTTGCTTATTTTATGCATGTCACTAATGTCTAATTAATATCATTGCAGATACGCGATTTTGTAAAAGACATTCAAGCTGAACTTGATAAACCAGGAGTGAATTCTTTTGGTCTGGGAGATTTCAAGGCTCCAAAAGTCCTTGGTGACATTGTGGAATCTATTGCTGGAGCAATTTTTCTGGATAAGGGACTTGACACAAAAAATGTTTGGGAGGTAATGTCAATCCAACTTTACTCCACATGGGAATAATAATGATTGAGGAAATAATAGCATTCAATATAGAGGAGCTGAATGTTCATGTACAAGGTTAGCTGTTCATTGGAATGTAGCTTGATTTAGTTTTTCTATTTACAGATATTCCAACCATTATTACAACCAATGGTCACTCCAGAGACACTTCCTATGCACCCCGTTCGTGAACTGCAAGAACGCTGTCAGCAGCAGGCTGAGGGCCTAGAATACAAGGCCTCACGAACAGGGAATGTAGCTACAGTTGAAGTTTTTGTTGATGGTGTTCAGATTGGCATTGCTCAAAACCCACAGAAGAAAATGGCACAGAAATTGGCAGCTCGAAATGCTCTGGTAATCTTAAAGGAGAAGGAAGCACAGGCTAAGGCTAATAGTGGGGATAATGTAGATGGCCAAAATGGAAAAAAGAATGGAGCTCAAACTTTTACACGGCAAACTCTGAATGATATTTGTCTCAGGAGACAGTGGCCAATGCCTCAATACAGGTAACTTTTCTATTGGTGACCTATTTATCAGAAATTTGAAGAAAAGTGGCTGTGAAATTACTAAGATTGTTACATCGTGCTGTACACACCAATTTTCAGTATCAGATTGAGACTTATTATTTTTGCTGGACCACAAAGTATTGATGCTATAACAAAAAGGGACTTCACTGAAACGTTACTAAGAACCCAGTTGAGTATGTATGTCAATTGCAAGTCCACTAGACATCATAAAACATTGATGTTCAGATTGCATGTTCCTAGACTGAAATTGAGTAATTTAATCAGCAATGCTAGATGGTTTTGGTTTCCGTTTTATTGACATCATCATTTTAGGGTTCTGAACCCTGGCAAGCATGCCAAAGTCTTTAATCCACTTTTCTTTTTCAGTAAAGATATCGAGTTATAAACTTGTATCTGTAGGAATATTCCTCGCCATCCATGCCCCTTTCTACAATTCACAAAAGGATCTGTTCCTTTTGTGAATATCAGAAATCTTCCTTGAATATCTGAGATCTTCTCTTAGAGTATTACTTCTAATTCAGGACGGTTTCACCCAGTTAGTAATAAATATCTTTCAGGGTGTCAATGCCAAAGCCAAATCCCTATTGATTACAAATGCTTCTCTTTGTTCAGGACTTGAAAGGGAAATGAGGGAAATGATCAGAGAGAACTCCGAACTTAATTGTTCTCTGTGTGCTCTCCCGTCTTCTTCCTTGAACAGGATGAACTTTCTCTGTTACAGTAGGCACAATCTCATCTAAAATAAGGGCATGGAGGGATCTGATTACTTTGAAACTGAGCCAAGGGAATTATCTTCCCTGCCAGTGATCGTTAATTTCCCACTTTATCCCTTTAATCTACAAAATTACATTATATTAAAATAAATTTATTGTTTATTACCCTCCTAATCCAACAAAAATAATGCACAGAACCGATACAACAAAAGCTTACCCCTTTTTTCTGTTGTCTTAGCTGGCTGTTCTTCCGGTTACAGTGAAAGGCATTATTCCTTTCTGGACATTAATAACATCATTTCTTTTGTCTCATTTCAACCATCAGTTCTTATATAATATTATAAAGCCATTATTCTTACTGTTTTTGGCTCTTATCTTGACGAATGCCACAGTTCAGAAATGCACTTGTCTGTCGATTTTGCTAGAACCAGAACCACAAAATGACTAATTTTATTATCACTACTCTCAATGTAATTTCTTCTTTTATCCCCATGGAACAATGTAACCCTTTAATTTTTTGAAAAGCTGTGTATTGGTTATACTTAAAAATATTTACTGCAGAATTTCTTCTGTGAAATAATTATGCCAAGAGAGGTTCTACAGTGGCAGCAAGGCACAGAGCATCATGCCACGACTCTGTAAATAAAGACTAAAACACAGCCGACATATATTTAAAAAAAATCTGAAACTATAAGATAACTCTTAAGTAAAGAAAAATAGCAATTTAAATGAAATAAAATAATTCTTAAATAGTTCTAAAGTAAAATAAATTAACTGTACTAGTAATACCAATCATTTCCATGGAAGTACTAAGATATATGCTCCCTTAGTGGTTTCTGATTCTGCTTCAGAATCTTATTTTGATAGATACAATAATCAATTACTACAAAATACTTCATTGCTTGCTGCAGCGTCTATTATTTAAATCTTTGCTCAATGCCCAATAATCATCCAGAACTTAATTGCTTTTCTCAAAATTTGGTTCCTGTTTAATGTGAAATACAAATAAATTTTATGTCGAGGTACTTTAAAAAATGTTTAACATCCAAGTGTACCCACTGTGCAATCAAAAGCAAACCATTTCACTTAAGAAATTTAGGCACATTTTCTACAAGTCTATGAAAGCACAATACTTTTTAGTGCGCAATAGTCTTTATATTAGACATCATTGCCTGTGAAATCTTTATAAAATGATAATCAAGCAACTTTATTGCAGGTGTGTAAGCGAAGGTGGCCCAGCCCATGCAAAGAGATTTACATATTCTGTACGTGTACATACAACAACAGGAGGATGGACTGAAGAATGCAGGGGTGAGCCTATGCCTAGTGTCAAAAAGGCAAAGGATTCTGCAGCAATGGTGTTGTTAGAACTTCTGAAGCGTGACCCTATTCAATGAAGGATGCATTTTGTTACAGCCATTCAGTATTTATTCTATATTTATTACATGCTGTGGAAAGGATTCTCCAGCAATGGTGGGATGGGAACTTAATAGGTGTCTCTAATCAATGGAGAACTCATGATGCCACAGCCTTTCATTATACCATATTTATTACACCTTTCAATATACCGTATTTATTACACCTTTCAATGTTGAACTCATTTTGCCACAGCCTCTCATACCATATTTATGACATGCCGGCTAACATGAAAATGAAAAGAGATTTTTAGATATTCAATATTTCTAGGCTTAATTTCAGATACCATGGGGTTGGAGATTTATCTACACCAATGCAAAGGCATTCACAATAAATATGAGGTAATAAATCTTAATTCAGATGATCTTTAGGGATACATTTTGGCAGTCAAATCTGACTTGTTTCCCAGTTCGCTAAAGAGGACAATGCAGGTTGTGCTAATGTTCTAATCGAAATAAATGGTGGAAAGTTTTCTTTCAAAAGGAGTAGAAGTTAGCCTTCATGGCTACGAACTTTTGATCTTAATTCCTGAAATGACCCTTCGATATGTTGTCACATCTTTTTTGAAGAGTTTTTGACTTTTTAATGGGCATGATAACATGTGAAGAAAATGAACACCAACTACAATGATTTGAAAAAATCAGTTTATGATTTAGAGGTTTGGAAAGGCCCATCCTATTGTTCAAATTTTTAAAATTTCAACATATTGTCATCCCCGTTTAAAATCCTATGTAAGAAGTTTTCTTAAATTCAAGTCCGAAGTCAAAAGTTCTAATGCACCGTTAACACTAGCAATGGTTCATTTACAGCCAAATCTTTAAAGATAACACAAAATTGTACATAAATCTCACAGCTTATTCAAAATACATCTGAAATCATCAAATATGAATATATAACTTGATGTCTACATCAATCTTTATATCATTTGGAAATAACTGAATCAATTCTAGTAAGAGTTTGGATGGAACTGAGCATGTACCGAGCGAAATCATTGCCAAGCTTCTACTGTGCTTAGATGCAAACCACGTGTTTGTTGAAATAGGTACTAATTGTTGATTTTCTTTCGAAGGGTTTTTGACAAGCAATTATGCGCTCGACCGCTTGACCAACTTTAGCTACTTCTTTGTAGCAAATTAATTATTTTTTTTTCCAAAGAGTTGTCACTCTTGCAAGTTTATTTCACTAAGGAATGGAAGCCAATTTGATCGTTGCCTACTAAATTGAATTTATAGCAAGGATATGCTTGTACTTAATTTTTTTATTATCATATATTAGATTTATTTTTGACATTACACCATTATATGGTAAGGTCCATGGTTTAGCATTACTCAAACTAAGTGCCAATGACAAGGTATATAGTTTACCCCTAGCCGTTACTCTTGAAAAGCATGTAATTAGCCGATAGGCTACATATAGTGGGAGGTTTCAACTTGAAACCTGTCTCAAGCTGGAAAACTGCAAAACTTTCCCACAAAATAGTTGATGGTTTCATTTTGCCTAGATTTTGTTCACTGCTGGCAATCTTGCTTTATAGATTTGGTCAATAGGATAATATGTCATATCAGTTAAAATATCAACATGTTGAAATATCAAATTTCCAGTTGGCAGTGGATATCCCTTTGAATCAAATAACTATCTGATATGGTTTGAGCTGTCATAAATTCTCTCTTACTGCATTTAAGTGTAGTTGGTAAATGCATTGATGCATTATACCGTAGATCACCACCCGTTGTCTTATGAAGACATATACAAAACTTGCAATAGACTACTCAAAGCAAAGAACATACCAGCAAAAGAAATTTGAAGAATCCATGGTACCATTTTTTTTCATGTATATTAATACTCTTAGGATGCAGGATTTTTTGTTATTTTAATCTAATGTATTTAATTCAAGGAAAAAACCCTCTTCTTCTTCTCGTACTTTTTTCTAAGTACCATGTCTCCCAACAAAATCAATATAACTAGCTACAACCTAGGCGAAGAATAGAGAAATTATGCTTGAACAGTAGAAAAATTAAGCTTTAAAGAAAAGCATACCTGATGAATGCTTGAGTTTTGAACAATTCTGTCAAGTGCTATTGTGCACACCCAGCAAACAACCGTGTATCTGTTTTGGATCCATCTGATAGATAGGAAGGATAAATCATATAAACTACTTAACTTTCCTTTATCGTTACTGTTAGAACACTATTTTATTTAATAAGCTAAATCACCATATCAAAATGGTTATGCACTTTTGGCTTGTTAATTGTAGTGAGTCTGTGACATTATTGAGCAACGAAACTCATGAAGGCTTTTCACTTGTGATTTATCCTTCCTAGCTAAGTCACGAAGCTCAAATAGTTGTGTATCTGTTTTGGGTCCATCTGATAGATAGGAAGGATAAATCTCTTCAATCTTTTCATTCTTACAGATTTTAAAATATTCCTTAATATTAGCTGGTCACTTGATTACCTTCAAAATCTGAAGAGCTGTTACTTCAATTTGTTAACAATAAACAAAAAGTAGTTCTAAAAATATTGGCCCTTCAGATTTACTAGAAGTTTCAGACAAGAATTTTTGCAACTTCTTAAACGAAAATATTGATTGTGATTTATAGTTTATTTTAATGCCTTGGACCAGTCTCCCTACAATTGTTGCTTTAAGCTATTCAGAATGAACAAAAAAACTATAATGCTAGATATTTGTAGCTGTCCAAACAAGACAGTGCATGGCGATGAGAAAAATCAAAATCAACGTGGACCATACTACCGAGCCCAACGTGGGAGGTATTCATGTTCCAGGTGTTTGCTCTCTGTGGGTCCTGTTATATATTTATTTGGTTGAGTTTGTTAACGTCTTCTAGACAGCACTTTCACAGCTTGAATTCTAACATTTCGGGGGTGAAAATCAATGTTAGGGGACAAAAAATGGGTTCCACTGTAGAGCCTTTGTATGGATGTTAATCTTGCACCAACACTGGTGATCCCAACTCTTCACCACCATAATCTTAAATATAGTTTGTTTGTTCACACATCTAACACCCATATGCAAGGAACCCATCAATGTAGTTTTGTGGTATTAAAAATTCTGAGCTTTGTTTTCCCAATGGTAGCCTCCAGCAGCTCAGATTCACAGAGGTTGCAAGTGCATCTATCATTGTAGCCCATCTGGTCATGAGGAATGAGGATCAACATTGGTTTTTTGTCTTGATATTCTCACAAATACAGGATAGAGAGCACCTTGTTTCACTGCAATGATAAATCAAAAATCTTCCATAAGATGTGCAAAACATATGAATCATTCATTTACTCATGTAACTATTTAGAGAACGTTTATAAAAAACATTGGCCATTCAAACTACTCCAAGCAGATATGTAGCAATTGTGGCAATAATAGACTTTCATATGGAAATGCTTTGTGTTCCTAGTAATACTCCTCATTACAAGGTTGTTGTCATAAGCATGTTAATCAAAACAAAATCCTACCTAGCTACTAATCCTTTAATAAGAAACCATTTCCTTTTTTGCACATGTTGCTATATGTGAATCTAGGATAATGCTGCAAAGCTAGGCCCAACTTATGTCGTAGACATAGATCTATAGTTCGTTTGGCATTTCATATTGGCTAAATTACTGATAAAATCTAACACAATGTCATTCCCAAATTTGTATTACTTAGGTTGGCCCGTAAAGGCCTAAAAACATTGATGTAGAATAAGATAATATGAATTATCCAATATGGTGAAAAGTAAAGGCAGACTTTATTAAAGATGGTCAAGGTAAAAGATTCCATGGTATGCATCAAAACTTAAATTGTAATCCTTAAAATTTCCTTGCTTTATTCAGACGAGTTCAAAGGCAATTGCACAGACCTTTTTGAGGTTATAAATGCTATTTGGCATTGATTAAGACAAGCTTAAATTGTACTGACATAATTGTTTGTTATTCCACTACAATTTCTTGCATAAAACATTGAGACTTCAAAATTCCACACTTAAGTTCAGATATCCTCCCACAAACACAACTCTTTTGATATGCAATTTAAAGTTTAAGGTAAGGTTTCAAATTGACCAGCCAAACTATCAAAACCAAAAGAAAAAAAACAAAAAAATTAGAGCAGAACCTACTCATATCCAAAACAACTTGAACCCAAACTCAAACCTAGAACAAACAGACCAAGAGGTTTCCCCAGAGAGCCAATAACATATTATGGTTATTGAGTCCTCACCCACTTTTCACTATGGCAACATAATTCTTTTTACTGAAAGTAAATCCCAACTATCCCAGAGATGGCTCAAGGAGATATCCAACTACTAAAAAGGCATTGTATACCCTTCAATGAAACAGTTCAAAATTTAATACACAGTAGCATGAAATTATTCAAATTGTAATTGAGGATGACTTTTACAAAGAATTAGGCCAAGGAATGCAACAATCTAGAGAGATCATTTGGGTTTCCTTGGAGGTTGTAATCAATCTTGTAATCCTACAAACGACCATTTGTAGGAAAAACCATTATCACAAATAAATACTGTTTACTTATTGCAATCTACTTTATTTATACTTAAATCTGTCCCATACAAACAAAACAAGACGCAATGCAACAGTGAATGCATATGTTTCAGTAAAGTGGTCCAATAGTCAAGAATTGAATCTTCAGTGCTGTCAAACTCTATGGGCCGAGTACAAAAGTGACGATATTTCCCCAAGTTTTTACATAAAATAAATCCAAGAAAAGGCCCTACAAAGTGGTTTTATATCTACCTATTAAATAGATTGAATACATAAAATTTATGGTTTCATATGTATTTTGATTTGATCATGTGATTTTTTAATTTGTTTTGCATGATGAAAAAAACCATATAGTTAAATTTAGAAATATTTGATGAATTTGTTGTTATTCTACATTTTAGTTAACAAAGTAGATATTTATATTTGTGAAAAAAGCAAAGAAAAAGCCCTATTATCAGTGGTTTTATATCTACCTATTAAATAGATTGAATACATAATATTTATGGTTTCATATGTATTTTGATTTGATCATGTGATTTTTTAATTTGTTTTTCATGATGAAAAAAATCATGTAGTTAAATTCAGAAATATTTGATGAATTTGTTGTTATTCTACATTTTAGTTAACAAACTAGATATTTATATTTGTGAAAAAGCTTATCCATAAAATGTCAAGAATATTTAGTGTGAACAAAACTCTTCAATCGTGCATATTCTCTAAGGAATTCCAATGCACATCTAGATTTTTTTTTTATTCCAAAATGTATTTAAATACAAGGATCTAACAATAAATTTTACAAGTTTGTGTAAAGTTAGCCCTTGGTGGGAAGGGTTATAGGTAGAAGTTAACTAAAATTTGAATTTTAAATTTTAAAGTTGAAAGGGTCAAGTTTAGTGGTCAATTCGATATCATGAATGTAGACTTGACCTAGGACAAAAAATGAGGCATATGAAGTTGTGGAATGTGTACATGAAATTATGCACATATTGGATTAATAAATATTATAAATATATGAATATGAAAGTGTGAGAATGCATATGGGATAAGGGATAAATATATAGGGATATGTGCAATAGATGGGTAGGTGGCATATAGTATGTTGATGTGTCTTGAAAGGACTCTTCTGGAAATTGCATTTCATGGGAAATGTCCTAAGGTAAACCTTGAAAACATTTTTTTCTTCTTCTAACACCTATAGTTCCTTCTTTTACCACCTACTTCCATTTTTCTATACTTAGTACCGTTCACATAAAACCAACAATGCATTTATGATGTAAGTCTGCTCATTTTTTCTTTGAATGTGTAGGAACAAATTAAATGAACAACCAAAACTCTTTGTGCTAGCTCATTTCCTACAAGAACATGGAATCATAAAAAAAAAAAGTGTCAAGACTATAATTCAAACTTTTTCTTTGAATGTGTAGGAACAAAATAAATGAACAACCACAACTCTTTGTGTCAGCTCATTTCTTGTAAGAACATGAAATCATCGACAAAAAAATGTCCAAGATTAAAATTGTTACAAATCTTTCTTTCTTTTTGCTATAATCAAAATTGTAATTCAAATATTTTGTATATGTTCCAAACATCTATAATTCAAATATTTTGTGTATGTATTTCAAACTTCTAATACAAAATTATATAGATACTATTCTACACTTCCTTAACATGTTAACTTACAAATAATTCTCTATAGGTGTACCCATTGCACCCCTCTTGATGCAAGTACCTACTGTAGACACTGAAATTTGGTCTAAGCTTGTGACTTCAATTTCTTCATAATTCGTATCTTCATGGTCATGATTAAATAATGTTAATTATTTAATTATTCTCTAAAGTCCTTAATTCAACTATTAATTAAATAAACTTAATTATTTAATTGATTCACTTTAACATTTATTCAACTATTAATTGAATAATCTTAATTATTTAATTAATTCACTTTATCTTTATTCTATCCTGATTAATTAAATAAACATTATTTATTTAATTACGTCACTAATTAACTTTACCCTTCTTAAATTAAATAAATTCTTATTTAATTCACCTTTATCATATTTTCTGACTATAATTAAATAAATACTTTAATACTTTAATTATTCATTCAAACTATTCATCACTTAATTAAATACATCTTATTTATTTAATTTATCCTTAAATATCGAATCTTGAATTAAATAAATCATTTAATTCATAAAAGTCTATTTTTAACACATTCCTCTATATTTGGATAAACGCTTAAGTTATCTAAGTATTCATTCTTACTCAACTCGAGATTTATTTAAATCGGTCAGTTAACTCCTGATTTAATGTCTGATTTGCTTTTGCGAGTAATCTCTTTGTCAAATCATTCAGTCATCTAGTTCTAACTCATTTGCGTGTACATGCGTATTAATTAAATATCTTTATTTAATTAATTAAGTCTTGTGCGTGCGTTTGAACAGAGCGTTGCTTTAATCCTATATTTATCTTTGTCATGCAAAGACTATTCTTCTATTTTCGAATACCAAACTCGAAGATTAAATCATTTATTTAATCTTTATTTCTATTTTCAGTTTTATCACTCATGTCACTACTAACAGTCATCATAATGCATGCCTAATCCTTTGATCTCAACTGTCCATTGATCTTTCTATCCTGACCTGTCATTCGAATGATCAATTTTCTATAAATTGATTTGTCTTTCATCATTTCAATCTCTCCCGAAATCTTGTGACTTTTGGAGCAATTATCTTAAATCTTCGATGTTTCGTTATTATCACAATCCTTAGGCTATGCTTGCACATACAAAAATATGAGGGCAAGTACACTACAGAAAATGAAATGAAAAAGGACAACAGAGGTTATCCATGGAGTTGCATTGATCTTTGGTGAGATTGTTTTATGTTTTAGCTTATTTCCTTTATTTTTTGTTGTTTGACTTTAGATTGCATTTAGAGCCTGATCGCATTAGAGTGTTTTCTTTTAACCTTTCATTTGTATTTCCTAGATGTTACATTTGGTGAACTTGACGTGAAGACACCATCTTCGCGTATCCGTAGACTTTTATTCAATTTTTGCAAGTTTTTGTATGGAACGACGCATCTGTTTGACGAAACGACGCAACTGACATTCAGAAACACATCTACTTGAGGAAACGACGCAATTGACATACTAGACCGCATCTAATATCAGAAACGACACATCTGGAATACTTACGCATTTGTTATTTTTTGAGCTGCAATTGATTGGTAAAAATCCCGTGACACATCTGACAACGAAAATGACACATCTGACTGGTAAATTTTTAGGTTTAAGTTTTCAATTTACAGCTTTCTTTCATGTTTTTATTTTTGCTAATCTTTTGTTTTCAACGTGTGTCTTGAGGAGTTAACGAAGTTTTTGCAAATCGATAGTTGAAGATCAATTGCATGTCGAAGACCATAGTTAAATTTTTGAAACAGATTGTTTGGTAGTGTAGCAAATCTTTCATTTGGATTAAAATTAACAAGTGTCTACTGTGTTTGGTGCGAAAGCACAATTTTGTTATTACCCTCATGATTCGGTATATTGAAGTATCCTCTCCCCTTGCGCATTCGTGCAATCCTAGGTGTAAGAGAAATGGTTACTGACTCTAGAAATTGGGCCTGTCCTGGTGAGAAGAAGTACTCACCTTAGGATGACTCAGACCGGTAGCACCCTGAACCAGAGGGACTTCCAGCTCGAATATAAAAGTGGATTCTTGGGGAAAGCCCAACGAATCACGCGTATGGTTCCGACGAGATGGATTCGAAAGGGGACTCTCGCCACATGGATCATGCCTTATGAACAAAATGCCTGAATTAAACACCTTTGTTTGTAGTGTCCAAAATCCCTCTATTTATTGGTACAAGTCGGATCTGTGACGCCATCTCACGTCTTTACAGTTCATGTGTAGAGATGAAGGTATGCCATGGGATGTTCATGGGTACTGTAGCTTGGTTGCCCCGAATGAAGTGTTGAGCCGTGGAGGGGAGCCAGTGGGGTCAAGCTACTAGTCATCCACCTTGAATAAACGTAGTTGGGGAAACCCAAGTGAGAATTCAGTAAATATTGTCCTACACAGCCTAGGATGTGCTTGTTTATTGTCAAATTAAACGTTCTTTGAGTCCAAATCAAACTGAAAACATAGTGTCTTATGAATGTCTTTGTTTGCCAAAACTTGATCACGAAACAACGTCAGTTTTATATCACAATTCACTAGAAAACCGCAACTGTCAAACAGAGTCACAATTGTTCACCAAAAAGTCACAATTGATCTTTAGAGTCGCATCTATTTTAACCTGAGTCACATCTGTCAGAAAAATGTGCATTTGTGTCATATTACACCGCATCTGATAACTTAGTCGCATCTGTCATAACCCCTATTACTGGAAATCTGCAATTGATACCTTCTGTGACGCATCTGACTAGGTGAGCCGCATCATCAGTTTGGAATGACACATTTTCCCCTGTCACAGAAACAACCTTCTTTTACTAGTACAATCATAGTTTAGAAAACTCACATCTAAACAGTCCCGAGTCGCAATTGCTATCCCGAGTTGCATCTATTGTAAACAAAGTCCCATCTGTCTGATACTAGAGTCTGATTACCAAAAAATCACAACTGAGAAACAAGACCGCAACTATCAAATTCTGCGACGCATCTTCCTGAGTATTAGAAACCAGAATTCACAGTCACAGTCCAGTTGACACAGTCATACCGGTCTTTGATCTGTCTTTTCACAGTAGTCCTTGAACAAAAACCTAAAATGATTTGCTCAATTTTGCATCCTTTAGGTATCATTTAGTTATTACCATATTTGTCCTAATTTTGAATTTTAGTTTCATCTTAGAGTACATATTACCTTTAGATCAAACTTTTAGGAAAGTCACTTTTACAAACTTTAGAATAGGTCCACTTTCTACACTTTGGAAAAACCATAGCGTCAATAAAATCTCTCATTGAACCTAGGTCTGTCATCATATCTTTTGTCCTACAGTGAGTCCTCCTAGCTCATTACTCTAGTTAGGGAGCTCACCTTATCTTTGGTCCTTGTCCTACATAGGTTCCTTGACATAACTAAATTGATGCCTTGGTTAGACTTTAGGTAGTTGGTAACCTCGTCTTAGGTTCACAAAATTGATTACCTTAGAAGCTTGCTTAGACTTTGCATTTTTAGATACTATCATCCTAGACTAGCGTCATATTAGACATACCTTACTCGCACATAAAATACCAAAAATACAATTGCATACATACCTTATTTGCATCCAGAAAATCCCAAAAATATAGACTAGAGTCATACTATCCATAGATGTAGTTTTGCATTCCTTGCATATTGGGCTTATCTTACATGGTTGAAACTAGTTCTAAGAGAAAAGAGAGAGAAAAGATGTAGAACCCAAACAAATTCATCAATCCGTTCTCGTCAAGACCTCACAGGACTTTATTAGACAAATTCACCACTAGAGACACTCAAGGACACATTAGAGCGGAAGACAGAGGCTACTGCACAAGACCTTGAGTTTGCCTCCTTTGTAGATAAGTACCTAGCAAATGATCGTCAACGATACTTAGCCAAATTGCTAACTTAAGGTGCTACCTTACCCATAGGATTTGATATTAGCACCTTACAAACTCAACCTACACAAGGGATAGACACAACGACTGCTAGTACCACTATTCCTCAGGTAAATACAACCATACCATCTGGCATACCTACACAGAGTACGACAGTCCATACGTCTCCATTTTTTACATCTGGCATGACATTAGGATTTAATTTCACTATAGGGGCATCATCATCCACTCCCTTTAGTCCTCTTGTTGGGAACAAAAGATCTAAAACGTAAGCTCCTACACCAAATGTCAGTTTTATCGGTACCATATTGTAGACAACAGCCATACTTAGTGTTCATGTCGCTAGTACTATACCATGGACTACACAAACAAGAGGCATACCCTTTTTCCAATATGGCAGTCAGAACCCATTCTCACAAATTCCAAGTCAGAACCCATTCTCACAGATTCCAAGTCAGAATGCATTCTCATAGATTCCAAGTCAGAATCCATTCACACAGATTCCAAGTCAAAACCCATTCACACAGATTCCAAATCAAAACACATTCACCAACATTCTGAATCCAAATCCACTTTACATACCCACATTTAACCAAAATACATCAGTGTTGGATACCAAAACACGTACATAGATCCAAATAATCTAGCTACCACATCGTTAACTCAAGTCGACGTCCTACAGACACAAATGCAGGCACTCCAAACACAAATGGATAACATGGCCGTGTCAACTAAGAAATCCTTTTCAACAAAAGATTTGTGCCCTTTTCCCTTTGATAAATCATTGTACATGACACCTTTCCCTCATGGGTATGTCATACCGAATCTGCCCAAGTACAATGGAAAACGCAATCCGATAGAACACATAAGGGAATTTTTGACCATGTGCATTGATGTCGCCTATGACCCCACTTATCTTATGAGACTATTTCCAAGAATTCTTGTAGGAATTGCACTCGAGTGGTTTTCTAGTCTAGACTATGGCATAAAATCATGGGGCGAACTAGCTGAGAAATTCATTGAGCAATTCTCCTTAAACATAGACCATGAGATTAATATAGCAACCTTGTGTCACACAACACAAGATGAAGGAGAAACTTTCATCGCTTTCCTCCAGAGATGGAGGACTATAGCCAGTCGGTGTCCCGTTGAGATACCAGAAAAATAAAAAGTTACTATGTTCCAAGAAAACCTCAATCCAAAATTGAGAAGTAACTTAGGGGTACATTGTTGCACATCCTTTACTAAACTAGTGGAAAAGGGCCTCATCATAGAAAAATACCTCATTGAAAAAGGAGAACTTAAGACACAGACACCCAATAGAAATCCAACTGTGCAAAACACCCCCAATGATAGAAACAGATTTTGGTCTTGGAACAAAAACGTTACCAATGATGGGGTAGTTGATGCTAAAACGTTACAAGCGGGACTGATCATTACACTGTGATGACATAACCCCTCTGCCAACACGCTTAACGTTGTCAATCAACCTCCCAGCACTATCCAAAATACTCAACATCCGCAACAACAGAGGAGGTTTCAGAAACGTGAGTTCACTCGCTTAGGGGAACCAATCGAGTTAGTATTCAAACAACTATTGCAACACAATCTTATACAAATTCAAGAGCCAAGACAATACGATCTAGGACAATTTAAACCAGTTTGGTAGGATGACAATGCCTTTTGTGATTTCCATAGAACTAAGGGACATAACCTACAAAATTGTCGACAACTAAAAAATATCATACAGGATCTTGTCGAGAAGAGAATTATTGAAGTTAGTGAATAAAAACAACAGTCATCAAACATTGATCACAAAGTATTTTCTTATCCACTACATGACCATGGGAAAGGAAATGTCCCTAGTTTGAGTAACAAGACCAATATGTCGGCCAATTATGCCAATGTCAAGCATGATTATAGTAGTGGAAAAATCATAAATCACCTTCGTGTTGCCGATGAGAATATCAATACCATTACCATAAATACAACTCCCAAGTGTGATGTCAACACTCGTCGGACTAAGATCACTATCCAAGTCCCTCCATCGCAGAAAACACCACAGACTTCCAAGTTGCAGTATAACTTACTTGATCAATTGGGGAAGACCCCAACCCAAATCTCCATCTTGGAATTGTTACGTATCTCCCTTGAGCATTGATCCATTTTAGCCAAAGCTTTACAAAGCACCACTATCCCTAATGATCTCGATGTCAATCATTTCCAGGAAACGGTAGGCTACCTGACCAATAATCATCACGCCACGTTCTCCGAACAAGACTATGCAACTGAGAAGACAAATAATAATGACCTTTTACATCTTGAAGTCCTTGTTGACAATACCAAAGTTAGAAGAGTTTTAGTAGACAGAGGAGTAGGGTTAAATCTGTGCACTTTAAAACTAATTAAGGCATTAGGTTTCTTAGAAGCATGCATAGACACAACCAAAAGTATTGTCATTAAGGCTTATGACGATGAGGAATGAAAATAAAAGGGGGTGGTAACACTTCCTATCAGAATTGGTCCTGTAGTAATGGAGACAAAATTCCAGGTCTTGGATCTCACCCTCCCCTACAACCTTCTGCAAGGCAAACCTTGGATTCATGCCATGAAGGTGGTCCCTTCCACATATCATAAATATCTCAAATTCCCTTACAATGGCACTGAAATAATAATAGATGGTGACCCAAATCCATTCCAATATTGCACAAGTCTAAAAGAGATACCCCAATGTCAAGTGCCAGTAAATCAAGAGGCTTCATCGTCCAATTCATCTCACTATGTCGATCCATCCACTCTCACTAAAACATTCACCCTATCATCACTACCTTCCACTCCTAGGGTTGAGATCCAAGACAAGGGTTGTGGAGAATACTACATGAAGACATCTTATTGTGTTATCCATTTGATTCCTCCTAAATCATATAGTTTACCTACAAAAAATAGGAGACAATCAGTGGTCACTATACATATCCCTCCCTCCACAACATTTGCAAAATGGGGAGAATTAAGCAAAGAAGCCATACACGCATAAGATGTCACCTCTTGGTTGTATAGAGAACTTGAAGAACCTCCCTCACTTTCTCATATTCCGATAGATCAATATGGCAAAGGTTTTACAATCATGAAGAGCAAGGGATATAATGAACATAGTGGTTTAGGCTTACATTAAGATGGGAGGATTGAACCAATCTTTATTTCTTAGTGGTCGAAAGGCTTAGGGCTTGGGTTTTAACTAATTTAGATTGGAGTTCCTAGTACCACATCACCCTTAATCGAGGAAGTAAGTGCTTCAGACGGTATTGAGACATCTCACGAACCATCTAACCAACCCTATTGTGACTCCCTCAAATCAAACGAATATGAGTGGGATTCCCTATCCTCCACCTCATCCATGGACCTTGATAAACTTTTTGGAGAACTTGACTTAATGTTGAAATCCTCACCAAATCCATTGAATTCCTATCCACCAAAGAATATGACAAAAGAGGAATGGTTTAAACATTACTATTGGGAATCTCTTGATCCTACCTCTTGGAAACTTGATACATCTATTTCAGATAACCAAACCTCGGCATTAGGCCCACCTCTCAATCCACCTAGATCTAAACCAAAGAGCAAAAAGGACTTGGTACAAAAATTTTGTGACCATATGAACAACTCAGTCCTTACCTTGACTCCTTTGAACTTTGACGACTCTGATGATGACATTCCCTTAGTTTATCCCCAACTCATTGATTGGGACCAACAAGACACACCTGTCTTAGACATTTTTGAGAACGATGAAGCAATTGCTGAGTTCCTGGGACTAAGAGAAGGCATACCTAGTGGTGATCACAAGGCTAGTTTTACCATTGAATTGGACAAAAAATCATATTTTGGGGAATCTGTTCAACCCTCTAGTCGCAAAAATGAGAAAAAAGAATAAAAAAGATAAAAAAGATGAGTCTCTAGGTGAAAACCGAAAGGTGCCTCTAGAAAATGAAAAAGCAAAAATAACAGACGCATCTGAAGGCGAAAAACCTCTTTGAGGCACCTAAGGATGGATTGAACATTCTCCCCGTTGTACAGGAAAAGTCACCCATGCTAGTTGAAGAATCAGTGGAAGTCAACATAGATACAAAATAAAATTCTCGACTAGTATATTTTGTAGCATCATTGACGAAAGAAGAGCAACCAAAATTCCACAACTTCTTTACACAAAGATAGATTAATTTTTCTTGGTCATATGTAGACATGCCTGGGTTGGATCCCAAACTTTTTCTACATCACTTGCCCTTACAACCAAGTGTAAAACCAGTGAAACAAAAATTGAGGAAAATGCACCCATAGATTGCTTTACTAGTCAAGGAAGAACTCAAGAAACTATTAGATGTTGGTTTCATTAGATTAGTCAACTATGTAGATTGGATTTCCAATCTTGTACTAGTCACTAAACCAACAGGGGGCATCCACATCTGCACAATTTTTAGAGATATCAACAAACCTTTCCTTAAGGATGACTTCCCTCTGCCCAACATTGACATGATAGTAGACATGACAACCGGATATGAGATGTTGTCCCTTATGGATGGATTTTAAGGGTATAATTAGATCATAACTGCAACTGAAGACCAACCTAAAACAAATTTTACATGTCCTTGGGGAATGTATTGCTGGAATGTTATGCCCTTTGGACTCAAAAATGCTGGAGCAACCTATCAGCGTGCCATGACCACTATTTTTCATGACCTTGTACACACTCTTATGGAAGATTATGTCGATGAAATTATTGCTAAATCAAAGACAAGGGCAGATCATTTACAGGTTTTAGACAAGATATTTCAAAGGCTAGAAAAGTATAAAGTGAGACTAAATCCCCAAAAATGTGTGTTTGGAGTGAAATCAGGAAAGCTTTTAGGGTATATCATTTCCAGATGAGGCATTGAGGTGGATCCAGCTAAGGTAAAAGCAATCATAGACGTGCCTCCACCAACTAATCTCACTCAACTAAGGACATTACAAGGGAGACTGCAATCCATCAAAAAATTTATAGTGCAGTTAGCAGATAAGACACATCCCTTTCAACATTTACTTAAGAAAGGGGTACCCTTTGTATGGACAGTTAGGTGTGAAGAGGATTTTCAACTGATCAAATAAAATCTACTCACACCACTAGTCTTAATGCCACATGTTGAAGGATGACCACTAATTCTTTATATTTCAGCAACCCATTCATCACTCAGAGCATTGCTTGCATAGAATGACGATGAAGGTCATGAAAGGGCAGTATACTACACCAGTCGGACTTTGGTAGGTTATGAGCTCAACTATAGTACCATTGAACATGCTTGTCTTGCAGTAGTATTTTCTACTAAAAAACTAAGGCACTATATGCTCAATCATCAGACAATGTTGATTGCCAAGATAGATCCTCTGAAATATCTTCTCAGCAAAGCAACATTAACAGGGTGACTGGCCAAATGGGTTATGATACTTAGTGAGTATGATATCCAATACGTAGAGGGAAAATCTATTAAATGAAAAGTAATTGCTGATCAGTTAGCTTATGCACCAATACAAGCAAATCATCCATTAGTTGCAAAATTTCCTAACAAGTTTATATTCACCATTGACACAAACACAACATGGAAACTATACTTTGATGTCTCTCATACAAACCATGGCTTAGGGGCTGGTATCCTATTTATCACACCATAGGGTGATTCCATTCCTAAGTCATTCAGGATTGCATTCCCATGTACCAAAAACATAGCAGAGTATGAGGCTCTAGTGACAAGGTTATTCATGGCAATCAAGTGGAAAATTAAGAACCTACAGGTCTACGGTTATTCTCAACTAATAATTCGACAGGTAAATGATGATTATGAGAGTAAGGATGAGAAGCTTGCTCCATACAAACACATGGCAGATAGTTTTAAGGAGTACTTTGATAAGGTCAAATTTCATCAGATACCTCGTGTCCTAAACAAGGTAGCAGACGCTATGGCTATTATTGCATCACTTCTAGACATTCCTAGCAACGTGCCTAAGTTTGAGTTCTTGGTAGAACAAATTTTAGTCCCGACCTACAATATCCCAGATTCTGAGATGGTATGTGACATTGTTGGTCCTGATTCCCCATGGTAAAAAGAAATCTATGATTACCTCCATCCCGAAATCATACCCCCTGGCCTTTCAAATAACCAACGTAGGACATTCCTTCGCAAGTCAGCCAAATACACCATCGTCGAAGACACCCTATATAGACGCGCCTTAGATAATAACCTACTGAGATGTATCAATTTTGAAGAAGCACAAGCAACCTTGCATGGGGTGCATGAGGGTATATGTGGTTCCCATTCTAGCGGTCCTACCTTAGCTAAAAAGATTATGAGACTGGGCTACTATTGGCTTACCATGGAAAAAGACTCATATATCTTTGTAAAGAAATGTTGCCAATGTCAAGTACACAGAGACTTGATACATGCATCAGCACAGGAACTCTGTTCCATAATGTCACCATGGCCCTTCACCCAATGGGGACTCAACCTCATAGGTAAGATCCATCCCACATCATCGAATGGCCACAAGTTCATCATAACTGCCACCGAGTATTTTACGAAGTGGATTGAGGCTATTCCTATGACATACATCACTGGCCCATAGATCTCTAAGTTTATCCTAAACTATATCATTTGTCGGTATGGTGTCCCTCAGTCCATAATCATAAATAATGGTCGTCCATTCAAGAACCAAGAACTCCGTCATCTTTGTGAAGAATTCCATTTTCAACATCACTTTTCCACCCCGTACTACCCACAAGGTAACGACCAAGCAGAGGCATCTAACAAAACTATCATTAGAATCCTCAAAAAAGACTGTCAATGATGCTAGCTGTGATTGGCATTTACAACTTAATCCCGCCTTATGGGCTTATTGCACAAGTGTATGTACTCCCACTGGCGCCACTCCATATTCACTAGTATTTGGTTCCAAAGCCATTCTGCCTATTGAGGTCGAGATTCCTTCCCTACGAGTATCCTTGAAAGGGCACATTGATGATGAAGAGTACCGAATATCAAGACTACATGAGTTAGAATTCCGAGATGAGTGACGACAGAAGGCACTAGACCATCTCCAAGCATATCAAAATTTCCTTCGTCGTAGCTATAACAGGAAGGTCTTGAACATAAACTTTGATATTAGTGACCTGGTCTTAATGGAGAACCCAAAGAATCAAGCAGAAAGAGAGAAACTAGGAAATTTTGAACCTAATTGGTTAGGAACTTATATTATTGCATAAGCCTTTGGATTAGGAGCATATCAACTCTCTACTCCTAAAGGAGAACCATTATCAGCACCCATCAATAGTCTTCATTTGAAGAAGTTCTACGCATAACTTCTGAGAGCCTTGTCTTAATTATTAAAAATACAAAAAAAAATTAAAAAATAAAATAAAATCGTTACCTAGGGGAAAACCTGGCAAACAAGCGTCTTGGTAACATAAAAAAAATACAAAAATCCAAAAAATAGTAAAAAGAAATAATTCGTCCAATAGTGAAAACCACTTCGGTGGTGCTTTAGATAAGTACCATGGTGAAAACCTGGCAAACAGGTGCTATGTGTAGTTGACTCTACTCCTTTGTCTACTATTATTCCAATTTGACTTCCCTATACATAGTCCACATCCCTATACATAGTCCATATCCCTGTACATATCGCTTATCCCTGTACATACTATCTATCCCTATACATATCACCTATCTTTCTCATCCATCGCTTGTACATACCATTCATAATAGGTGGTAGTCTTTCCCATAACTTGGAACGATTGACATCAAGTGCATTTCATATCCCCCATTTTATCCTATTCATAATCAATTGGTCTTATACTCGACTGGGGGAAAACACTGGACGTGCATCATATTGGTTCTTACATTGGTTGTGTTGAAGACGTAAAACCATAGAAAAATCCAAAAACATTACAAAATGTCCTGAGAAAATACAAAAAAATCAGAAAACTTCAAAAAGACAAAAAAATCAAAACATGTCAAAAATCCAAAAACAAAGTTAGAGTCTATCGCACTTGTCAGTCTTTGTCATTTGTTGAACTATGTTGCCTTTGTGACTGGACATAGGCAAGGCCATCTGCCGACGTGCCCCTGAGGTATTAGGTCAGTCCTTTTAGGTTTGTCTGTAAAATCATGATTCAATCCATTTGGTCTTTGGTCATGTCGAATTACGAGGTCTTTATGTGTATAACATAGGCAAGACCATCAATCGATGAGCCCCCGAGGCCGCACTAGGTCAATCCTTTAGAGTTTGTTGTCATGCACTACCACACACGTCTATTATTTTCATACAAATCAAGCTTATTATAGTAAGTCTTGTCAGTCAAAGTCTAGTCGAACTATGAGGTCTCTGCGTGTATAACATAGGCAAGGCCATCAATCCATGAGCCCTCGAGGCCGCACTAGGTCAGTCCTTTAGGGTTCGTCGTCACACACAGTCAATTGTCAACACATCATATCAAGTCACACATTAATCTGGTGAACAAGTCAGCAATGTCTCTAAGTCAAATCAAACAAATTTCCAAAGCAACAATCAAAACAAATAGTATGAAAAAAATCAACTTATGTCTTATACATGATGAGTCCTTGAATACAGACACTATCAAACAATCAACAAGGCCTCATATAGGTTACCACATCAATGACATCATAATCAACATCTTATATGATACATGTCTTTCTGAAACTAGGCTTTGTCATGCCTTATACAGATAGTCATAACATCGAAACCAGACTCAACGTCTTATCCGGTATGTGTCTTTCCTGAAACCAGGTCTTATCAATCAACCATCTTATCAATAAAAACAATCAAACAAATAGATCAAGTTTTGGCAAATATTTTATTGGATTTTTGACTTTATGACTTATTTATCTGATCATTTCATTTGAATTTATGATTGGAATCCTGTTACTAGCTTTCTCAAGGATGTCCCATGAAGGATTTAGAGAAGCAACAATGTATTAGAATTATGTTTTCTTTGACTGTTGTTTGTCAACTGTCTGTTAAATTTGATTTTGAGTCATGTTACTAGTTTCCTCAATGATGTCCCATGAAGGATTTAGAGGAGCGATGACATCTCATGACCCATCTTTTATTTTATTTGTTGTTTGTGGTTTGTATTGACAAAAAGACTGAGGCAACTGAGCCCTTAGTATGAGTTAGGATAATCCTTGTCTGCAACTGTCTGTTGTTAGCAAGTGGATGACCTTGCACACCTTTATCTATGTCATATCATGGTGTTTTTCTCCATTTGTATCAGTTACCACCCAACAATGATTAAGTGCAAAGCCTTTTGTGATACGGCGAAACATTGAAGATTGCTAATAATAACATCAATCTCTTTTATTATTCATCTCATTTTCACACTAACATTTCTTCTTTTTTGTATCTTCACCACCCTTATCTATTTTCATCTATCCTTTTGTCCATCTTCTAGCTCTCTCATCGATTTCGAGAGCACACTCATGTTCTTTGAACCTACCTGTCCTCTCGAGGGGGCATACCACTACCTCCTCGTCATCTTTCGTCATCCTACTTTTATTGGGGCATATCTTTTTCTTTGACACAATGCGATAAACTTCATTGTATCAAAGAGGGGCAAAATGTAGACACTGAAATTTGGTCTAAGCCTGCGACTTCAATTTCTTCATAATTCGTATCTTCATGGTCATGATTAAATAATGTTAATTATTTAATTATTCTCTAAAGTCCTTAATTCTTCTATTAATTAAATAAACTTAATTATTTAATTGATTCACTTTAACATTTATTCAACTATTAATTAAATAATCTTAATTATTTAATTAATTCACTTTATCTTTATTCTATCATGATTAATTAAATAAACATTATTTATTTAATTATGTCACTAATTGGGCGGGGGCCCTAGCTCGGTTGGCTAAGTAATTCCGTTGCGGCTCTGCTGGTCACAAGTTCTAGTCTCCCCCGTCCCGTGGTACCGGAGGGCGTGTCGCGCCAGCGCTGCCGGTCACGTTAAAAAGTTTATCAGGCGCACTGCAGTTTATAAGGGGTCGTGCTACCCGATTCCTGCAGTCTAAAAAAAATAAAAAAAATTATGTCACTAATTAACTTTACCCTTCTTCTTAAATTAAATAAATTCTTATTTAATTCACCTTTATCATATTTTCTAACTATAATTAAATAAATACTTTAATTATTTAATTATTCATTCAAACTATTCATCACTTAATTAAATAAATCTTATTTATTTAATTTATTCTTAAATGTCAAATATTGAATTAAATAAATCATTTAATTCATAAAAGTCTATTTTTAACACATTCCTCTATACTTGGATAAACACTTAAGTTATCTAAGTATTCAATCTTACTCAACTCGAGATTTATTTAAATCGGTTAGTTAACCCCTGATTTAATGTCTGAGTTGCTTTCGCGAGTAATCTCTTTGTCAAATCATTCAGTCATCTAATTCTAACTCATTTGCATGTACATGCGTATTAATTAAATAATTAATTAAGTCTTGTGCGTGCATTCGAACAGAGCATTGCTTTAATCCTATCTTTATCTTTGTCATGCAAAGACTATTCTTCTATTTTCGAATACCAAACTCGAAGATTACATCATTTATTTAATCTTTATTTCTATTTTCAGTTTTATCACTCATTTCACTACTAACAATCATCATAATGCATGCCTAATCCTTTGATCTCAACTGTCCATTGATCTTTCAATCCTAACCTACCATTCGAATGATCAATTTTCTATAAATTGATCTGTCTTTCATCATTTCAATCTCTCCCAAAATCTTGTGACTTTTGGAGCAATTATCTTAAGTCTTCGATGTTTCGTTATTATCACAATCCTTAGGCTATGCTTACACGTACTGAAAATCTGAGGGAAAGTACACTACAAAAAACGAAATGGAGAAGGACAATAGAGGTTATCCATGGAGTTGCATCAATCTTTGGTGAGATTGTTTTATGTTTTAGCTTATTTCCTTTGTTCTTTGTTGTTTGAATTTAGATTGCATTTAGAGCTTGATCGCATTAGAGTGTTTGATTTTAACCTTTCATTTGTATTTCCTAGATGTTACACCTACACTCCCAAAGAATGCTCAGTTTTTTTTTAGCTTTTTTGGGGAGTAACTCTAGTAAGCATGACTTTGGTTGTGTAATTTGTTTAGTATATATTTTAAACATCGATGAAAAAAATAGTTCAATGACATTGATTGAAAAATCAAATTAAAATTTCTTAAGGTTCCAATACGGTGGGCCCTCTATCCAAAACAATTAAACTTCCATCTAAAATGATTTATTAACTAATTTGTAATTCAATATCTTGACATAAATAACTCACTAAGGATTAGTCCCTTATTCACTCTAATTGATTTAACCAAAGAATTAATTTTTGTTCCTATATTTAAATGTTTTAATTTATATGAACAATACAAACTCTTTTTAGTTATAAACTTACTTTAATATAATGTTAAAAGGTTGGTTTGCATATTATATTTTAATAAACAATATTAATTTAATATTTAATATTTATTAATCTATATTTACATTAAGTTTGAGTTAATATAAAATTTAGTAAAATAGTTTTATTCAACATAAAATAATAAAAAAAATATTAGTACAATTTTTTAAATTATTAATTTATTTTTATATTATATTAAAAGATTGGTTAGAAAATTATATTTTAATTATAAACAATTTTAATTTTAATTTGAACTTTTATCAATTTTAATTTATATTAAATCTATTTTGTTAATAATATATTAAATTTATGATGTTGATATCCAATGTATTTGGATAATAATATAAAAACCTTTTGCTTCTTTTACTATAAATATTTAGTCTTTAATACAAGTTACAATTTATTCAAATATATTATTTTTTAAATATTATGAAACAAGTAAAATTATGGTGTTTTATGTTGTTTTTAAAGAAAAAAAAGATACTGTTTATACATACAACATTAAAAATGTTATATGAAGTGTGAATAACAACTTCAACACAAATAGAGAAAATCATAAGGTGGTTAAAAAATAAAAAAAACAAGAAAACTTATCAAATAAAGCTCAATACAATGACAACTTAATCTCAAAATAACAAATAATGTGCTAAAATAAAACAAAAGATAGGTTAAGATCATATATAGAGCATTATACTAAAGGCAATGCAAGTTTTTTAAAGGTTTCCATCTTCACCTATTGTCTTTGCATCATCAATATGTCATCTTTGAATTAAGTTTCCATAATGACATTTAATTCATAATGCACATAAAAATATTTTACAAAATAAGGCTCGAAGACATACTAATGTACAATAAAATTCTTTTACAAATAGAGAAACAAAGAAAACCTTGTGGAAAAAAACTCCTCCCCAAAAGAGAGAAAGAGAAGGATAAATAAATCTCCTAAAAAGTTGTCCCTGAAAGACAGGAGCATAAAGAACTCCTAAAGTACATAGAAATTGTAAACTTTGTTGAAGAAGAATTGGTTTCTATTGAAATTAAAGAACCCTCAAATGAATGCAAATCAATATATGAGAGATGCAAAGCATTGCATGAGTTCCTTCAATTACACTTTTCAATCATATATGCACATACAACACAAGGAAAAAATAATTTGTGAAGTTGAAAATGCAGATAGTACTATGATCATAGACAAAAAAATATTGCATGAGTGAACCCCTCGACACTAGTATATGTGCATGTGGTTCTCTACATAAGTACCCAAATTTTATGAATATTGATCGACTAAATAAGATAGAAAGTTGCATCTATAAACATGAATGCTCACTCCAAAGAGAGACCAAGGAAGCATTAGTATAATCATGTGATGATACCCCCATAATGTCGACAAATATGTGCAAAGGGATACAACATCACATCTAATATCTTATACAAGCAATTGAAAATGGTGTGCAATGAAAAAGGCACACATGCATGAGGATAGAATATTCAATTCTTTGTTGTCATGGAGGAATAGTCATTAGACAAAGTTGTGATGAAAATGTAGAAGAGGGGGATTCGCTACTCATGAGTTCTCTTCATTCAGAGAGCCTCATGGGGTGAACTTCTCTAAACTACCTCAATGGAACAACATGGAAGTTTTAGAATCTAAAAGAGCGAGTCACAGAGATTTTTTGGACAAACTATCTAGCTCTCGACCAAAGGACATCGATACAGAATACAGATGACAACGCGGCACGCTGGCATCCTAGATGCGTGCTGGCGTCTCGTACGAACCAGAGAACGAGTTTATCATAGGAAATGCCTAAATGGCTGCTAGCTATTTGATTGCTAAGAATTTACAAAATGTGATAAAGTAGTAGAATGCAATAGAACTAAAATAAAGTGAAATAGAAATGTTAGAGATAAGGAGAAGAAAGGAAAGAAATACTTACAACCACACAAGTGATGAAGCTTCCATTTCATTGAGTGTCTTCAATACCTACACACAAGAGGGAGATATAAATTGTTGGGGCTGTATAGGGGCCTGCCTCAGTTAGACCCCGTTTTGGTGTTCCCACCTCCACAGACAACCAGATAGATAGAGAGAAAAGTAAAAATGAAGTAAAAGAAGAACTTAAAAGCACTACAAAAGTGTTATGCTACTTAGCGATAATAGGCGAGGAAGGGTAAGAAAGCTTACCACACCCCTCCACCAAGAGCACTCAAAGTACATGGGGAAAATGAAGGAACTCTAAAGCCTCTGCTTTGCAATGGTGTTTTGTTCACACACTTGCTCTCTTGAGAGTGATGGAGTGTGTTGATGTTACATTTGCTATGAAGTGTAAAGTGTTTGGGAGATTGAAGAGAGATGGTGGAAGGGAGTTGTAGAATCATGTGAGAGAGATTGTAGGAGAGATTGTGAAGAGTTGAGAGAGGGCTTAGAGAGAGCTAGAGAGTGAAAATGGATCAAGATGAGGTGAATTTGAAGAAGGAGATGAATAAAACAACCATATTTAGGTCGGTCGGCCGAAGGGGGCGTTACAAATTGACCCCCAATGGGAAGTGTAACGCCTTTGCAGGTTCAACCATAGGAATCTGCAAGGGACCTAAGCGCGATGTGCGAATGTCTACGCACTGCGCGAGCGTCCCCAACAGAAACACCTCCATCGACGCTCAAAATAGGCACCAAGTGGGATGCAAGTAGCGGGCTTAGGAGGAATTAAGCCTCCGAACTTGGTTTTCTAAGGTGGATATAAAGGAAAAAGAGGATTTGCATGGGGTGAAAATTCCCTCTTGCCATTTTTCCCCAACTGTGAAACCGCAGAATACTAATGGGGGGCCGATTAAAGTAGATCGGATAAGTAGTAGAATTAAAAATGTATACCTAAAACCATCAAAGAGCAAATCATGATCTGGCCGGTTCAGAAGTGCAAGGTCAAAGAGGACTTCATAGTTTCATAGAACTATAAGAGTTGAAGAAAAACATATACTCATGATGAAGAAGATCTGATCTTCGTCCAGGGTATATCCCTGATTGAGAAAGAGAAAGATAGAAATAGTAAAGCGTGTGGTGAAAAGAAAACACACACCATGAAGTAAAGAGTGATAAAAACCCGGCTCGAGGAGGAAAACCCGTATCACAAAGTAAAAGTGATAAAAGCAATCCCCACTCGAGGAGGAAAACCCGTATCACAAAGTATAGGTGATAAATCAATCCTTGCTCAAGGAGGAAAACCCGTATCACAAAATAAAAGTGATAAAAGCAATCCCCACTTTCGAGGAGGGAAAACCCTTTACAAAGTAAAAGTGATTAAAGCAATCCCTTTCGAGAAGAAAATCTGTATCCACGCAGGATAAGGTGATAAATCAAGCCCGGCAAGGAGGAGAACTCGTATCACCAAGTAAATATGTAAAGGATCTCTACTAGTTCTCACTCCTGTAGAGCAAGCAGACAGTCACGTAGACCATCGTCAAGTTGGAATAATTTCAAAGGTGTCCCTTGGGAACCCTTCAAAAGGAAGAGGGGTCCACTCAAGGGATGCACTATTTGGAAAGCAAGGTCTAGTCAGGCTGCCCCCAAGCTAGACTCAAAGACATGAAATAGGTCTAGTCGGAGTTGCCCCCAAGCTAGGCATAAAGACATATGAAATAGGTCTAGTCGGGCTGCTCTAAGCTGGAGCCTGTGAATTCATTTGGAGAAAAAGCTTTCAAAGAGGTCAGCCAGGGAACCCTTCAAAGGAGAGGAGTCCCTCAAAGGGACACACTATTTGAAGGCGGATCTAGTCGGGCTGCTTTAAAGCTAGATACAAAGGAATTCATTTGAAGGAGAAAGAAGCTTTCAAAAGGAGTCCCTTGGGAACCCTTCAAAAAGGAAAAAGGGGAGTCCCACTCAAAGGGATGCTTCAATTGAAAGACATAGCAAAGAGAGGGGTCCTTAAGAAGGACACACATCTCCAAAACAAGTTATCACTGCCCCCAACATATAGGGGAGGAAAACCATGCAAGATGTATAGGACAGGATAGAGGTAAACCTCAATATCACTTATTATCTGCGAAGTAAAAAGCCGAGTGCATCTGACAAATGGGAGTTTGATGCTTTGAATCACAAAGATATTGTATTTTATCTTTCAAAGGGCGCACATTCACTGAGTGGAATGGCCAAGCACTCAATGATATGCACAAAAAGAATGGCTGCTTTCCGTGGTGTTTATGCGATTTCTTACTTGCATTAGAAGAAGGAAAAGTGATGATTAGAGTGGGATTTTAGAAGCTCTTGAAAATGCGATCTTGCTCAGATAAAGAATGAGGAGTAGGAAGCAACCCCTTCCCTTGTGGAGAAGAGCTTGACTGCTCACAAGAAGAAGGAAAAAAGATAGAAGAAAAAGGAGGAGGATCTCCATAGAGAGCGCTATTCCGACAAGTGGGATCACACTCTTTTATGGGATCACCATCAACCTTCTTGACAGGACTACCAACATTAACCTCCTTAACATAAGTGTGATCTTCTTCCTTAGAAGGAGGATCAACAGCAAGAACATTACAATTTGCATTCACCTTACCCCGCGACACAAAAGAGTAACCATCTTCGGTAGCAGGTGTGAATGATGTTACTGGAAAGCCTAGGTGGATTGGGTCGACTTTATATTCTTGAATGAAGGAATTTGTGAAGTCTAAAGGACCCCAATCATCACCAAGACATGCATCCCTCTGAGAAGTAGAAGATTCAAAATTTATTGCTTCAGAAGGATCTTCTTTAGGGACATCTATCTCAAGAGTATTCTTTGTAGTAGGTATTGCTGGAGTAAACATCAACACATTGGAAGACATTGAAGGTATAAGAGTAGGCACAACTAAAATCTGATTGACAACTGCCATCTCACATAAGTGCATAGCATCAGGATCAACTTTAACTGTGAATACTTTATTATTACAAATGAACTTAATAGATTTGTGTAAGGTAGATGGGATTGCACCCATAGAATGGATCCATGGTCTACCAAGAAGAAGGTTATATGGTAGTTTTTCTGACACGACATATACAAGGGTAGGTACAGTAATGGGTCCCAACCTCAAAGGCAAGACTACTGTGCCTAGGTCTTGTCGACCAACATTATCAAACCCATGAATGTCAACAGAAGAAGCATTAATAGAAGATGAGCCAATATTAATCTTAGGCAATCGATCAATGCTACATACATTGAGCGCCAAACCAACATCAATGAGAGTATGTCTAATACCAATTTTATTAATGTTGACTATAATCATTAGAGGATCCGCTTGCTTCTGTACTTCCGAAGGCAGGAGTTCCTATGGATAGAACGTGATATTTGAAGAATCTGCATGATTATAAGCTATCAACTCCTCAACATCTTTCGGCCTAGCAGAAGAAGGAAAGAGGATCTTTTGCAAGGCTTCTTGAAGCATACCTTGTTAAATAGAGCAGACTGAAGCAAGTCCCATAGTGAGATCTTTTTTAGAGTAAATCGAAGTTGCTCAATAAGATCAAAATCACAGGGTGCTTTAGTTGTAGGTTTAGAAGCTTGAAGAAGTCTTGGTTGTTTATTCATATTATTCTCATAGGCATGGGCTACCGCTCTATAAGAGGGAGCCTTAGAAAGATCAGGAGAACCACCATCAAATGGAACACCATCAATAAAACAAATCCTTTTAGAAGGACTAGCTAGAGTCATGTAATAACTGGTCTCTTAGGCCTTTGAGGGGAAACAAAGACACAAATTACATTTACAGAATCATCACAACTAGTAGAATAATTATTCGAAGACATATTATCAACATCAATCCAAACAAGATGAAATGTGGAATAATTATTTGAAGAAACATTCTCAACATCGATCGGGGGAGAATCAGATGTGGAAGGAGGTTCATCATTTGCTAATGCAACCTCTCTAGGGGAGAGTGCATCAGAACAAAGATGAGATTCATCATTCACAAATGCATCATTTCTAGAAGAGAGTGTATAATAGAAGGTAGAGTAACATTAAGAATGGTATCAATAATTTCATCTTCTTGCAACAAAATATCCTCTGAAGTAAGAGAACTTTCGTGAGAAGGATCAAAGATACCAAGTGACATGGGTAAAGCCAAGTCATCATCACATGCATTAAATGGAATATCATTAACATTTTGAATGAAGGTAGATATTGAACTAATGAAAGAATATATTAAATCCATTACCATTTTTTTGGTACTTTCGCATTTTCAGAGGTCTTTGGAGTGAAATTTTAGGTCGGAACTTGCATCTAGAGAACTAGTTCAGTCCCTAAAATACCAATGCCTTTGGCAGTCAAATTCTAGGGACTGACGCAAGTTCTCTAGGAGGCCTTTCCAATAGTGCCAATAGTTCTGAACTTTGAGCACTGAGCCAAAGGTTATGATCCCACCAAGTAGGGTAAATAAATTCCTAGTTTTTCAAAGAACATTGTTCTTCACGTTGGGTTCACCAAAATGTAGAAGAGGGATTCACTAGTCATGGGTTCTCTTCATTCAAAAGAGCCTCACAAGGAATTGAAATTCCTAAACTACCTCAATGGAACAACACATAATTTTTAGAATTAGAAAGAGCAGGTCATAGAGATTTTCTAGACAAACTGACGAGCTCTCATCCACAGGACATCAGTACAGGAAATAGACAACATCGCGATGCGCTAGCGTTCCAGAGGGGCGTTGGTGTCTCGTATGGACCAGAGAACAAGAATGTCTTAGAAAACACCTAAATGACTACTTCTACTCTGATTGCTGAGAAATTAAAGAATGCGATAAAGTAGTAGAATGCAATAGAACTGAAATGAAGTGAAATAGAAATGTTAAAGATTAAGGAGAAGAAAGGAAATAAATACTTACAACCACCCAAGTGATGAAGCTTCATGGAGTTTATTCAATACTTGCACACAAGGATGGAAAGAGAATTGTTGGGGAGGTACGTATAGGGGCTGCTCAGTCAAACTCCATTTTGGTGTTCCCACCTCCATAGACAACCAAATAGGTAGAGAGAAAAGTAGAAATGAAGTAAAGAGCACTTAAAGCACTACAAAATAGTGCTATGCTACTCAACCAAGTAATAGACGAGAGGTGAGAATCTTACCTCACAAGAGCACTCAAGGCTGGCAGGGGAGAAAGTATGAAGGAACCAGGCCTCGGTGCTGATGGTGTTTTGTTCCACTTATCTTGAGCTGATTGGGTGATGTTGTTAGCTGGCGTGAGTGTAAAGTGTTTAGAGATTGAAGAGATGAGTGAAGCTGGCAGAGCTGTAGAAAATATTGTAGGAGAGAATGTAGAGAGAATTTGAGAGAAGCCGGAGATCCTAGAGGTGAAATGGATCAAGAAAGGGAATTGAATTTGAAGGAGATGAAGCGACCATATTAGTCGGTCAACCTGAAATTAGGCATTACAAATCAACCCCAATGGGAAGTATGGCAGCTCACGTAGATTTCAGCCGTAGGAATCTACTAGGGATGTAAGCACACCACGCAGGTGTCCCTGACAGAAACACCTCCACTGACACTCAAAATAGGTGCCAAGTGGGATGCAAGCAGCGAGCTTAGGTGGAATTAAGCCTCCGAACTTGGTTTTCTAAGGTGGATAAAGTAAAAAGGGGGATTTGCACATGGGGTGCAAATTCACTCTTATACAAAAAAATAACAAGATACATGTACACAACCCCCTTGACACTTATAAAATAGTACAAGTACAAAAAACATAATACGATGTGCAAGAATCCTAAATAAACAAGTATAAATAGTAATTTATTTCAATGTATTTACAAATATGAAAATGCATGCATAGTTCTCTTGTAATCTCAAAAAGACCACATGTTAAAAATAAAATTTTACTATAAAATGAGAGGAAACTTATGGAACCATTGTAAGAAATTACACAAAAGAAGAATACACATTCAAAATATGGACCAAAAATGAGCTCATATGTAGAATGGTTTGTCAAAGTTCCTAAAATGAGAGAACTACATTCCAAGGTGTTTTGATAAAATTGATTTCTAGAAATAATCCATACATCTAATTGAAATCGTTTGCACCATTGTGGAGAGCACAAATTTTGTTCCATTTCAAATAGAATTGCTTGAAAAAATGCTTTATGAGCAAGTTAAAGTCTCCAAAGTTGCCCTTCTAAAATAAAAGTGCATTGAAGAGGGTTCAGCCCTCTTGGCAAAGTTGGGGTTAGAGGTGGGAGTGATATTTATTTATTTTATTTTGATGAAGAGCGCCAAAATACTCAACCCACCTCAAAAACTCAACTCTCACAAATCTTGAATACAAAAGATTGCATAGCCAATTAACAAAAAATTGACAATTTCATTTGTCGATGTAATCGATTTAGAATTGCACAACAAGATACTCGAAATTTGAAGCAATTTAAATAACTTTATTTTTGATTTCATGAAAACAACAATTACAAATTCTCAGAAATTTATGTCTGGGAATCTTGCTTACACATTAAACATCCCTCTTCGCCTTCCCCTATCCATACCATGAACTTGATGTTGAATTGCATCCACTCCCTGATGTCTCTTATCAGACTCATCTTAGTCTCTTCATATTCTGCCATCAACTTCCGGACATACAAAGTACTTTCATTCTAAAACGATCATAGCCTCTATCATTCCTACTCTCATGCTCGCTTAGGTGTTGTCTTTTTATTCTTAGTGTCCATTCTTAGGTCTATCATTTTGCTCATCTTGGTGCACTCTGTCCAATATGCCTTAATTTAAGAGTCCACTATAGCTTTGAATCTGCCATGAAGCATCTCCCTTATCATGGAATATTCCTTATTCTTATTTGACCCGCCTTTTATAATCATCATGCTCCTTCTAACCAACACACCCTCTATTCTACATGTAGCGAGCTACAATAATTCCTTTCCTCTATATGGATTTCTCCTCGTTGGCGTCAACCCATCACTCAAACCATGACCTTTTGCTTCTTTTATTGTTTTCTCTATTTCATCTCCAATGCAAAAATTGTCTCTTATTTACCCACTCATCTGCAATTCTTAATTGAATGTAAACATTAAATATTTCACCTCCCTTTGCTACCCTTCATTGCGCATGAATTTTGATTCCTAGCGTGGCTTGCTTTTTCCCACATAGCCTTCCCCTCACCTCCAATATGTTGAAAATGGAGGTAATTATGTAGCTTTAATACTTTGTAAAACTATGATATTGTAGATCTAATTAAGTGTTCTTTGTTACAATTTATTTGTATATGATTATCTATTTAGATTCCTTTTACCAATTGTAGAAGTAGACAGAAGATTGTAGAAGAATAAGACCAAAAGATAGAAGTGACACAACATATATCGTGGAGAAACCCTTTCGAGAAAAAACTCCACCACCATAATCAATAGTGCTTGTATTATTTAACCTTAGAACAAAATTACAATAATTCTTTATCAATCCTTGCTTGAGATGCTTCTTTTTCCTTCACCAATTCTTCTTCACAACCTGCAATAAACTCTCATGTGTCCAAGCATGAATCCATACATCATGTATGCTTCACAAAAGTACTCTCTTAGAACTCTCTTCAACTTGCTGCAATAAATAGACAATTGTAAACATTGTAAACTCCAAAGAGTTGACAATTACAAGAGGATAAAGCTCCTCACAAATATCTACTCCATTCTTGTGCAAGTAGAGTTATTCCGTGAAAAAAAATGTCAAACCAAGTCCTTCATCAATTAGGGTGTCCCAAACTAAAGTCTTAACTGATTGTTGGTTTCAAAGATATCTTGTAAGATTCTCCTCAAATTTGGTGCCCAAGAATGGGCCCCACTTAACTGAGCCTTGTAAATATCTTCTCATGCAAAGGTGTTGACTCCAAGATCTCAACTTGGGCACCTAAGGTGGGTCCAAGTCATTCTCTGTTAACTGAAACATATCTCTCCATCAATTCATGCAAACATGATGCATGATTGATCATCCCCACTTAAATGAATGTATCACCTATTATCTGTAATGCAGCTCAAGTCATTAGTCATGCATTCCAAGTCAACTGAATTCAACTAGCATTCAACTGAAACTAACTACATGCAACTGAAGATAACTCAACCATAATTGAACTGAACTGAACTGATATTGATACTGAACTGAACTAAACTAAACTAAACTCCACTTATGTAAATATCAATTCCTAACTTCTAGGATCTTTGCATGCATTATTGAAGTGTTATCTTTCTCCAAACAGTTAACTAAACTCAAGGTGGGTTCCACCTTCCATGTGGGCGCCCCATGTGCTCCTATTTTGTAGGAGCTCTTCTTGAGTGTCCCTACATATTCCTATCATTTAGAATTATTACAAATGTCAATTTACATGTTCATTTCATTCAAATTTAATCTCTTTCTAATCCTAGTGTTGGGGAACACTTTCCAAGGACTTAGGAGATACATGAAATATGTTTAGGATTACAATTAAATGGCATCCTTTTCCCAACACAATCACAGCCTCTTCCTTTTTAACCACCACCCTCTTTATTTGCTTAGACCATAATTTAAATGATATCTCTACATTCAAGCTAGAAGATGAGGCATCACCTCTCAACTGGAATTTTAATCGACCTCTTCAAATACTTTGCCTGACAACTTTTAATCTTTTATTTCTCCAATTTTCTCTATTATGTATCATTGCACCCATTCAAATTCATAAAGAGTGAAGGAGGCATAAAATGAATTGGCCCATAATAAATTTAATTCAAATGTGAATTGTGTAAATTTATCAAAAATTTAACAATTCAAACTTTCCAAATTCCTTTATTGATTCCCTTTAATATATGAACCAACAAATAAAAATCAACATTTTGAATCTTCAAATTTTGATGTCACAATTCAACGAACGAATAGGTATTTAAATTTGCAGACCTTCAATGATGAATTTGGAGTTGAAAATTAAAAACCAAAATTAATTCAAACCGAAATATTTTTTTGGTCGATGTTGATTATTGTTCACTCGGGATGCTCCTACATCAAACATGTCGGGTAAGAAATTTGTGAGCATGGGTTCACAAATGTGGAGATAAGTGATAGAATCACCCTTCTAGATTGCAAACAATCTACAACAAACTCCATCATTGATAGCCCGACCTCCTCTGCCAAATACTTCCTTTTCTTCTCTCCATGCCCTCCTCTTGGCATGTTTTCACTACACTCAACCCTTGCAACCTCCACGCTACATTGCTTGCAATCTGTGTTACTTTCATATCTCAGTCCTCATGAATATTACACTTCCTCTATTGTAATATGCCACTTTCTCATCACTTTCCATTCCTCAACCGCTCAGGACTTCACACACCTGCAACGATACTTTTGAGCTCCTCAATCACGCTTCCTCAATAAATAAGTTTTTCCATAAGCCATCTCACGGTCAGTTATTTGCTTATGCCCCCAAAACCTCTGCTCACTTCCCTCTCCACCCGTAGGTCTTGGTGCGAACTGCCTCATAGTCAGCGCTTTTTCCACATGTTCAGAACCTCCTACTCTGATACCATTTGATGAAGACAGAAAAAACACTCAATCCAATTCCTCAAAACTCAACTCTCACAAATCTCATATTACAAAAGAATCCATAGCCAATTAACACAAAATCAATAATTTCATACTTGAAGTTGAAATCAATTCACAATCGCACAACAAGATACTCGATTGAAAATAATTCAAATAACTTTATTTTTGATTTCATGAAAAGCAACAATTAGAAATCCTTAGAAATTTATGTCTGGCAATATTCTTACACATTAAACATCCCTATTCACCTTCCCCTGTCCATCCCACAAACTCAATGTTGAATTTCCTCCACTCCCTCATGTCTCTTATCAAACTCACCTTAGTCTCTTCATATTCTAGCATCAACTTTCGGTCATACAAAGTACTTTCATTCTGAAGCAATCACAACCTCTATCGTTCCTACTCTCATGCTTGCTTAGGCGATGTCTTTTTATTCTTCTCAGAATCCATTCTTAGGTATATGATTCTACTCATCTTGGTGCACTCTGTCCAATCTTCCTTAATTTAAGACTCCACTCTAGCTTTGAATCTGCCATGAAGCATCTCCCTTATCATGGCATATTCCTTATTCTCACTTGACTTTGCTTTTATAATCATCATGCTCCTTCTAAACCAATGTACCCTTTATTCTACATGTAACGACCTACATTAATTCCTTTCATCTATATGGGTTTCCCTCCATTGGCATCAACCCATCCCTCATACCATGGCCTTCTTATTTTATTGTTTTCTCTGATTCATCTCCAGTGCCACACCGTCTCTCATTTCCCCACTCATCTGCAATTCTTAATTGAATTTGAACATGAATTTTTTTGCCTTTGTTTATTGCCCTTGGTTGTGCATGAATTTTGATTCCTAGAGTGGCTTGCTTCTACCCATGCAACCTTCCCATCACCTCCAATCACACCCTCTTCCTTCTTAACCACCACACTCTTTATTTGCTTAGAGCATAATTTAAATGATATCTCTATATTCAAGCTGGAAGATGAGACGTTTCCTCTCAATTGGAATTTTACTTGACCCCTTCAAATGCTTTTCCTAGCAACTTTTAATCTTTTATTTCTCTAATTTTCTCTACTACATATCATTGCACCCATTCAAATTCGTAAAGAGTGAAGGAGGTAGAAAATGAATCGACCCAAAAGAAATTTAATTCAAATATGAATTTTGTAAATGTTTGCCAATAATTTAACACTTCAAAGTTTTCAAAATCCTTTATCGGTTCCCTTTAATATATGAACCAACAAATAAAAACCGACATTTTGAATCTTCAAATTTTGATGTCACAATTCAGCGAATCAACAGGTATTTAAACTTGTAGACCTTCAATGATGAATTTGGAGTTGAAAATTAAAAACCAAAATAAATTAAAACCAAAATATTTTTTGGTTGATGTTGATTGTTGTTCACTCAAGATGCTCCTACATCAGACACGTCGAGTAAGAAATTTATGAGCATGGTCTCACAAATGTGGAGTTGAGTGATAGAATCACCCTTCTAGAATGTGAACAATTTACAACAAACTCCATCACTGATAGTCCAACTGCCTCCACCAAATACTTCATATTCTTCTCTCCAAGCCCTCCTCTTGGCATGTTTTCACTACACTCAACCCTTGCAACATCCACACTACATTGCTTGCAATCTGTCTTGCTTTCATATCTCAATCCTCATGAAGATTCCACTTCGTCTATTGTAATCTACCACTTTCTCATCACTTTCCAGCCCTCAACCGCTTAGGACTTCACACACTTACAATGATAATTTTGAGCTCCTCAATTGCACTTCCTCAATCCAAAGTTTTTTCCATAAGCTACCTCATGGTCGGTGATCTACTTATGCCTCCAAAACCTCTGCTCAATTCCCTCTCCACTTGTAGGTCCTAGTGCGAACTGCCTCACAGTCGGTGCTCTGTTCGCATGCTCAAAACCTCTAGCTCTGATACCATTTGATGAAGACAGAAAAAACACTCAACCCAATTCCTCAAAACTCAACTCCCATAAATATTAGATTATAAAAGTATCCATAGCCAATGAACACAAAATCGATAATTTCATTTATCGATTTAATCGATTTACAATCACACAACAAGATACTTGAAATTGAAAGCAATTCAATTAAATTTATTTTTGATTTCATGAAAAGAACAATTATAAATTCTCAGACATTTATGTCTAGAAATCTTGCTTACACATTAAACATCCCTCTTCACCTTCCCCTATCCATCCCACGAACTCAATGTTGAATTTCCTCCACTCCCTCATGTCTCTTATCAGACTCATCTCGGTCTCTTCATATTCCACCATCAACTTCTGGTCATACAAAGTACTTTCATTCTGAAACGATCACAACCTCTATCATTCCTAGTCTCATACTTGCTTAGGCGTTGTCTTTTTTTTCTTCTTGGCATCCATCCTCAGGTCTATCGTTCTGCTCATCTTGGTGCACTCTGTCCAATCTACCTTAATTTAAGACTCCACACTAGCTTTGAATCTTCCATGAAGCATCTCCCTTATCATGGCACATTCCTTGTTCTCATTCAACCTGCCTTTTATAATCATCATGCTCCTTCTAAACCAATGCACCCTTTGTTCTACATGTAGCGACCTGCAGTAATTCCTTTCCTTTATATGGCTTTCCCCCTATTGTTGTCAACCCTTCCCTCATACCACAACCTTCTACTTCTTTTTTATTATTTTCTTTGATTCATATCCAGTGCCACATCATCTCTCATTTCCCCACTCATTTGCAATTATTAATTGAATGTGAACATTAAATATTTTGCCTCCCTTTATTTCCCTTGGCTGTGCAAGAATTTTGATTCCTAGTGTGTCTTTCTTTTTCCCATGCAACCTTCCCCTCACCTCCAATCGTGCCCTCTTCCTTTTTAACCGCCATCCTCTTGATTTGCTTAGACCATAATTTAAATGATATCTCTTCATTCAAGCTGGAAAATGAGACGTCACCTCTCAACTGACATTTTAATTGAGCCCTTCAAATACTTTTCCTAGCAACTTTTAATCTTTTATTTCTCCAATTTTCTCTACTACGTATCATTGCACCCATTCAAATTCATAAAGAGTGAAGGAGGAAAAAATGAATTGGCCCAAAAGAAATTTACTTGAAATATGAATTGTGTAAATGTTTACCAATAATTTAACACTTAAAACTTTTCAAATTCCTTTATCGATTCCCTTTAATATATGAACCAACAAATAGGAATCGACATTTTGAATCTTCAAATGTTGATGTCACAATTCAATGAACGAACAAGTAATTTAAACTTGCAAACCTTCAATGATGAATTTGGAGTTGAAAATTAAAAACCAAAATAAATTCAAACCGAAATATTTTTTTGGTTAATGTTGATTGTTGTTCGCCCGGGATGCTCCTACATAATTTTAAAAAAAACTTTTAAAAATATTATTTCTTAGTTTTTTTATTTAAAAAAATAATGGAGCTATAAGGCTCCTATCAGCCTAGCTCCAAAGGAGGTGGAGGAGTGGGCTTGTCCTCCCATGTACCTTGTACACAACAAGGTACCTTTTCATGGTAGGTATGGTCCTAATTTCTCTTTTTATTAAAAAAGTGTTGGCCTATTCTATACAAGTGTCTAATTTTTTTTTTTTGTTCTATTTTCTAAAAACATTTTTTTTACAAACCCTAGCATTAGAGCAAGCTCGCAAATCTCTTTGCAAATTATTTTGAATTCACAAGCCCCTTATCTTGTTCAAGGGTTTTTAAGGGACTACTTTCATATGATGATACCATGTTGGGGCATGGATTGTTGGGTAAAGAGCACTAGCTAAAGATTATTGGGTAAATAAATGCCCTTCATATAGTAGTGAAAGTTGGGTAAAGAAATTCCCTTTGTTAGTAGTGATTGTTTTCAGAAATAGTACTAATGCAAGGATAATGCCAACATTGTACCCTACAACACAAAAATTTGGTGTATAAAAAATATGCAAAGTAAAAATAATGACTAGTGGATAATAATTAGAGTTGAAGGCTAATGCAGGGACAATATGATAAATGGCATGTGTTGTACAAAAATAGTATGATGGTATGAATGTCTAGACCCATACAACCTATGGATTTCTATATGGCCACCATTGGAGCCCCTCCCAAAAATGTCAATTTTCTTTTAGTCTTCAAAACCTATAGCACCTTATATAAAAATAGTTTTTTGGGCCTTTTTGAGTGCAAATATGAAGTTGGTTTTACTCCAAAATGAACCACTTGAAAGTAGGTACCTAAAAACCTTACAAATTCAAGACTATTTGGGAAGGGATTTGCAAGCTTACTTTGATATCATGTTAGACCAAGATCAACTTGCAAGATTCACAAACTATCACAAACAAGAATTTTCACAATGATAATGCTATCATATAATTGAATAAATGTACAAAGAAGTCTTGCATATAAATGTAAGGATGATGAGATGCGATGGTAGGACTCTAAGTTTGACTACCCCTCCAAATGTGATACACATGTGGTAAAACTTGGGATAAGTGAGAGGAAACATATAGTACACTAATGAGGTGAGACAAAAGCAAAGAAGTCTCTTTAAGTAAGATTAAGTGGTGTGAATAGGAGCTAGTCAGGTCGGATCTCCATATTATACAATTTTTACATCCAATTAATAATAACCAAAGAGTCTCCCATTACTTTTATCTTGTTCATATTATGTTCCCAAGAAATTGAAAGGAAAGTAGATGTGGAAATGCTTCCCTGATACAAATCAATTAGGAAAGGGTTGCAAAACTTTGTTTCAAATCCTTTAACTTTTACAGTTTCACTTAAGAATGCACATGCAACTAGTTATTTTCAAATTTAAAGCATTAAACCACAACACACAAATTTTACGTGGAAAACCCTTTCGAGAAAAAAATCTACACACTAAAGCACATATCAATTGTATTATTGTAATAAATTGTTACAATACAACTCTCAAATTCTATGCTCTTGTAGGTGTTGATTCATTGTGATACAAATTTCTAGAGTGAATCCAACAACATAACGACATCTCATAAATTACAATCTCTCAACATACAACAAATGCACTAAGGCACCAATATATACTTCTCATACATGGGCGTTGAACATTTCCATGTGTCAATCTTTCAGTCTTTGTATGCAAGCAAACTAAAACCAACAACATGCATGAGTTCCTAGTGACCCTATTAGCAAATTGTCAAAAATACATGCAAGCAAATGCAAGGCTTGCTGCTCCAAAAAATCAATCAACCTCACATGTTAGGTGTCCCATAGATAAAATCAAGTCAACTACCAATTTAGAACTTATCCAAGACTCCTAGTCACTTCGAGTGACAACTCAGTCTCCATTAAGCAACTTTCCCTTCAAAGCTTCAGCAAAAAATTCAAATTTATGCCACATGGCATTATGGTGCTCATCCTAGTGGTTTTTAAATTTCTCAATGCTCAAATGAGCGCCCAAGTCACAAGTGTCAACTTTCCTTGCTTCCATTTTTTTGAAGAGATAAACACTCACACAAGTGGACCCCACCAATTCTTGCTTCCAAAATAAACTACCACATGTCATCATGGCACCCATTTTAGAGGTCTAAACAATTTCTATGTCCCAATGGAGTGACCATGTGACATGTTTCACAATTTTACCTTTTCACACCTTGCATGTAGGATGTCAACTCTCCATTAGGTCCCACATAGTGACTTAGCAATTTGGAAACAATTATTATTGCATTTAATAAATAAAATCAGCAACTTAGGGAAAAATAATCAAATAATTAATCATGGGACTCAATAAGGTTGAGATACCTTAATCCCAACATTCTCCCACTTGTTGAAGACCTTACATGAGTCTTTGTATCACTACTCAGGCCGCAAGGCCCATAGAACTGGCACACCATTTGAACTTCTATGTGCTCATTGGCTTCATCAGTGCATCCACAATATTCACCAAATTTTCCATCTTTTCCAAGTTAACCTTTCCATCTTCCACCATATCTCGTACAAAATTAAACTGTACATCAATTTGTTTTGTTCTGGCATGGAAAGTAGGATTTTTTGCTAAACATATAGCACTCTAGCTGTCACAACATATAGTAGTATGTCCTGCATCAAAACCAATATCTGAACATAGTCTCTTAAGCCAAATGGTTTCTTTACAAGCATGAGTAGATGCCACGTACTCTGCTTCAGCAGTGGACAAAGCGGCTACATCTTGTCACTTACTCATCCAACTTATAGCACCACCAAACATCATGAAAATATATCCACTAGTGGATCTCCTACTATCAATATCACCTGCCTAATCTGAATCCACATATCCATGAATGTTCACTGAATGTTGAGGTCTGGTAGGATAACCATGAAAAATATATGGAATACTTGGAAGTACCCTGTAAGTACTTGAACACTCTCTTCACCGCATCCCAGTGCACCAATCCAGGATCAACCATAAACTGGCTAAGGACTCCTACTGCTTGGGCAATGTCTGGCCTTGTATAAACAATAGTATACATCAAGCTACCAACAACACTCGCATAAGGAACTATAGTCATGTCCTCCATATCGGTAGGATATTTCAGACAATCCTCCATAGAAATATTCCTCCCTTGAACAACTAGAACAACCATATGTCTGCAAGTAGTCATATTGAATCTCTCCAACACAGAGTTCACATAATTTCTCTAGCTAAGCCAAAGCTTTCTGTTAGCTCTATCTCTTCTAATATCAATCTCCAAAATATACCTCATTGTACCCAAATATTTCATCTTGAATTGTTCTAACAACTAAGACTTCAAATCTGAAATCATTCTTTTACCATTCCCAATGAACAACATATCATCCACATACAGGATAATAATGAGAATGTGATCATTTTCAGCCTTGTAATAGACAAAATGGTCATATTTGTATCTCAGAAATCCCAAAGACAGCACATAGGTGTCAAACTTTTGGTAGCACATCCTAGGAGATTGTTTCAGACCATACAAATATTTTCTTAACTTGCACACCAAATTCTCTTTACCTTTCACAATGAAATGCTCTACCTATGACTTATAAATTTCTTCCTCCAAGTCACCCTGAAGGAAAGTTGTCTCCACATCTATTTGCTCGATTTCCAAGTCATAAGTTTTTGAAAATGATAACAAGAATCAAATGGATTTCAGCTTGGCTATAGGAGAGAAAATCTCCCCATAATCTATTATCCCCACCTAGGAATATCCCTTTGCGACCAACCTTGCCTTATGCTTCTCAACACTACCATCAAGACCCATTTTCTTATTGAAAACCCATCTTTATCCAACAAGTTTACATCCTTCTAGAAAAGGTACCAAATCCCATGTAGCATTCTTTTTCAATGCAACCATCTCTTCATTCATGGCTTTCATCCAAGAATCTGCATCACGCATAACCATAGCCTCTATAATAGTCTTAGGATCATCAGTGTTAGCAATCAAAGAAAATATGCAATTGGAATATAACATAGAACACCCAAATCTACCTGGTTTCCACCCTCCTCGTGTATACATCCTCAACTACTGAGGTTGAGATTCTTGCTCTTCTTTAGAGTTGTCAGAGCTACTAGAGCTCTCCTCATCATTAGGTCCACCAAGAGTATGCAATTCATCTCTCTCAGGAGTAGGTGGAATTTGAACTACCTCCTTCTCTTCCTTCTCTAGTTATAGATCAATATTGGAAGGTTTCAACTCATAGAATATCACACTTTTACTCTAGAGCACCTTCTCTACAAATGGATCCCAAAGCTTGTCCCCTTTCACACTGACACCATAACTGATGAAGATACACGTCACTGCCTTGTTCTACAACTTAGATCTCTTCACATCAGGCACATGAGAATATGCCTCATAACTAAAGACTTTGAGATGTCTCATCAAGGGATTCTTTCCAAACCATGCCTCAACAGGTGTCTTTTCAACAAGATTCAAAGTAGGAGACTTGTTAATCAGGTAACATGTAGTAGCTACAACTTCAGCCTAGAACTTATGTTCAAGGCCAACACCAATCAACATATTCCTAGTCCTCTCCATCACTGTTCTATTCATCCTCTCTACAACTCCATTTTTTTGTGGGGTGTATGGAGTTGTCTTGTGTCTCTCAATCCCATGGTCCTTATAGAACCTGTCGAATTCTGCAAAATAAAACTCACCACCATTATCCATCCTCAAACACTTGATTTTCCTACCAATTTGGTCTTCAACCAAGGATTTGAACTCCTTAAACCCACTAAAAACTTCAAATTTACTTATGAGGAAATACATAAATGTCCTATAATAGTCATCTATGAATGAGACAAAATACACATATCTAGACAATGAAGGAACATTAACTGGACCAAACACATTAGAATGTACATAATCCAAAACCCCAAAATATTTATGAGAACTAGAATAAAATGAAACATGAGGTTGTTTTCCATATATACAATGTTCACAAAAGTCGGACTCAGGATTACAATCATCAAGGCTCTTATTTTTTAGGGATTTAAGACCCTTCTCACCAATATGGCCAAGCCTTTGGTGCCATGACATTGTTTTCTTTGCTAGGAGCTTCATCTCCAAAGCATTGGCACCCTTAGGTACCTAGAAAGCACAACCATCATATATAGACACCACATTCTTCTTCTTTGCTCGATCTAATGGTGAGTATGTAGAATCCAAAGCCCATTTCTTATAATTCACGGAAGTACTATTGCACTAAACTATGCATGCATCCAACTTATACAAGGTTCCAATCTGAACACCCTTATCAAGCACCATAGAACCTTTGGTCATCTTGAATCCACCACTCGAGAAAACAACCTACACTCCCACATCACTCAACTTACTCATTGAGAGTAGGTTCCATGCCAAACCAGGGATATGCAGTACACCATCAATCCCCTTCACTCTACCATTAGGGAATTAGATCTTGACTCTTCCATGGCCAACAATCTTCAAGTGAGATTAATCACCTAGGTACACCTTCCCACCATCATACTCTTCATACTTTGAGAACCAACCTCTGTGATAGGTCATGTGGAAAGAAGCACTTGAGTCAATCAACCACACATGTTTTGATGCATGCATTTCCAAGGTAGCAACAAAAGCATCTGCATCATCCTAAGAGAATTTATCAAATTCAGAATCAGAGGAATTATCTTTTTTTTTCTTCTCTTCCTTACAATCTTTGTAGAAATGACCAGATATGTCATGGTTCTAGCATTTAGCCTTTGAATTTTCACTAGGAGACTTAGATCTCCCCGGAGACTTGGACTCATACTTCTTGTCCTTTTTCTTTCCTTTCTCCTTTGATCTACCATGAATAGACAAGGCTTCCTTGGACATCTTAGAATATTTCCTTTGTATCTCTTTAGACAATAGCAAAGCAACCACATCTTCCATCTTGAAAGTGGTCATTGTGCTTCCAATAGCCATCACCAGGTGGTCCCACAAGTTCAAAAAAGAACATAGCAACAACATGCAATGGTCCTCATCATCAATATTTACACCAATAGAACCTAGTTGAGCAACAAGCATATTAAATGCATTCAAGTGATCAGAAGTTCTAATCCTCCATCCTCAGACAATACAACTGCTTTCTTAGGAATAACTTATTTACCAAGGATTTCCACTGATAAATGTCACCAAGCTTCTTCCAAATACTAGTTGTAGTCTTCTCCTCATGGACATTAGGAGCATAGAATTAGCCAACACAAAGTCTTATTAGACCCTTGGATTTGTAACATTCCAACCCTTCACTGAAGTAAAATTTTCCTAATTTTCGAGTGTGTGAGTAAATAAACTATGTAACAAACCATTGCAATAAAAAAATTCTTTTGTTTATTGAGAAAAAATGCACATAGATTCCATAAGAATATACAAGGATTCCATAACAATATACAAGGATTCCATTTTAGGAATAACTTATTTACCAAGGATTTCCACTGATAAATGTCACCAAGCTTCTTCCAAAGACTACATGCAGTTTTCTCCTCATGGACATTTAGGAGCATAAAATTAGCCAACACAAAGTCTTATCAGACCCTTGGATTTGTAACATGCCAACCCTTCACTGAAGTAATTTTTTCCTAATTTTTCAGTGTGTGAGTAAATAAACTATGTAACAAACCATTGCAATAAAAAAATTCTTTTGTTTATTGAGAAAAAATGTACATAGATTCCATAACAATATACAAGGATTCCATTTCAATATAGTAATTTCAAAAATTACAATATTCCAAGGATGTACACAATTACATACATAACTCAACCAAGCTTTAGAGCAACAGATATAGTTGGTCTAGGAATTTTCCTTTCAAAACCTTGGTCTTTTGTCACATGTTGAGGAGGAGAAGCATCACTCAAGCACTTTTCCTCCAACCAAAGACTCATATGTGGTCCCCAACATATCTATCATAAGATAGATGGTCCTACCCTTCGACAAAGAGATTGGTTGAGTAACCCCGTACGACAGACCACACTGAGATTAGTGTTGTGCCCTACATGACTAAAACTTGTAACCCTACAATATGCAACTAGCATGTGCTACATGGACATGGTGAAATGACAGTGGAGCCAAAGGAAATCACACTACTTCGACCAAAGTTTTCTCACTTAGTACTTTGAGTGATGGTCATTTATTCACTTTTCTTAAGCTCATTTTGACTTAAGGGCACTATAATGTATGCATAGGTAATCCCTCTCATAGGTAAGCTTTAACCCCATAATTAACCTATCATTAATCTCTTATGCTCTAGGGTATTTCTACTGTTAAAGCATAAACAAAATTTCCCTCCCTTCATTGGACTAACAACCCCAAGAGTAACCCACTAGCTATCTATTATAATCAAATAACTTAGCCATGAGTAACCCTTAAGCTACCCTTGTTTAATCATATCTAGTATATTAATACCTATGACAAATAATTCCTCCTATTATGGAGTAATTACAAACACTTCAAAAAATAGTATAAACAACTTCTACTTCCTTTCAAAGAAAATACTATTTTTCCCTAAATGCAGGTTTTCACAATAGACTAAATAAAGAATTCATGAAACAATATTTCATAAGCTAAGAAAAATAAAGGAAGATTATCCCCATGCCTATAACTTGCTTATCCAATTGACTAAATGATGCACAACTTCCCAATTTAAACCAATAGCTTTAATTTGACTTCACAAGCAATGCCTCTATAAATCCTTCCTTGAAGTTGCTAATATACTTCACTCTAAATTCTCAAAGCTCCCTCACAATACTTAGAATAAACTTGTAGAATAAGGCAACTCAAAACTATGGAATAAAATACATAGAAAAAGAGTATAGAATGTGTCCCAAAATATATGGATTGCTTCTCTATTTATACAACAAGGAGACTCCATAGCCTATAGAAAAGGCATGTGAATTGACAACAACATCCATGCAAATCAACTCACTCAACTCAACTAAAAGGTGACACACAAACAAAGAGTGTACTCAACATGGAATGCCACAAATCGACCTCTTAAGTTGACAACAATATTAGACTATTTCAAACAACACATGATAAAAAGGTGACATATGAATTGCTCTCAAAATGAACTTCTACAACAATTAGAACTTCTTAATATGGCACCAAGCAAGCAGCCATTTCCCTATAAGTTGGCGTGACTTTTACATATTTGAACCAGTCTATTTTCAAATTACAACACTTGCAAATAGTCGACTAAGTCTTTGGTGAATCACTGTGTCTCATAAATCAGCTTTGACTAATTCATCACCCTATTGTAGCTTATCCTTTCTTAATGCATTTACATTAATTTGTTGTTCGATATTAATTCCATGATAAGACGTCTCAAGTATTTGCAATTTTACTAAGTCAAAGATTTCCATCATAAAGCATCAAATAAGTCTTACTATTCTAATCGACTTAATGGTTGTGAATTATATTGCATATAATTCAACCTTTATAGGTTGCCAACATGTATTATATTCGACCTTTATACATTGCCAATATATATTATATATTTGGCTTATGCTTACATTAATAAAATCGGCCTCAAAGCATTGTATAAGTTAATCGATTCCCAAGCATGTATTTATATTTAAATATATATTCATATCAACACACATTATGTATAGATAAATGTTAATATATATTTATATATATTCCTCTGTGTACATGTATACACATGTATACATATATCGATACATTTGTATGGGCATGTCCGTTTTCCAATCATATGCATGTATTGATACATATATACATATGGATATATATATATGTATATATATATATCTACACACTCGATTACACACATAGTCATACATAATTACTATTACATTGATAAGCACCTACGTGTGATATATCTATACATATACATATACACATCGTAAGGTCCTTCTGATAGTTCCATGCGCATAAGAATCTCGTCCATAAGTGTGCATAGGTACATCTACCTATGTACCCTCATGTACGCGTTCCTTCATGCGTATGGTCTATCATCAACATGCATATGTGTACATATACATATTCCACGTACGTTCTACTCATCAATACAAGCATAGTAATATAAGAAAGAACTCACAAGCTCAAACAGATAAACATCACCCAATAATGCACTCAATAGTAAACAAGACCCTTATTAATGCAAACACAAAAAACTAAGGATGACTTACCAATTCCCAACATAAATAACTTGACTCAACCATACTACTATGAGTGTGTGTAAGCTCAGATAGGTTACGTTACCGGTTACTTGACCAAGATCTTCTCCTGAGTGATTCCTCCCCTCCGCTTGGAGGAATTGAACATATACCCACATCCAATAACATATGCCCAAGGTAGTCAACTATTCAACAAAATATGCTTTACACATAATATATCTCCAAAGTTAGAATATCAATTCAATAACCATCCATTTCACATATATGCATTTCTTCATATATCATTAAATGAAATAACATTCATTCATAATTCATTTGATAACAAAATGTAAGCACAATTTATTCATCTCCAAAATTTAAGTTACATTCACATTTACCCAACATAGTAATAGTAAATAGTAATTACACAATTGGGTTGTAACAGGATTTCCGATCCATTAGATCCCAATCAGTTTGTGAGGTTGTCGCTGGTTTTGTACTGGATATTGCAGCCCATAGATCTCTATCTACAAGCATATCCTCCATTTTGAGTTTCCACAACTCAATTTTTTTTCCATTGAATTTATCCATCTCTATTCTTCTAGATGTGCTTGTCATCTTAAAATTGCAAACAAGATTACAAAGCTCTTCTACAAGAACTCCCACTAAATCTAGATACATGCACAAAAAACCCTTCTAACCCAACAAGGATAACAAACCTGGCCAGGCTCTGATACCATCTGAAATGAAAGTTGAGTGTAGAAATGCTTTTGTAATACAAATCAATCAGGAGAGGGTTGCAAAACTTTGTTTCAAATCCTTTTACTTTTACTATTTCACTTAAGAATGCACATGCAAATAGTTATTTTCAGATTTAAAGAATTGAACCACAACACACAAATTTTATGTGGGAAAACCCTTTCGGGAAAAAATCCACACACCAAAGCATAAATCAATTGTATTACTGTAATAAAATATTCCAATACAACTCTTAGAGTCTATGCTCTTGTCGGTGTTGATTCGTTGTGATACAAATTTCTAGACCGAATCCAGCAACATGACGATGTCTCAAAAATTACAATCTTTCAACATACAAAAAATTCACTAAGACACCAATATATACTTCTCTTATATGGGAATTGAACATTACCATGTTTCAATCTCTTAGTCTCTACATGCATGCAAACTGAAATCAACAACATGCATGAGTCCCAAGTGACCAATTAGCAACCTGTCAAACATGTACGTACATGCACCAAAATGCAACAACATGCAAGCACATGCAAGTCTTGTAGCACCAAAAAATCAAGCAACCTCACATGTTAGGTGTCCCATAGAGAAAATCAAGTCAATTTCCAATTTAGAACTTATCCAAGACTCCTAGTCACTTTGAGTGACAACTCAATCTTCGTTAAGGAACTTTCCCTCTGAAGCTTCAGTCAACAAGTCAAACTGATGCCACATGGCATCATGGCATTCATCCTAGAGGTTTTATAGTTCTCAATGCTCAAATGAGTGCCCAAGTGACAAGTGTCACCTATCCTTACTTCCATTTTTTCAAAGAGATAAAAACTCACACAAGTGGACCCTACCAATTCTTGCTTCCAAAACAAACTACCATATGTCATCATGGTGCCCATTTTAAAGGTCTAAACAATTTCCTTTTCCCAATGGAGCGCCCATGTGACATGTGTCACAATTTTAACTTTTCACACCTTGCATGTAGGATGTCAACTCTCCAATGGGTCCCACAAGGTGACTTAGCAATTTGGAAACAATTATTATTACATTTAATAAATAAAATCAACAACTCAGGGGAAAATAATTAAATAATTAATCATGGGACTCACTAAGGTTGAGACACCTTAATCGCAATAGCAATCCTAAGGAGTAGTTTAAGAACATATAATTTAACATAATTATTAGATCCTATGCCCAACCCGACTTTATAAAGGATAAAATGTTTTTCATTGATGTAGAACACCTCCAACACCAAAAAATCGAGGTGATCCTTGAAATTCCCCATTAAAATAACCTTAGGTAAAATTTTAATTAACATTCACTTTAATGAGTGTTGTAGTAGGAGTTTCAATTCTTCAAAAATAAATTTGATTTGTAAAGAAGAATGAAAAGGTAAAACATGTTTGTTGTTAAAAATAGTTACATTCCTAGTCAATCACATCCACTCACCACCACAAAAGGTAGTGTCCCAAATCTTTTTCTCTTTGACATTAAACTATAGCTTCAAATAATTATCAAGATATTTCCCTTGTCAAGAACTAGGACACCCAAAGATAATTTTTATCTCTACCCATATAGATTGTGTGTAGGAGCAAGGATCTAATAAACATTCAATAGTTTCTAAAGATTCTTGACATAATGAACACCATCTAAGGATTTCCTATCCTCTTTTTTGTATGGATCTCAAGTTAAGACTTTATTATTAAAAGAAATATTTTAGGCATTCAAAGGAGTCCTAAGCTTCCAAGTAACTTTATACTACCAAGCCTAATCATCTTCTTCAAGAAAAAGCATAGCCTTATATCCAAGTTTAATAGTAAAAGCCCTTGTAATAGGGTTTTTAAACCATGACCTCGATGTTAATCCTCACAAGATTTATGGTCATATTACCCATTTAATCATTCTACAACTCACATTTGTGACTAGAAAAACCCAAATGATGAGCCCTCAACCATCCTTGTTGCCAAATAGAGGTTGAAGCATGATCTACAATATGAGACAATATGACATGTCTCGTATGATACAATTAATATAAGAGATTATTTGGAAGTCTAAAATAGTTTCCACTCCCAACCCATATATCAACCCCAATTCTCACTTATCATCATTGCTTTTTTTAGAACAACTAGTTACCAACAAGTGGAAAAGCTTGGACCATGGCTTTCCATATAATGGAGACATTGTTAATATTTTTAATAAGAAACCTTATCCACTCAATAATTGGTAGAGAGTTAATATATTTATGAAGAATGACCGTTTTCCATAAAAAAAATCAGGTAATGAATCTCCATAAACTCCTAGTAGCTAGGGCTCTAGCAAAGGAGTGAATATTTTAAAGACCCCAACCCCTTTCTTTCTTATGGTTGGAAATGTTTCGAACTAGCCAAAATAACACCATCTTTATACTTTTTTTCTAAACTGTAGAAACTTAAAACATCTCTTTCTAATATTATTCAATATCCCTATAGGAATATACAGTAGAATTTATTCTAAGCAGACTTATACAAAGTCAATATATCTTTACCACTAGCCATTCTTAGTCCTATTCAACATAATATTTTAGATTCAACAAGGACCCCACATATTTTATCCCAATATGAAATAAATATTTTGTAAAATGAATAACCTACATAATATGTTTATCCTCATCTTTAGGTAAAATATGAAATGAGACAATACTTCTACATATTAATCTCCATACTAGTAGTAGTATTGAAATTCTCCAATATTTCATTCAATCTAGATACATCCCTTAATGAACCATCACCAAAAAGTAGAGCATCATCCACAAATAAAAGATGATTAAAAAATAGAGTGTTTCCAGTTTTATCCCTTCGATAGCCCTAGTCCACTTAACTTTCCTTATAGCTCAGGCTTTGTAACATGGTTTACTCCCTCCTATGGATCTTGGGTCTTGTATAAATCCAACGGTTGTATTGGGCATTAATAGGTTGATATTTTGGTGCAATGACAATCATCTTTGTAACAATTGGTATCAAAGCCGAGGTAATAGGTTTGAACCCCTTGCTTGTACGAGGGGGATTGTTGCAAGTTGTCGCCCTTGGTCTCCTCGCATGGGCCAACGCAGTGCTCAGGCTTCATGACATGGTTTAACCCCCTCCTGTGGATCTTGGATCTTGTATAAATCCAGTGGTTGTTTTGGGAATTAACAGGTCGGTCTTTTGGTGCAACGACAACTATATTTGTAACAAAAGGATAGCCTTTTCTAAGCCTCCTACCAATCTTGAAGAATTTGAGAGCCAATTCATTGATAAAAATAATAAAAAAATAAAAGAAACACAAGCCATGATCCAATTTACAACCTATAAGTTAAAACCAATATGTATAAGCATAAGTAACACCAACGAACCTTATATTTACATTTTGTATCTACAAAAATATATTTGTTATAACTTTATAGTTTTTAACTTTCTTATATCTCTGGCACTATTTTCATCTCTATATCACACATAAAAATTATTGGTGTAATTTAAAGTGTTGTACCTTGTCCTAGGTCATTATTACACCTTAGTTAAGTTTACTTAGGGACCACATAGGAGGTAGTTGGAGAATTTCCACTTTTGGTGGACTTATCATGTTATTACTTTATCACATCCACCTTTTGTGGACACATCATGTGATTACCTCTCCACCTTTTGTGGGTGATCCACCATTTGTGGTGATTATCACATTATCACTTTTTCACTTTAGGTGGAGTGATAGCTTTTCACAGTTGTCTCATGTCATAAGATTACAACAGTTGTCATAATCTTATGCCCTTCTATGTACTTACCTTGGCTATATAACCAAGGGGTCTCCTATGTACTTTAGCTCATTACATTCTATTTTTGCATCATTGGCAGAATATAGTCTATTCTTGTCATATTGTTCTATCTCTCTTATGCTTGTGATTTTTATTAGGCCTCTAGATCTTGGGTGGCTACCTTCATAGCCAATTCTTACATGGTATCAAAGCAATTGGAGTGCCTTTGGATTGTCATTTTGGAGAGATTCTAGGAGGGTTCCATTTTTTGGCCTTGTATTGCAGGTTCATTTTGGGAGCTTGTTGCATCAGATCTAAGCTCACCATTGCGTCCAGAGTGTCCGAGATAGTCAGATTTTCCTTTTGTTTCATCCAAATTGGATATTGGAGGAAAAATCTATAAAGGTTTGAAGATTGGAGGTGGTTGCCAGATCTAGGAGCTAGCTACCACTTCAGAGCATTTTCAACCAAAAAGGACATCGCCATCGCGCTTAGAAGGGCCAAAATTCCCTAAATTGAATGCCAAATCGTCAAATTTGGACAAAGTTGTCCATCGAGGGAAAAAAAATTTGCTTGTCGAGCCATACAGCCCAACCATCATTGCAGTTGGTACGATTTTTTTATTTTTGCAAAAAAAATATTTTTTGAAAAAAAAAAATCAAAAAAAAATATATTTGCAGTTTTTATTTTTGATTATAAAGTTTTTTAAATAAAAAATTTTGAAAAGGCCACAGTACCATCTGCAGACATACTGCAGGCCCAGCAGCAGCCACATGGCGGTCACTGGTCCGCCTCACCCATGGCCAGTGGTCCCACATCAACCGGCCGACATCCGTAAAATAAAAACTGGCATTCAATTTTGAAGAATCCAGCAGGGAGCCAGAAAATCCAAAAAATTCGGGCAACAACTCTCATCGGCGGAAAGTTCAAGTCTAACCGGTGGCCAATCAAAATATTCCCTTGAGAATATTTCGGTGCACGATTAGAAGATTCTAGCTAGTGAAGGAATATTCTGGCCAAGATTCCGTCATAGGGAGAACGACGGTGGTGACAACCATTTAGCCATTAAATTTAACCTTTGCAACATGTGACGGCTAGACAAGCGTCAAATTTAAGCTCGTTTGTTACTGACGTCAGGACTACATCAACATCTTTTTGAAAAATTAGACCCCCTCACGGTTGAAGCTTTTGAATTTGCAGTTCAACTTTAAATGTTGATATCTTGCTTATTTTAGCTCCTTTTTCAGTGTAATTTTTTTTATTTAGGATGATTTTTCGCACTCTATGTGCTGGTGCAATCATTTTTTGGTTTTGGTGCTCGAATTTTTTAGAAAATTCAATTTTTCACAGGTGTTGTTGAATTGTCACCGTTTTTGCAACTTCCAGGGCTCTGTTTAGGCTCATATGAACTCCTTTTCAAGTGCCATTTTTTTTGAAAGGGCATGATTTTTTCTAAACTTCACAGTGGTGCTATCAGTTTGTAGTGATTGTGATTAAAAATTGTACTTTCATCACTTGGTCATTTTTGGCCTATTTTGGCATTTGTAAAGATAAGATCTTAGTTTGGTCTTTTGTATCAGTCATTTGAGTCTATTGTATCCTACTTAAGGCTGTTGTAAAACATTGAAAATCAAAATTCCACTTTGCTTGGCTTGCAAGTGGCCATTGTACACGCACTAAGTATAAAGTGCCAAATCATCTTTTTTGGAGGGGTTCTTTGATTGAGTGAATTTGGGGGGGGGTGTCTTGTGTTATTGTGCCTCTCTCTTTATCTTGTTCTCTTTCATTTTTCTGCTATGGGTTCTCCTAAGTTTCCTTTGTTAACTCCACATAACTATGCTTCTTGGAAAATTGATGCTTGGAGTAAGTTAATGGAAAATGGGTTAACTCATTATATTGATGGAACTATTGTTGCACCATTTGATTCTAAAGCTCATCCTATTGTTCATATGGATTGGCTCACTAAAAATACTATGGCTCTTGGAAATTTAAGGAAATATGTATCAAAAGATCTCATCTTTCAAATTGAAAAGTGTAAAACAATCAAAGAGGCTTAGGAAAAGTTTGGTCAATGGTATGGCCAAGTTGATGAGATTAGAGGTTATCAGCTTGACAATGATCTCACAATGGTAGATCCCAAGAATTTTGATACAATCCAAGAATATGTCACTAAGGCAAATGAGCTAAGAGCACAACTTAAGGATTGTGGAATTGACAAGAAGGATGCACAGTTGGTCTACAATTTGTTGGGAAAGCTCCCATCATAATATGCAGCATTTGTTTCTAGCTTCCAAACCCATCGCTTGACAGTGGGTAGTTCTTTCACTATGCCTTCATTTGATGCATTTACAAAAGTGTTGATGCTAGAGCAAGCAAAGTTGATAAGCATGGGGGTTCTCAAGTCTTCAAAGTCCAAAGCTTTGGTGGCTAATCAAGGGAATCAAGGGACTCAAGGAAAGGGTTCCAACAAGAAGCATAAGCAATCTAAGCCAAAGAAAGAACAAGATAAAGCACAATCATCCTCTCCACAACAAGGGAATTCTTCATCTTCTCCCAAGAAGGGAAATTCAAGCAAGAAGGAGAGACCAACTTGCTCATATTGCAAGAGAGTTGGTCATGATGAGCATCATTTCCACACTAAGAAAATTGATTAGTTGAAAAACATCATCAAGAAGAACAACATCAATTTTCCATTTGCCTACAAGAAGAAGGATTCATCTCCTTCCACTTCCTCACAATCAAAAGGAAAACAGAAAGAATTTATGGCTACTTTAGGTTCTTCACAACAATGGATACTTGACTTAGGTGCTACTCATCACCATGGTTCTACAAGGGAGCAGTTTTCTTCTTTGGAGCCATCTAAGGTACCTCACATCTTCATAGGAGATGATACTCAAGTGGAAGTTAAAGGTGAAGGTTCGGTTATCATGGATAATGGAACATTTGAGAATGTTCTCTATGTTCCTAACTTGAGTGCCAATCTTCTTTCTATCTACCAAATCACTCACTTTGGAGATGGCAAGAAAGATGAGTTTCTACCAAATTTAGTTGTGGTCAAAGAGCTTAAGGATGATGCCTTGGTTGTAGTGGGACAAGCCAGTCACAACACATGGCTTTACTCATTCTCCCACTTTGTGCCTAAGTCTCCTTCTATAGCCTTGCTCACTCATTCAAATCCAGAAAGTAAGCTATGGCATGAGCAGTTTGGACATCAATTACCATATCTTCAGCAGCTTAGCTCCAAGGATATGGTTACAGGACTCCCTCAAATCAGCTTTTCAAAAGGTGTTTGTTCTGGTTGTTCCATGGGTAGGCATCCTAAAGAGAAGTTTGAAAAAGGGAAGTCTTGGAGAGCATTGGAAGTTCTTCAATTGGTTCACAGTGATGTAGCAAGTCCATTTCCAGTGCCATCATTTAGCAAGGCCCGCTATGTCACCACTTTCATTGATGACTACTCCCGCTTCACATGGGTCTATTTTCTTGTTCACAAGAGTGAAGTGTTTGACAAATTTCTAGCCTTCAAGGCTCATGTTGAGAAGCAATCAGTGAAGCAAATCAAGATTCTTTGTATAGGCAATGGAAGAGAATGTGTGAACAATAGACTTGAGGAATTTTGTACTATTGAGGGGATTGATCTTCAACATTTTGTTACATACACTCTACAACAGAATGGTGTTGCTGAAAGGAAGAATAGGACCCTTAAGGAGATGGCTAGTTGCATGATTCATGCTCATTCTCTTGGTCCAAAATTTTGGGCAGAAGCTATCATTTGTGCCACACACATCCAAAATCAGGTTCCCCATAAGGCTTTGAAGGGAATGACTCCCTTTGAGGCTTAGTGTGGCAGAAAACCGATTGTGAGACACTTTAGAGTTTTTGGTTGTCCAGCTTGGGCACGCATACCTCTAGAGAAGCGCAAGGCATTGGACCCTCAGAGTAGGCCTTGCATCTTTGTTGGATACCCTGAAGGTGTTAAGGCATATAGACTTTTGGATCTAGAGACACATGAGATATTCATTGAGAGGAGTGTTCACTTTGAGGAAAGATCTCCTAGCTTGGCCTGTAATCCTCCTCTTCCTTCCTCCATAGCGGAAAGTGATGATAGTGACTCAAATGATGATATTCCCTCAACTTTGACTCACAGGATCACGCCTTCATAGGGTCCACTTGCAGTTGAGGAGCCTCATCCTTCATCTCCTACTAGACCTCGTTGGGCTCGACAGACTCTTGAGTCAGCAAGTTCTATTGTTGGAGATCCTTCAAATACTTGAAGGACTCGGTCACAACATTAGGATTTTCCACATGCTTTTATTGCTAGTGCTTCCTATCCATAATCCTTCAAGGAAGCATCAGGAGTTCCAGAGTGGGATTCAACAATGGAGGAAGAGTATAGTTCCTTGATGAGGAACCACACATGGGATTTAGTTTCACTCCCTAAGGGGAGAAAGATGGTTCGATGTAATTGGATCTATCAGACCAAGTATGCAGTGGATGGAAGTGTGGATAAATACAAGGCTCGGCTTGTGGAAAAAGGTTTCTCATAGGTTCTAGGTGTTGATTATACAGAGACCTTTGCACCCATTGCTAAGATGAACTCCATTCGCTTGACACTCACTATTGTTGCAGCTCATGGTTGGGTTGTACATCAATTGGATGTGAAGAGTGCATTTCTTCACGGGGATCTTCATGAGGATATTTACATGGAACAACCACAAGGATTCATACAAGATTCTTCTTTGGTTTGCAGATTGAGGAAGTCTATCTATGGCCTCAAACAGGCCCCTAGGGCTTGGTATGCCAAGATGGATTCCTTTCTTCTCTCAAAAAAATTCACTAGGTGTCATTCAGATCCGAATGTCTACATTTTGCGACAGGATGACTCTCATTTGATACTTGTGCTCTATGTTGATGACTTGATCATTATAGGGAGTACTTCATCCATCATTGGTAGTGTCAAATCTGCTTTGCAAGATATATTTGCTATGACTAAATTGAACCTTTTGCATTACTTTCTTGGGATTGAGATCACACAGTTAGCTTTTGGGATCTCTCTTTCTTAGCCCAAGTATGCTCTTGATCTTTTAGCTTAGTTTCACATGGTTGATTGTAAGCCTACTCCAACTCCCTTTCTTTCAGGAGTCAAGCTTGAGGCTAAGAGTTCTACTCCACTTGTTGATGCTACTTTGTATCATCAGCTTGTTGGGAGTCTCATCTACTTGACTCACATATGCCCTGATATCTCCTTTGCAATTGGCATGGTTTTGCACTTTATGCAAGAACCACATGAGCTTCATTGGAAAGCAGCCAAACGAATCTTGCATTACATATAGGCTACACATCATCATGGGATTCACTATGCAACAGGTACAGGAATTACCTTGGTGGGATATACAGATTTTGATTGGGCTGGCAATCTTGATGATCGTAAGTCCACTTCTGGCTACAACTTTCATCTTGGTTTTGGCCCCATTTGTTGATAGAGTAAGAAGTAGCATGCTATTTCTCTTTCTTTGACTAAGGCTGAGTATCGAGGGGCTGTGAATACCACTACTAAGGCTATTTGGCTTCAGAATATTCTCACTGAGTTTGGCTTCACTATTCCACGTCCTATAGTCATTCATTGTGACAATCAGAGTTCCATCCAGATCTCAAAGAATCTGGTTCACCATCAGAGGACTAAACACATCAAGATTCATATGCACTACATTCGAGAGTTGATACAGGAGCAGGTCATTGATTTGCAGTATTGTCCTACAGCACAACAAGTTGTAGATATCTTCGCCAAACCCTTCACTAAGCGTATCTATCATCATTTGTGAGCTCTCTTGGGGGTGCGGGATGTTTCATCTAAGGAGGTCACTTGACTTCTTCATTCTCTCTTTTGGGGGGGTTTTTCCTCACTCAAGGTTTTTCCTTGTCTTTTTGAGTGCAATTTTTGTTTTGTTTTATCTCTCTTTTGGGGGGGAGTTTTTTCCCACATGGTTTTCTCCTTTTCTCCACTTTATGAGAGATTGTATTGCATTTGTACATGGGTACCTAACATGGCCTAGTTATCGGGACCCATCTTGCATTGTTTTCCTTTGTGTACATTCTCCCTAAGATGCACTTAAGGGGGGGTGTTGGTGTAATTAAAATTGTTGTACCTTGTCCTAGGTCATTATTACACCTTAGTTAAGTTTACTTAGGGACCACATAGGAGGTAGTTGGAGAATTTCCACTTTTGGTGGACTTATCATGTTATTACTTTATCACATCCACCTTTTGTGGACACATCATGTGATTACCTCTCCACCTTTTGTGGGTGATCCACCATTTATGGTGATTATCACATTATCACTTTTCCACTTTAGGTGGAGTGATAGTTTTTCACAGTTGTCTCATGTCATAATCTTATGCCCTTCTATGTACTCACCTTGGCTATATAACCAAGGGGTCTCCTATGTACGTTAGCTCAATACATTCTATTTTTGCATCATTGGCAGAATATAGTTTATTCTTGTCATATTGTTCTATCTCTCTTATGCTTGTGCTTTCAATTAGGCCTCTAGATCTTGGGTGGCTACCTTCATAGCCAATTCTTACAAAAATAATATAATCAATTGACACTTAATCGCTTGTAAGTGGATTCATTATGGTTTATTTCATTATTATATAAAACTTACAAATTAATGCCTTATGACTCCATGAATGATCTCATCGCACATAGTAATAATTTTCATACAAATAAAAATACCTTACTAGATTAATCAAGCATTAATAAAATAAGTATTGGAGAGTGATAAATATGGATTATTATTTTTTCTCTGCTTATATTTTGTGTTTTTTTTTTAGTTATATTTTCTGGGGGTATAGAATGACATTGATACTCATTTTATTGTTTAATTCATTTTTTAAATTAGTAATGTATAATCTTAATTTTATTTTAATTTTTTGAGTGGTACAATTATTTATCTTTATTGTCTATAATATTTTCATAATTGCTCTATTTTTTAGCTTCATTTTATATTCCTTTCTTTTTGATAAAAAATAAATCATTCTATTCGCATGTACCATGCTTTGTAATACTACTAAGGGGTGGTAAGGTTGTATTTTCTTGTCAATTTCTTCATATCTACCTATCGTGTTTATTCATCTCTTAATTTGAACCTCCAATAAAATCAATCACCTCAAACCTATATTATAAAGTTAACTTGAAATCCAATACTATCCTTTAAACACATTATAAAATTTTATGAAAAAATAATATTAGCATTAACATAAAGTTTGATTAATGTTGATATTAGTGTCTAATTTCTTTTGTTTTACTTTCACCAAAAGCAACATTTTTTTTCTACATAATGTAAGTACTTTGAAAAAGTTAGTACGAGGCAAAATATTTTTTCTTTCCACACATGGGGAGAAGAACTTGGACTTATGCTTAATTGAGAATGAATTAAGTGGGACAAATATTAGACCATGTATGTTCCTTATAATTGTTCTCTATTATGTATGCCTATCAACTTCTTAACAACACTAGATTGAAAGTTATGCACTTCAAATAGTATTTTGAAGGCCATTTAACGAATGTAAAATGTGTGCCATGCTTAAAATAATAAATTTTAAATTAGATAAGGGATCTCTATAATATATATTTTGAAGGTAAGTTATTTTAATAAAAAAATAGAATGAAGATTAGAGGCAAGCAAGCATTAGAAATGTATTAATACATTTATATGATATGATGAAGGTTGTCTAATCTAAAGTAGAGGTTATAAACTGGAATACAGAAGGATATGTTTTGGTTAAATTTAGGTGTTGCATGTTTTACAAATGTATGTTATAAGGAGTGCCCATAAAAGATAATAAACTATTATATTCTGGGTAGTTTTTCATATGAAGCCCTATATGAAAAACAACGCTCACCTGAATAATTTTTTTCATTTGTATTTCTCCCATCATCTTTCTAAATTGAGCTTCAATTGTACCTCCACATGCAACAAGCTTCACCTTTCTTTGTATATGTGCATCATATTCAAGTGCATTCTTAACATGAAGGTTGTAAGATAGAAATTTGAGCTCTACGAAAGAAAAGTGCTTTCTTTGAGAACTCAAATTTCTTCTACATTCGAATGAATTGAAAATGTTACTTAACAATTTGATTTATTCTTTGTTATAAAACTTTTATAATTTGGAAAATGAAACTAACTTAAAAAAATTCAATACTATTTTATAATTATAATAAATTGATAACAATATTTATTTATATATAAATAATTACAACTTGATAACTTTAGAAACAAAAATTACAAGTTGTAAAGGTTCTTTTGTGACTTGTATGAGCTCTTTTCCATGGACACCAGTGCCATGCACAAACTACAATGTGGTGTGTTGTCATCCCATACAAATGAAAATAGAAAACTCCAAAATAAAGTATAAATCACTTTAGTACAATTTGAAGTAAAGGAATCTCCAAAGACTTACACACAAGGAGAGAAGAAAAATGTTTAGGGTAGTTGTGTTAAGGGGCTCACCTCAGTAAAACCTCCATTTCAGTATTTCTACCCCCACAAATAGCCAAATATGATTTTGATAAAAGATAGAAATGATAAAATATTTATGTAAGTATATGTAATGATAGAAGAAATAACTCAACAACAATAAAATAATATCAATGATATTTTAAAATACTAGCTCTGATAAATCACCCACATTGAGAGAAGCAAGCAATCTGAGAGAAGTTCACCTAGAAGTTTCCACAAACCTTTAGAAAGATTCAAAATCTATGACAATATTGTACCTTTTGGTCTCACCATGAAGAAAATGATATGCAAGAGCTAAGAGAATGTTGCATTGGGATCAAAACTTCAATAACTTCAAGAGTTGTAGATTTGAGAGCCCAAAATCTATGTGTATGGATGAATATGTGAATTAGAGTATGTTTTCCTTCTTCTTACTTGCAAAATGACTTTATTTTTCCAAAATAGCATGTCCTATAAGTGTCTACAAGTTGTGACTGGAAATCAAAGCATTATGTTGCCATATTCCTAAGAACATAACATTATAACGGTCATTTGAATTGCAAATCATTGCAGGATGCTAGTGTGTCGCGAAGATGTCTATGCATAGCATTTTCGTCCAAGAAAATTGGACCCAAAAGGCCATAGACATGACAATTTTTCTAGTATAAATATTCTTTTTTATCATCATATTAAAATTAAGATGATTCATTTATCAAGCTAAACAAGAGTTGTCATGTAATGTGAAATTGTAAGGGGGGTATTCAATTTCCAACATTGCAATTTTCCCCCACTTTAGCAAGCATATGTACCATGTTGAATATGCATGGTAAAGTAAAAATAACATAACTTTAAAAATTACTTGAAAGGATACTATAGATGATGCATAGTCTTCATTCTATATGGATATGCCCCTAAGGAGAAGATCTAAAAAACAACTAAGATATCTTGCATAGAATAACTATGTTATTCTAAAAGGTTTTTACCACAAACATGTTAGTTGCAGACAAGCATGTTAGGAAAAAATAACATGGAGTAAAAAATATATGCAATAAAATTATGGGACTGAATATTAAAGAGCAATTTTTGATAAATTGTTTTAACAAGTGTGGCTAGCAAGTTGTGTTATGCTGGAGACCATACAATGCTTTTTATCACACCATGATTGATTCAAGTTGCATTGAAGGAAAACCATGGAAAAAGATAAAAACATATGAGAATCGACATTCTAATGGGTTTTCCCACACTAGGTGGTTCATATGTTATTAGATTTTCACAATGATTAAAAAGATTTTTTATTTTCAATGTGAATGTTATTATGCATTGTGATAGCCCCCCCTTAAAATAATTTGCATGACTCGAGGAGTGCAAGTTATTTTAAGATAAAGAGGAAATAAAATATATATAAAGAAAGATGTTGTAGCATGAAACACATAACATGTTCCCATGAAGTTGCGTCACACATTGAAAGGGATGCCACATTGAAACTACAACATTGGCTACATAAAAAACACTAAAGATCCAAATTCTTGAGGTTAGTATTATTTTATAATAGTAATATATATTAAATGTATATGATATATGAATTGACATCATTTCCTAGATATGTGGAACAATGAGTACAAAGGAAGAAGACTCGCATGAAAACAAAAAAAAAAATGAGTTGAAACATGGAAGAGACCTAAATGTCTCAAAACTTTGCATCATCCTCAAAAGCAAAAGAAAGTCCATATATGACATATAGAAGAATTGATAGAATATTATATTGCTTGTATCTATGAACCTACAAGGTTATCATGGGTCCTCCAAGTAAGAATCACAAACATATACATGCAAGCATGGGGGAATATAAACAATCAAACAAAACATTATCTCCTAAAGATAAGGAGGGTACTAATATAGAAGATTTCCTCAAATAAATTATTAGCCTCCTAGTCTCAGTCATATAGAGAGGGAGGTCAAGCTTGTAAAATAAATATTGCTAAAGTAGTGTTAAGTGCCTCACCTACAACAAGAGCCAAAGATGTAGTTGTGGGGACATTATCATTCTGGACATCTTGTGAAGTGATTGCCAATGATATTGTAAAGATTATGAACAATGTCAGAATACCTCCAATGATTTGAACATACATATGTTTGGATTAGAGTGTGTTGAATGCATTGTAAATTAAATATAATATGAATGTCATTGCTAACCTCCTAAGGAGGAGCAGTGGCGGGAACAAAGGAAGCTAGAAGTTTTTTTTGTGAGAAGAACTAATGAAGAAAGGTTTTGGTGATCGATGTAGCTCAAAAGGAAGATTAGGCTTATTCTTATAAAATGGTGGGATGGGACCTTTCTCAAAATTGCACTTAGGTAGTTGAAAAAAATGTTAACATCAATCGTGGTAGGCTTGAGGGCGTTAAGAAACCTTTGATGGTGATTGTATTGTGGAGCAAGGTGTGCAATAAGAGTAGCACTAGATATAACCTTGGTGTTAGGAATATATAGAGGATCAACAAAAGGTGGATTGTTATGAAGTATTACAATGAGAGGCAGGTCCATCGAAGGAGCAATGAACACTTGCACACTTTTAGGATGAGATTCATTCGGGTCAATAAGAGGGACCAAAGGTGGAGTAGAAGATACTTTAGTTGATGGTTGAGAAGAGGAAGAAGAAGACTTGGGTATAAACAAGTTAGGAGATGGTTGCATGGGAGGAGGATATTCATCTTCGATCATCTTCAAAAAATCTTGTTCATAAACTAATTCAAGCCTACGATGCTTACACTCACGTGCAAGATTTTTTAAGAGATTATGTGGACCTAGATTAGATATTTGAAATGACTCAAAACCACCCTATTCCATAGGTGGAGTTATCTTCACCTTTAGAACCGGTGGAATAATAGACTCTATAGATGGAGTAGGAAATGTTGAGGGTACATGCAATCTAGCTTGCATCATAAGTGCCTTTCCTTGATCTGCTTTTGGAATAGGAGGAGGAAAAAAAGGTACCCTTAAGAGATGATACAAAGAAGATGCATGGGATGATTAAGTTGTTATAATTTTCTTCCCTTTTCTTAATGAAAAAAGTCAATGTACTACATGAACTACAAGTGGACAAAAAACCTCAGGAGAATATTTCGAGATCACGGGTTCCCTTCCTCTTTTTGTTATTAAAAAAATTAGAGGAATTAAAGATACCTTGAGGGTTGTGAAGCCTTTGAGGGTATGAAAGGTCTAACCAAGGGATCTCCCAAAAAGGAAGATATAGAGGATGCAGCATGTTACTACAATGGACTAGATGTGATGGCAATGTCTACAGGAGTAGAAGAAGATGGGTCTACAAATGAGGACATCAAGAAACCTGCTTTAAAATTTGAACAAGCTTTAAAAATTAGATCACCATGAGGCTACAAGGGTCCAAGTGGACTAGGCCAAAAGTGGTCTAAAGAGAATCCCCCATAAAATACTAGTGGCTTGTATTCAGTGTCCTAAATAGTGTGCACAACAATACTATGAAGGATTTTTAGGCATTTGTGGACTACTGAAGCAACCACATTTATGGAAACTAGCCATGGAATGCCTAGTTTCAATCTATAGAGATCAAATTCAAGAATCACAACAAATGTGGTGTGTATTAACTTGGGTCCAACCTAGATTGACAAAGTAATAGAATGCAAAGGAGTTAAATAAATAGCATTGTAAGTATGAATGGTCATAAGAGATTCATCATACTTGTCTTTATGAAATTCATTGATAAATAATATTTCTTCCATGATAATATTTACCCCACAAAAAAGATAAACAAGAACGCCATTAATAGTCTTCTAATTGAAATGAGCGAGGATATAAAAAGAAATATACTCTCTATTATATGGAAGATCATTTGAAGTAAATGATATTTCAGGAAAATTAATGTCACGATATTTAAAGAAATAGGCACAACATCAACCATGTGTATGTGGGTAAAATCACAAACCTATGTCACACTTTCGACCAACTAAATAGTTTTGAGTGAAATAGTTTTGCCCAAAACTACATGGCCTATACATGACACATAAAGTTTCAAGCAAAACCCTTTCACCTGAAATAGTAAAACAAAAATGTTCCCTTTGTCAATTTAAAATGTGATTCAATTTGCATGTATATTTTCGACTAAAAGGGTTTCGGTCAAAATCCTTTCACCCAAAACTATCTATGTGGCATCTTTGTTGGAAACCACCTTATCTTTTTTCAAAAATTTCTAAAACTCTCAGCTTGAACATGATATTTCTTAGTCAAATAGTTTTTTCAAAAAACTAAAAATACCCTTTTCTAGATCTTCGGGTCAAGAATCGAAATATATATATAATATAATATTTTGATTATTTTTAATATGTTTTTTTTAATAATGCAAAAGTAGGTTATTATAATAAAAAATGAGGGTGATTAGAAATTTAAAAAATATATGGTGCACTAAAGGAGAGAATCCTCTCCAAAAAGGTATAATTTGTTTTTTTGAAAATGATAAAAAATAAATAATAGTTGTCAAATGAAAACTATCAAATTCTGGTACATTTGACTTTAACACGCTATTATGAGGAAAATATACATCAATATTTTTATATTTTTTTTCATGCACTAGATATTAAAGTTATCTATTTGGGAACAAAATCAAGGGAAAATAAAATAATTTTCTATTTTTTCTTCACGTCAACTCAATGTCACTTTTTGTTGAAATTTTTTGCAATTCAAAATTTGCTTAAGTTAATTTATAAAAAAAGATATCAAAATTTTTTTTTTAATTTTTGAAAAATTACAAGAATAAACTTCATCAAGAGTTCTACATTTCATTAGTTTACATCATTTTGAAATTCAAAACATAAAGACAACTTTTATGTGGTCGAAGTTGAGAATTTTTGTTTATGTTGGTCGATTCCTTTATAAAAGTGTGACACAAGTTTGCACTTTTACCCATGTATTGAAATATGTAGAAGGAGTTGAAGTTGTGCTTGTTACAAAATTCATTAAATGAGAAGGAAAGAGATCAATGTAATTATACAATTGTTGATTAGATTTGGCAACATATTTATTTGTGTTTTGTTTCTTGTCACCAATCCAGATGGTCCCATTATCAGTGTGGTCTTGGACAATATGTCGAAGATGCCTACATCTTTGAGCATCATGTCTAGGGACACGGTGATATTGATATAATGTTTTTCATCATAACAAACTGGGTATGGTTTATTTGAAGGAAGCGGTCTTATTTTTGGAAGAATTATTAGTTTATCTTTTAAGAGCATCTACATAATACCATAATAGCTATCAGATAATGTAGAAAATTGTCTTCGCCTCTAAGGTGATACTATTGAGACATTAGGAACTTTAGATATGGTGATTATGCAAGATTTATTAAAATATTTATTTTTCTTGTAACTTCTAGAATAAGACGTACCACCCTAATTATCAAATTGAAGCGATGAGGAAGAGCCCTCATACTAAGTCACATTTTATTGATAATCAAACAATGAAATTCACAAATATACAAAATAATTATATTTTATAAGAAATATTTTGTCCCTAAGTGTTGGCTCCAAGTTTCTGATGAATACTTGTTGTACATTGGAATCAAGGAGTACAGAAGAAATTCACAAAAAGAGTGATTAAATTTATTGAAATATGAAATCAGTTACCTTTTCATCAAGTCCCTACTTGCAACGAATGCGGTCAATGAAAGTGACTTGTGAACCAATCCTTACCTAAAAGTGTTGTAAGAATTGATTTATCAATTGATCAAATGTATAGATTGACTTATTCAAGAGAGAGAAAAACCAGTCTAATGTGGTGTCTTTTAGTGACTGCGGGAATAGTTTTGTTAGCAATGTGTCTTGGAAGATAAAATAATTGTACAATATAGTGAAAGTGGTAAACCTAAGAATATGGGTCCCCTTTTCCACTATTATTTTCAAACCTTGGTGCTTCAAAACCTTGTGCTAAAGGTGTATTAAGAATGTGAAGAGCTAAAAGGTTGCAGCAATAATATGGTTGCACTAATGGTTGTGAAGAGGTACTAGTTAAGTTGGAAAGATATTTTTTGCATTTATTGGGCATGTTTTGTAGAAGTGTGTTAAGCATGGGATTGATTGGAGCAACTGAGGTTTTCACTGTAGAAGTTTGATTAGATGAGGTTTGTGTAGCTACAGATGCTATAGTGAAATTTGGATGATAGGTAAAAGTAGGTTGGGATGTACCAAATGGTTGCATGCCAAGTAAGGGTTGATAAGTACCAAAGGGACTAATAGCAGTAACAGAGGAATATCTAGTAGAAAAACCACTAGAAGGCACAGTCATTGTGACAAGTGAGGCAATTGCCATGTGAATTGAAGCCCTTGACATTGACATTGATAATTGTGTGCCAATGATGTTAGACTGTGAGTCTCTTGTGTTTCCTATAATGGATGAATAAAGGGAAACACTTTTCGACAATGTGTACCAATATTCTCAAAAACTCAAGTCCTTTCTTGTTGGTGAGAATAAAAGCCTTGTACCTAGCTAATTCTTACTAGGGGACTTATTCACATGTTAAGTTTACTTAGGTCCTAAGATTCTTTCTAGAAGACTTAATTGTCATGTCTAGATCTTATCTTTTTGACTTTTATGTCAAGTTAGTTGTCTCATGTCATAGGATTAAGACACTTGTCATGATCTTGTCTAATCCTATGTCTCACCTTGGCTATATAACCAAGTATTTCTCATTTGTAATTCAATTCCATTACAATATTGAGCATTGAATATTGATCTCTTTGTGCTTTCCATTTGGCCTCTAGATCTTGGGTGGCTATTTCCATATCCAATTCTAACATGGTATCAAAGCAAGTCAGGTTCAATTGGATATTCTTTTTGGAGAGATCTTGGTAGATCTTGAAAAGCTGAGTATGCTCTTCTCTTGCATCATATGATGATTTGGAGAATAAAAAAACTTGATAAAAATACAAGATTTTGGAGTTGTTCCTGTTTGTGGCTTTCTATTTCAGGTTCAAAATGATGAGCTGAAGAGTTTTCCTAATTATTGTCATGATTTGTCTGGTTCTGTGACCACAATTGCTTACCCCTTTTTCTTGTTATTCCTTTATTTGCCATAATAGTTGTTAGAATCAAAGTTAATCGATATGATATAAATGATATACAAACTCTTAAATAAACAATTGTTTATAAACATTAACCGTGGTGATTGTGTGCAACAGGTTACAAAGGGGCGAAGCATGAAGACCATCATTTTCATGTGATTCATTGTTTTCCATTAGGTGGTTGTCTTTTAGCATGGTATTAGTTATCATTTCATGACTAGGATAGATATCGATTAAGTAGTTCTTGAAAAATAGTAGGCCGATAGGCCATATTACTATTTTTCATATATCGATAGTGTTTTGTTATCCACGTATGTATGGTGGATCTGGTATTTCAAGTATTATGTTTGTAATTGAAGACATATATATGCCCCTCTGCCGGCATGGAAACATCTTAATCACTATTTTTCTACAAGTTTGAATTAATACGTATACTGCTATTGAGGACTAAGTTGCAAGTTTCTTAACATCTTTACTACATTCAATTGGTTGGGGGAAAAGGGCCTGCTCCCTGCCACTACTTGGAGATTATCTTTTACTGTTGTATGTGAGGTAATGTTTGCATTCGTTCTGTGTGATTTTATATGCAATTTCAGTAATATTTATAATCAAGTATATATGTGGTAATAAGTGATTTCTTGATTACATTTATGTAAAGTGAACGATTTGAGTGTTGCTAATGATTGATATAGACACATGCCATGGGATAGAAGCTTGACAATAGCACATAATTTGTTTTAGAACATTGTAAACAAGTCTGTTATGATTATTCCATCATGTCGCCAGGATATAGGGATCCTGCTGCCTACATTATACTAGTGTGGTTTCAATAATTAGTTCTGATTTTTTTTCTATCAATGATGTTATGAGCTAAAGCATGTATTAGTAGAATTAAGTTAAGAGTGTTAGAACAAATAAGAGTTTAAGATTGGTTTTCTTTGTTCCAATATAGTTTGAGGAAGCATGGTGTAATTCTCATTGGTTTTTTTAGATTCATATATGCATACATCCTCACTTAGCTTGCCACTTTCATCCCTTGAGAAAACAGCCACAATACCTTTCATTAGTTTTAGGACCTCGGATTGACACGACTAGGTAAGGACTAAAGGATTCCATAGGCTGAACTCAAACACAAAACTCTATCATAATCTCAAGCCACAGTTTTACCCAATCATTTTGGCGTTGTTGTCAGGGAAAGGTATTAAAGGCATGAAGCCATAGTAAGTTAAGTTAGGACTAGTACATCTTGAAGAAATCTTGTATAGTTGTCAGCCTTTTTTAGGTGAGTACTCTTGATTTGTTCTATTGTAATTCATTTAAGTGCATGAATTGTAGTAGGGATAGTAGAGGAAGATTCATTAGAAAAGAAAAGGGGAGTAGTTCACAACCCGAAAAACCTAAAAATAAGTCAAAACCATCCATTGAGGAAACACAAACTAAAAAATTGCAAAACAAGTCAAAACCATCCATAGAAGGAAGTAGCTCAACTCAGGAGAAATTAAAAACTAAGTTGCAATCATTAGAATTACCCGAACCTAGTCTTGAGAAGTGTGCTATTGAGACCACTATTGTTCAGACACCCGCAAATACTCATCCAAGCTCTTCTGAGATATTACGCAAAAAGGTTGAAATTTTTTTCCAAGAGTCTTACAGGGCTAAAGCTGGTACATTCTCAGAAGAAACCCATGAACCATTTAGAACCTATTTTACTCCTTGGGCATTAGACGTCATGGATCCCAATAACAGCAACAATAACAATAGTAACAACGACAATAGTAATAAGTCATTGGCCAATAATGATCCGGTTACTTTTGAGTTTCCTATCACATATCCTGAGCAAGATGCCCCTATGAAGAATATTCCGCATTCAGCTTTACCTGTTTTTTGTGACCTCTCTACTGAGGATCCTGACATGTTTTTGTTTGAATTTGATGTGTTGTGCAATAGTTATGATTATCAGAATGATGCACAGAAGCTCAAACTATTCCCAGCCACATTGAAGGATGTAGCCCTACGTTGGTTTATGAACCTCAGGAACATTAGGACATGGAATGTCATGAGGAATTTGTTCTTGGACAAGTACCAGGAATACTATAAAACCAATGAAAACTAGAACGAACTCTTTCATATGTCATAGAAGGAAGACGAGTCCATGGAAGATTATCTTGAACACTTTATGTTTAGTCTCCAACGATCTCATCAACAAGGGCTAAATGATGATATTGTTAAAATGTTGTTTCTTAGAGGCATAAGAGATGATGTCATGGAAGCATTAAATTTAATAAGTAAAGGGAATATTTCTAAAATTGAATTTGACGATATCTGTGATATTTGTAGGAACTATTCCAGGTCTCAACCATTAGGAAGGAACTCTTTAGGCAAGCTGCATTATGTGGGAACTTCAACAGGTATCACCAAGCACGAGATAGGTAATTTACTCGAAGACCTTAAAACTGATTTATTGAGTCAAATGGGTAAACAAATAAATACATTGTATACCCGTAGGAAGCAAGAGGAGGTAGAAAAGGCCCTAGCAGTATTATGTCCTATATGTAGGAAGAAACATGGCCCTAAGAACTCTTCCCATAGATATGACCGATATGGGATATTCTGAAGAACCTATCTACTATATGGCCCCTAGGTGACCTTTTCCACCTCGGTCAATGCATCCTAGAATGTTAAATGATTATTTCACCCCATGACCTAGCCAAACCAATTCCTTTTCCAATCAGACAAGATGGTATGAAGGTTGGCAACAACCTCCCGCTAACCTTCAATGGATGCCACAATATCAGTATACTTTGCAACCATGGCAACATGCATGGAGGCCACAAATGCCACAACCCCCACCATATCAGCAATAGTACCCATCATAACCACAACCTCCATCTCCTCTAATTCTTAACCCATATCAGCAGCCACAACAATATCTCCCACCCATACCACCATCTTCGAACCAATTAGCCAATCCACCTCAACTGCAAAAGCCCACATCAATGCCAACCCAATCAAATCCAAATCCCAACAATAAGGCAACACAACTTATATATAATAATGAGGTGGAAAGTTATCCTACTTATCCTATCAATAATGTAGAGGTGGAAGGAGTTCATTTGAGGTCAGGAAAATCCCTTCAGGGACCTACTATCACAGAAATTAATGATGAACCTGAAGATGAGCCTGTCAAAGAACCCCCATTTCCTTATAGATTTTGATTAGAGCTAGTACAAAAGGAGGTTCTACAACCTAAATTTGATTTTGTTAATGAGCTTCGTAATGTTAATATTAAAATTCCTTTATTGCAGGCCTTAAAAGACATTCTAGTGTACACCAAGACAGTGCGAGACTTATGCACTCAAAAGCAAAAGAAGAAGCAGGACCCGAAGACCATACAAGTCATCGAACAACTGGCAGATCTTATGCTTGGAAATTTAACTATTCCTAATTATTCAGATCCAGGGAGCCCTATCATCAAGGTGAGCATTGGTAAGGTTACTATTCCTAATACACTCATTGATTTGGGTGTTGCAATTAATGTCATGAAAAATGAAACAAAGGAAAAATTAACACTTGAAGGAATTAGACCCACTCCCACAGTTCTCCAAATGGCAGATTGTTCTTTAGTCAAACCAGAAGGTATGATTGAGGATGTAATTATTTCTATCGATTTGTGGGAATATCCAGCTGACTTTATGATTTTGCAGCCCAAAATAAAGTTGGGGGCATACCCCTTAATCTTGGTACGACCATGGTTAGCTACTACAAATGCATTTATCAATTTTTGGTCAAGTAATATGGTTACTTCTAATGGGGAGCAAACAAAACAGTTAACTTTGTATCCACCTGCACAACCCTTACTAGAAATAAAAAATGCAGTTTGGGTCGATAGTGACCTAGAGGAGTCTTTTTCCATTCTGACAATTGAGCAAGCACAGAATATTGCAAAACCCACAAAGGATAATATTCTCAACCTACTCCATAATAGATATGAGTCAAACCAACTCTTAGAAAATTTGGTTCTTCCTTCAGGTATTAATACACGTTGTCCTTTTAGGAAATTTCCATTAGTAGTAGGTAGCTCATGATCTGTTCAACACTTCATCACATTACATTAACTGTTACCTCACCACTGCCTATATAGTCCATTTTTTTCTTTAGGAAATCCCAATTCATAGGTTCTAGCCATTGATTCACCTGCCTCATCAAAAGCCATGGAAATCTTGCCTGGTCTCACACTCAATATCAATCCACATTTAAGCCATGAACAAATACAAGACCTTATTGCCATGCTTAGAAATAATAAAGATGCATTTTCTTGGGAATACCAAGATATGTGTGGTATCCATCCAGACACCTGCAAGCACCATATTTATATTGAGGAAGGTATTCATCCAATTAGGCAACCACAATGTAGACTTAATCCTGTCTTGCGTGAACTAGTTAAAGAAGAATTACAAAAATTATTAAATGTTGGGTTTATATATCCTATTTCAGATAGTCAATGGGTGTCTCCTCTAGTTTTGGTTCCTAAGAAGAATGGTAAGTGGAGAATTTGTGTTGATTATAGAGCTCTCAATAAAGCTACAAAAAGAGACCACTTTCTATTACCCTTTATTGGTCAAGTGTTGGATACTCTTGCAGGTAAGGATTTTTTCTCCTTTTTGGAAGGATTTAGCAGATATAATCAAATTCGCATAGCACCGAAGGATCAAGACAAGACTACTTTCACATGTCCATGGGGCACCTTCGCATATAATGTCTTGCCTTTCAGGTTGTGCAATGCCCCCACTATATTTCAGAGGGCAATGCTAAGTATTTTTGTTGACCTTGTAAATGATTGTGTTGAAGTTTATATGGATGATTTCACGGTACATGGTAATACTTATGAGGAGGCTAAAACAAATTTAGAAAAAGTACTTAAACGATGTATAGATACTAATTTGTCATTAAGCCATGAAAAATGTCACATGCTCATGAAGGAAGGCATAGTGCTTGGTCATTTCATCTCCTCTAAAGGTATCCAAGTGGACCCCAAGAAGATCCAAATTATTAAGGACCTGCCTACGCCAACTAGTCAAAAGGATGTTTGTAGTTTCCTTTGCTATGCAAGGTATTACCAAAGGTTTATCCAAAATTTTAGTAAACTTGCATCCCCTTTATTTTCCTTGTTAGCTAAGGATGTAGCTTTCACTTGGACAACAAAATATCAAGAAGCCTTCAAAGCTATTAAAACCAAACTTGTAACCACACCAGTACTTCGAGGGCCAAATTGGGAATTGCCTTTTCATATCCATATTGATGCCTCATCTTCCTCTATGGGAGTCGTGCTTGGACAAAAGGAAGACAATATTTTCTAATCCATCTACTACATCAATAAGAACTTCACAGGGGCTGAGGTAAATTATACAGTAACTGAAAATGAATTTTTAGTCGTTGTTTATGCAATCAATAAATTTTGTCATTATATTACTGGCTACAAGGTGTTTGTTCATACATATCATTCAACAATTCAATTTTTAATGAATAAACCTGTTGTCACTAGTAGAGTTATTAGATGGTTGCTCTTACTTCAAGAATTTGATGTAACTATACTTGATAAGCCTAGTCGAGAAAATGTGGTTGCAAAATTTTTATCCAGGTTGCAGCAGTCGAACAATGAACCCACTCTAGTTGATGATGCATTTCCAGATGAACACCTCTTTTCCATATCAGCAAAGAGTCCATGGTTTTGTGATATTGCAGATTACTTAGTCACATGCAAGTTTCCACCACACTTTTCTCCAAGGGAACGTCGAAAGCTGGTTGGACTTAGTGGGCAGTACACATGGATCAACGGATTGCTTTTTTAGACTGGCATTGGCAATGGTGATGTGTACCCAAAGACGATGTCTTCAATATACTTCGTGCATGCCATACAAAACCATGCGGAGGACATTTTGTTGCTCAAAGGACTACTCTGAAGATCCTCACTGCAGGCTACTATTGGCCTACAATCCACAAGGATTGTAAGCACTATGTTCATCATTGTGGCAAGTTCCAGCGTATGGGTTGCCTACGCGCTACGATGAGATGCTCCTACACCCACAGTGGTCCATAGAGCCATTTGAGAAGTGGGGCCTGGATTTTGTTGGCCCAATCAACTCGCCATCAAGAAACAAGAAATACATCCCTGTATGTATGGATTATGTCACCAAGTGGGTCGAAGTGGTAGCTTTGAAGCATGCCCGAGATACAAAGGTAGCATACTTCCTGTATTATGAGATCTTCACAAGGTTTAGAGTTCCGCAAGAAATAATGATGGATCAAGGTCCGCAATTCACATCAGACCTCATTCCGGCCTTGGTTCGAGAGTATGAAATTTGCCATCGCAAGTCCACACCTTATCATCCTCAGGACAATGGGAAAGTGGAAGTCACCAATAGGGAAATTGAGAACATCCTCACCAAGACAGTCGCTCTTCATAAGCATGATTAGGCCGCACAACTTCTTGAAGCTGTGTGGGTCTATCACGCAATGTGGAAGACCACCACTAGTTTGACCCCCTATGAGCTTGTCTATTGTAAGAAAGTAATTCTTCCTATTGAGTTTGAGATCAAGACCCTCCGCACTGCACTTCAATTGGGGATGAGTCTTTATGATGCCTAGAAAGAATGCATTGATCAAATGCACTCCTTAGATGAAATGCGCCAAGAAGCACTCTTTCATGCCAAGGTTGTCCAGAAACAACGTGCTTTATGGCATGACCATCACATTCGACACCGATCCTTTTAGCCTGGTGATTGGGTGCTTTTGTATTATTAGCACTTTCAGGACTTCAAAGGCAAGTTTCACATGCGATGGCTTGGACCTTATGAGATTGAGACAATATATGATAATGGTGTTGTCTGCCTCTGTACCGTGGACTCCGAACATAGACGTCTCCTTGTCAATGGTCATCAACTGAAGCTCTACAAAAAGCCTCTTTCCAAGGAAGCCTTCTTTTTGGAAGTAGCCAGGGAACTCATTGTCATTCCTTTTGGCCTCCTCCAAGAATGATTTTATTTTTATGTTTTTAAAAAGCAAAAAAATAATTAAAAAATAAAATAAAATAAAATTTAAAAATTAAAAATTAAAAATATCGAGTTGGCCCCACCGCCACCTCACCCTTACCCTATCCCATAGTTGGCCCCACTGTCCAACCCTACCACCTACCCCATACACCCCCTAAACCCATTACCATCAGCCACATTATCCCCACCCTGCCCCATAGCCTTCCCTCCCTCCACACCTTAACACCTGCCACGTCAACCTCCCTCATTCCCGCGCCACCTTGGCATTAGTTCCATGCCGCTCAACTTCCAATCATTTCCTCCTATTCATTCAACCTATCCTTGTCTCCTTCTCTACACAATCTCCCATTCTCCAGTCACGTGCCATCTTCTCTCCACTGGGTTTCGTCTCCTATGCCATCGTCTCAATGACTGCCTTGGTGTTGATCACTAGTTGGCTCGACCGATCGTGTTGGCACCCTAATCATCCATCGTCGTTTCCTCCACGCCTCCTGCCGATGTGTTTTAAATGGTATTTCAGCCAGGTTTGTGTATCGTTTATTATTATATTGGTTTAATTTTGATTTTAGCAATTATTATGGAAAACTGTGGATGGTTTCGTACACTAAGCTGGGGCGTGTTGTCACATAATTACCCTAGGACACGTCATACCCTGTCGCCACTCCAAGTATTGATTATCACATAAGGCAACCCATTTAAACTATAAGTTCATTTTTAAAAGGCTCATTATTGACAAAACACCCTGCTAAGTTTGTCTGTCAATTCTTTTGCCATGGGAGGTATTCATCGACACTAGGAGCCAAAGGATATGAAAAATGTTAAAGCCAATACAATAGTATATGGCATCTTTGAATCTATAGGTTGGCATGTATTTTTTGAGTGGCTTTGTGGATATCATGATGAGGTAGGTCTTGAATTTGCAATGGTGTTAGATGCTATCAATAATTCCACAAAGGTCTAGGGTCTTTCTTTGTCCACTACACCTCGAATCATAGCAGAAGTGATGGGGCTACCAGAAACGGGAGATGAGTATTTTCCTGTGACCATAAATAAGCATATTGAGCTCTAGCTTCAAATCCATAGGTTTTTGCGACAAGATGAGAAATTGCAGTCGACTCCCAACCAGAGCACCATACGAACCTCTCTACCTACACATTGGACTGACGTTGCCAAGGTAGTTATCCAGTATATCATGGGGGAAGGAAGGTATGCCTATGTTTTTCCCACCATTGTCGATTGCTCTGCCATTTACGCCATAATGAGTTGGTTAATTTGCCATACTACCTTTTCCATTCCATTAAAAAGATGAGCTTAGAAGTCCAAAAAGGCTGCCACAATTCCTGGCTCACCATGGCTTGATCAAGCTAATTGTTCAAAGAGGTTTAGCCAATTCTGTCCCGTTGGGTATTTGGGATGAATTCACAAAAGAGATAGGGTCAGATCCTTCTTCAACCCCACAGACTGGAAACCCCTGTAATGCAGGTGAAAATGAGAATCATATTCAAGAATTTGAGCATTTCCATGAAACAAAACGGACAAGCCGTGGGTCACGGTCCTGTACCAGGAAGGATAAATCTGTTAGTGAGGTTAGTACTCCTCCAGTTGTAATGCCCTACAACACTAGGTTTAGGAGGAAAATTCTAGAAGCAACCACTAGCTTGCAAAAATTGGCCTCTGCAGCTTGCATAGTAAACCAAGAAACCCCTGAACCAGATGTTGAGATCTTGGCCACAAAGAAAGTAGGGAAAGATAGGGTGAGTCGAGAACTGTGATGCCAGAATCACCAAAAGAAAACAGGAAGAAATGTAGTATCTTAGACTTCCTCTAAGGAATAGGAGGAGGAATACATGCCAAAACCATATGTAAGCTCTAAAGAACAAAGTCAAGAAATGGATGCAAATAACCAAGAATTTAGTCCTTCTGCAACCCCTTCACAAGAACAGCCAAATGAAGAAATGAAAAATTTAGGGGAACATTCTCTTGACATCTCCCAAAGTGAAGAATACTTTGTTGAGGAAATTAGGGATCTGCAAGCTAGGGTACGAAGATTAGAAGCCCAAGTATTGACTTTGCAGCCGCAATTGCAACAAGCCTTGGATGTTAATCAATAAAAAAATGATGAAATCTAACAATTAAATGATCAAATAGAAAAAACAGTTGCATAGTTCACACCAATCATACCAGGGTATATCACTTTGACAGAGCATAGGAACAAGATTGATAAGTTAAAGGAATCATGGGAAGACCAGATTGCTAAGAAATGCATGACTATGGAACACCATTAGGAGAAGGTCAGTAAGTTAAAGACTGACATGGAATAGGGAATTTCCACTGATTATATCCCTAAGGTTGAGCATCAGCAGATCATTTAGGGCCTAAAAGACCAATGGAGTAAGGAAATTTTGACTACAATGCACCATTGGACAACCAAGTCATCCTAGGTCAGTGCATATTGCATGAGGACATGCAATGTCTTCAGCTGGGGGGAATGATGAGCTCAAGATTTGTCTAGTTCTATGACCACAATAGCTTACCCCTTTTGCTTGTTATTCCTTTATTTTCCATAATAGTTGTTAGAATCAAAGTTAATCGATATGATATAAATGATATACAAACTCTTAAATAAACAACCATTTATAAACATTAACTGTGGTGATTGTGTGGAACAGGTTACAAAGAGGCGAAGCATGAGACCATCATTTCCATGTGATTCACTGTTTTCCATTAGGTGGTTGTCTTTTAGCACGGTATTAGTTATCAGTTCATGACTAGGATAGATATTTATTAAGTAGTTCTTAAAAAATAGTAGGTCGATAGGCCATATTACTATTTTGCATATACCGATAGTGTTTTGTTATCCACGTATGAACGGTGGATCTGGTATTTAAAGTATTTTGTTTGTAATTGAAGACATATATATGCCCCTCCACGGGCATGGAAACATCTTAATCACTATTTTTCTACAAGTTTGAATTAATACGTATACTGCTATTGAGTACTAAGCCAAGAGTTTCTTAACATCTTTACTCCAATTGGTTGGGGGGAAAGGGCCCACTCCCTGCCACTGCTTGGAGATTATCTTTTACTGTTGTATGTGAGGTAATGTTTGCATTCGTTTTGTGTGATTTTATATGAAATTTCAGTAATATTTATAATCAAGTATATATGTGGCAATAAGTGAGTTCTTGATTACATTTATGTAAAGTGAATGATTTGAGTGTTGCTAATGATTGATATAGACACAGGTTGCGCGATAGAAGCTTGACAGTAGCACATAATCTATTTTAGAACGTTGTAAACAAGTTTGTTATGATTATTGCATCATGTCGCTAGGATACAGGGATCCTGTCGCCCGAGCATTCAACTCTTGTTTCCTGCATTATATTAGTGTGGTTTCAATAATTAGTTCTAATTTTTTTTTCTATTAATGATGTTATGAGCTGAAGCATGTATTAGTATAATTAAGTTAAGAGTGTTAGAACAAATAAGAGTTTAAGATCAGTTTTCTATGGTGTAATTCTCATTGGTTTGTTTAGATTCATATATGCATACATCCCCACTTAGCTTGCCACTTTCATCCCTTGAGCAAACAACCACAATACCTTTCATTAGATTTACAACCCCGGATTGACACAACTAGGTGAGGATTGAGGGATTCCATAAGTTGAACTCAAACACAAAACTCTATCATAATCTCAAGCCACAGTTTTACCCAATCACAAAATGGAGCTTGTTGGTACAAATATGAGCTCACCATTGAGTTCAGAGTGCTCAAGAAAGTTAGTCTTTCCTTTTGTTTTGTCCAAATCAGACATATGAGGCTAGATCTATGAGGGTTTGAAGTTAAAGAGTGGTAGCCAAATCTGGATGATAACTACAATTTTAGAGCATTTTGGGTCAAATTTGACCCCGCCATTGTGTCCAAAAGGCTCAAAAACCCTAAGATCAACTATCAATTTTCCAAGATCGATCAAATTTTCTCGAGTCCATCAAAGAAAATCTTCCAATTTGGTTGTTTGTACAACTATATCATTGCATCATTGCAGGATATAGTTGCAATTTTTCTTAACCAACCTTTTTTTTATTTTTTTGAAAAAAAATATATAGTCAAAATTTTATTCTAAAAATAAATTATTTTAAAAATTCAAAAAAAATTTATGCAGATTGTAACAGGTCCGTAGACTTGTCAATACCCACGGAAAGGTACCCACAAGGCGCCACGCGACATATCCACCATGCGAGCCCCATAATACCCAACAGGTAGTAGCTAGAATAATAACCGATGAATATAAAAGAATATTTCGCTTCGAGTTTATAGAATATTTTTTCAAAACCGTCGATGCTACAAATTCTTCTTGAAAAGGAATATTTTGATGCAGTATAGAATATACCGGTCAACCCTTGCCGATCTATGACACCCGTTAAGATGTCGAATTTAAATTCATGGTTAGATGATGTCAGCACTGCATCACCCCCTTTGAGAATTTTTTGGCCCCCTCACCATTTGAATTTTCATTTTAAAGGGTGATATTCAAACTCACATAACTTAGGCTCAAGTCCTCCTTTTTGCGAGTAATTTTTTTTATTTGGAGCATAATTTTGTGCTATTCATGGTGGTGTAGTTGGTTTTTTTTTGGTAGTTGGTTTTTTAGAAATTGCATATTCTCACAAGTTTTATTGAGTCGTTCTCATTTTGGGAACGTACGAGGCTCCGTTCTTGCTCCTACAGTAACATTTTTGGATGAATTATTTTTCTAAAGTGCAAATTTTTTCATGTACTTTACATTGGTATGATCATATTGATTTCACTATATGTACAAATTTTATTTTGATCTTATGGCCAATTTTGGCATCTGTACTAAGTCCACTTCGTTATTTTTGGCAAGTGGCATCTGTAAATACATTAAATATAAAGTGCCACAATCATATATTGTTGATGGGATTCTTGGTTGAGTGACTTAGGGGGGTCTCTTGGTGCATTCTCTTGATTTTTTTTCGTGTGCTCTTCTTTTCCATGGATTATTCTAAGGTTCCTTTGCTAACATCATATAACTATTCAAATTGGCATCAACATGCATGGAGTGCTCTAATGAATCAAGGTCACTCTCTATATATTGAAAATAAGGTACATGAACCTAAAGATGATGAGAAAAAGATAAAATGGATGATTGAACATACTAAAGCTCTTGTATGTCTTCACAGCTTAGTTTCTCAAGATCTGTTGTTTCAAATTGAATTATGTAAGAATTCTCATGAATCTTGGAACAAATTGAAAACATTGTATGGTACTATAGATAAATTAAGAGGCTATCAAATTGATAATGAACTGATGAGCCTTGATCCTAATAACTTTGACAACATCTAAGATTACATCACTAAGGCTAATGATCTAAAAGAGCAATGCAAAGCATGTGGAATTGATAAAAAGGACATTTAGTTGGTCTACAAAACATTGAACAAGCTTGGTCCTGATTATGCTTCTTTTGTTTCTAGCTTTCATACTCATAGGTTGAATATGGGGTTTGCATATACTACACCTTCATTTGCATCATTTTTTGAGATGTTAATACATGATCAACAAAAGCTTATATCGATGGGTTTCATCAAGTCATCTAAATATCAAGCATTGTTGGTTGATCAGGTGAAAGAATCAAAATGTACTAATAATAAATAGAAGAAATCAAAGAATAATCCACATTTAGATCAACCAAAGAATAAATCCTCTTCCATAGAGAAATCATCTAAGAAGGAGAAACCAACTTGTTCATATTTCAAGAAGCTTGGACACGATGAACATTTTTGTTATAAGAAGGATATTGATGAATTGAAACATCGTCTTAAGAAAAATCATATTGATTTACCTTTTGTGAACACCAAACCTACATCAAGGTAACACAAGATCAACAAACACTATTTAATCATGTTAGAAAGTCAAATCTAGCATCCCCTATGAAATTCTTAGCTAAATCATAGAGAACATGAAAATAAGAGAAAGATAACTAAAGATAACATGAAATCAAATTGAAGTAGCTAAACCTTCATCCCATAGGGGGAGTGGTGCTCCTTTGATGTAGAAAGAGGCCCTTTCCCAATCCCTTTTGATAAAATTTGAAGATGTTGATGATTCAAATATGAAATTGATTCTAAATGATGAAAATATGCTCAAAAAGTGATGAAAATGGTGATTGCTAAGAGTGAAAATGGCTATAGTAATATTGCTTCAAGTTGTGGATCCATATTGTGAAGAGAATGCTTTTATTTATAGAACTCAAGGGTTGAAGAATGAGATAAATTGGTGAATGTGGCACTTGTCACAATTCTATTGGAGGAAGGTGGAGCACATTTTGGGAAATGTGTTGAGTGAAAGGATGTAAGAGGAATAAATGAAAATGGTTGAGGATTTGAAAGATTGTAAGAAGAATTTATTGAATGTGGTTAGAGATTTGAAAGGATGTAAGAGAAGTTAGTGAAGATGTAAGATGTTTTTTGAAACCTTTGGAGGGAAATTGAATGAGAGATGGTTGGGAGGAATATTCCTTGGAATATGCCATTGTGAGGATAAATAGAGGAATTGGTTAATTAAAATAAATGAATTTCATGTGCAACCTGGTCAGTTGACCATGCGTTGATTTAACTCTTGAGGAGTTAAAAGCTAGATGATTTATTAATGTTGATTAGAAAGTGATTTAGAATTAATTAATTCATAATTAATTAATTTGAATGGGTTAGGGGATTGTGACATTTGATTTGATTTATTTAATCAAATGAGAGGACTTAGGGTGATTTAATTAAATATGATGAACATTAGTTAGAAGAAGGGTGGATTAATCCAATAAATTTAATTATTTGATTAATAGCTAAATTTGTTGATTTTTAATTAAATAATGATGATTATTTAATTAATTGGTTAGTTCGAAGTGATTTAGGAAGAAATGGTGTTAATTTATTAGAATCATATGTATAGTATCAATCACGACTTTTAAAGTATCTACATTTTCCCCCTCTTTGAAGCAAGGTACCTGGTGCATTGGTTCAAAGAATAGCACTGCCATGATCAAAATTCAAAAAATTTCTAATTTTTTTGGATGCCCCACTATTGCCCCAGGGGAAGAAATTATGTTGCTACACTGCCCCCTTGAGAGATCGGAAAAATATTGCAAATTTTAGGTCGAGCTCATGACAAATATGCTTTATGGATGTATGGATGGATGCACTAATGAATATACTATAATGCTTATGTTTTATAATGTGATGTGATATTATCGATACATGATATGAATGTTTCTGTAGTGTATGATAGATCTATATGGATGTACTTTTATGGTCTGATGGATGATGGATGCAATGCAATGATATGTTTATTTCTCTTTCATTATCTTTTTCTATGTACAATATGATGATACAAGATGTATGTATGTAAAATGTGATGATTTTGATAATGCTTATATGGTTATGTGATGGATGATAATGCAAATGTGTTATTTATGAGATGCTTAGAATAACCAATCTATATTATGCTAAACACCTTAAATGATAATGTAATGATGGGAAATGCTTTCTATTATGATGATATGTATGCAGTATGCTAACAGTTTGTGTATGCAGGATGGATGCAAATATATTTTTTATTTTGAATGTCATGATACCATGTTAGTATTAGTATATGGAGAAGATAGAAGAAAGAGGGATCAACCCTTGAGTTTGAGACAATGTAGAAGTCCAACAAGTCTATGAGTGATTGAGACTTTATTAGATATGATGAAGATGTATTTCCTATCAGGGATTGGGGACATAAAGAGCATTACTTTCCTTATTTTTGATAACACACATAGATACAATGCATCAAGGTATAGAAAACTAGGATGGTGTTGTACCTAGTGAGATGTACTTTGACTCGATAATCAAATAGGAGTATCCTTGTTCACACCTAGCATACGAAACCTTATTAGGATGTACTTTAGACATTTCGAACATCTCGGACCAAAACACAAAGAGGAAAAACCTCCAAATTTAATAGTCAACAAGATATCCAAAACATCCTCCGTACATACCAAACAAAATTTAGCATGACCAAGATTATATTACAAGCATATCCATCAAGAACAGCAGACAAAAGATAATGATCAATGCCCCATTCCTTTCTCTCTAAATCATTTTGATTAGACATCATCGAGAGGTCATTGGAATGAGCGCAATAAGATAAATCATCAAGACAAAGATCAAGTAAACAAACAAGCTAATGTTCTTCATACCTCTAGCCAAGACTAAACTACGTTGATGTCTGATGTTGATGTCTATTGTAGGAAGGATGCATCCTAGGACATGATATTATCAAATGATTACGAGATTAACAGGATGATGGGCTATTGATACCAAGAGTGGACCAACTTGTTTACCTACTGACCTAGACTTGAGACCTTGACGTTTGAGTTTTCACTTTCAATTTGCTATACTTGTTTCCAATTGTTTTTCCAAAGGTTGAAGGTGATGATTGATTTATTGTGAGTGGATGTTTATTGTGAGTGAACATGAAATGGGATGGATGATTTTGGATTTTTAGAATGTTTTTGGTATTTTGAAATGTTTTGAGGTTGTTTTGGGATTTTTGAGATGTTTTACAAATGTTTTAATTTTCAAATTTTCCAATGTTTTGGTGTTTTTTGAGATTTTGATCAAGAACCTAACCTAAGGACCTATCCTAGGGGCCTCGAGGGCTGATCAAAGATTTTCCTTTCCTACGTTATACACGCAGAGACCACGTAGTTTGACTGACATAGACTCATTCATTAATGAAGTATGAACATGTGGATTATTAGTTTATTATGATGGACACCTAAAGGACTGACCTAATGTCTCGAGGGTTGATCAAATATTAGCCTTGCCTATGTTCAAGCTCAAAGATGACATAGCTCGACATGATGACTCTATTTTTGACTTTTTCTATTTTTGAACTGTTTTTGGATTTTTTGATATGCTTTGGATGTTTTTGGATTTTCTTATTTTTATGAATGTTTTTGGATTTTTTTATTTTATGGAAACTTTCAAGAATATACACAAATCTGATCCAATGCAGGTATACGAACATGCCCCCAACGTGATGCAATAGATTGCTCCGATATAGGCAAGACAAACTGACCTTAAGAATGTGCCAAGTAGTTTTAGGATGGAACATGATACCAACACAGGATCAGGCTATGATGCAGATGTGGATGGGTAATGGAATGTGATGGGTGAATGCAATGGAAAGCGATGGTAGGTGATGCAGAACAAGTCAGAGAATCCATGGTGAGTGGAAAGTGTTTATTTACACAAGGCACTTGTTTGCTAGGTTTTCACCAAGGTACTTACCCAAAGCACCATCAAAATGGTTTTCACTAGAGGACGATTTTTTTCTTTATTGTTTTCAATCCTTTTTTCTTTTTTTTTTTGTATTTTTGATTTATACCTTGCAAGCTTAGGCATAAAACTTTTTGATATGGGAGCTATTTATGGGCTCCTGCGAAGGCTCACCTTCGGGTGTGGATAGATGATATGCTCCTGATTTATAACTTCTTGTGATGACAAAGGGTCCCAACCAGTTGGATTCAAATTTTCCCTTGTCTAGATTTGGTACATTCTTCTAATTTTCTTTCAACACGAGCTCTCCAACTTGAAATGACCGACTCTTGGTCTTCTTATTATAGCTCCTTTTGAGATAGTTTTGATAGACATGTAGGTGGTTCAAAGCATCCATGCACCACTCATCCAATAGTTCTAGCTCGTTCAACCATGACACTCAATATTCTTCATTAGTAATGAGATTTTGCAATTATATTCTTAAGGATGGGAGCTCGATCTCAATGGGAAGGATGGCTTATGATTCATAGACCAAGGCGAATGGTGTTTCACCTATAGGTGTGCAAATGCTCGTTTGGTACACCCATAAGGTGGGATTTAGTTGTAGGTTCCAGTTGCGACTAGCTTCATTGATTATTTTCTTGAGAATTTTTACAATGGTTTTATTAGAAGCCTCAGTCTAGCTATTACCTTGGGGGTAGTATGGAGTGGAGAAGCGATGTTGGATATTGAATTTTTGGCATAGCTCGCAAACATCTTGGTTCTTGAAAGTTGTCCCATTATCTGAGATAAGGGCTTGTGGGACACCATAATGACAAATGAGGTAGTTCAAGATGAATTTGTAGACTTTCTTCCCTATGATGTAGGTCATTGGGATGGCCTCTACCCGCTTTGTAAAGTACTTTGTGGCGGTGCTAATGAACTTGTGTCTATTATATGAGGTGGGTGTGATCTTGCCAATGAGATCAAGCCCCCATTATGAAAAGGGCCAACATGTTATGATCGGTTGGACCTTTGGAGCTAGTGCATGGATGAGGTCCCCATGCTGTTGGCATTGCATGCACTTTCGGACATAGTCATGAGATTCCTTTTCCATCATAGGACAATAGTACCCTGTCCTCAGCAATTTCTTGGCCAAGGTCATACCACTAGAATGTGAACCACAAATACCATCATGTACCTCAGTTAAAGTAGTCAAAGCTTCATCAAGGTTAAGGCATTGCAAAAGGGTTCCTTCGATACTTCTATGGTACAGGGTGTCACCTAAGAAAATGAAATGGGATGACTTCTTGATAAATATTCTTTTAAGGTTTGGGGTGATCTCAGCGAGGAGGACTCCTATTTTTAGGTAGGTGAATATTTCATGGTACCAAGGATCATCGATACCAACGATTTCACACACGAACTCAGAATCTGGTTCCTCAAAGGCTGGTACGAGAAGCTACTCGACCAGGAATTTGTGCTTAGGGACGTCATGTGGGATATCCAATAGTGATCCAATTGTAGCCATGGCATCAACTACTCTATTGTTTACCCTCGGTATCTACTCAAATGTGATGTCGATGAAGAATTCCTTGAGATCCTCCACCAGTTTTTTATATGGGGTAAGTTTATCATCTTTAGTTTGGTATTCATCATTGACTTGGTTGATAATCAATTGTGAGTCCCCATAGACCTTGAGTGCCATGATTTTCCATTGTACCGCAATCTAAAGGCCTATGACAAGAGCTTTGTATTCCATAATGTTGTTTGTACAAGGGAAAGATAGCCTATATTATTTTGGGATACAATCCCCTTGTGGTGTGATGAAGAGGACTCGTGCTCCTGATCCATGTTGTGTGTATGACCCATCAAAATATACCTTCCAATGATCTACTGCACTAAGGTTGAAAATGGACTCATCTGGAAATTTTGATACTAGTGGGTTCTTGGAATATATGTGTGCCTCTACCAGTTGATCTGCAATCCCCTGTCCCTTGATGGCTTTCTGTTCTACATATTCAATGTCATATTCTATTAAGATGATGACCCACTTATCCATCCATCCTATGAGTGTTGCTCTAGAGAGTAGATACTTGAGAGGGTCTATCTTGGCAATGAGCTTTATTTGATGAGACGACATGTAGTGCCTAAATTTTTGCAAGGCAAACACTACTGCTAGACAATATTTCTCAATGAATGTGTAATTTAGCTTGTGTCCCACCAAGGTCCTACTAATATAGTAAATGACTCTCTCTTTCCCTATTTCATCATGTTGAGCCAGGAGAGCCCCAAGTGCTACCGTCATAGTTGATATGTAGAGTATAAATGGTTTGTTTTGGATCAGTGGCATCAAGACTGGTGGTGTTAGCAAGTATTCCTTGATTTGATTGAATGCCTTATCGTATTTCTCATCCCATTTGTATGTTACCCCCTTGTGGAGTAGATGATAATATGGGATGGTTTTATCTGCTAACTGTGTTATGAATCTGTGAATGGATTAGAGCCTTCCATGCAGACCCCTCAATTGTTTCAAGGTTTGTGGTGCTTCCATTTCAAGGATTGATTTGACTTTTGCAGGGTCTATCTCGATTCCCCTCATTGATACAATATATCCTAGGAGCTTTCTTGATTGCACACCAAAGATGCATTTCTTAGGATTGAGTCTTACCTTCTATTCTTCTAGTCTGTCAAAGATAGGGCCCAATGTTGATATGTAGTCTTGACGCTTTCTTGATTTGGCTAGTATGTCATCCACATAGTTCTCTATAGATTTTTGGATCATGTCATGAAAGATTAGAATCATAGCCCTTTGGTATGTGGCTCTAGCATTTTTCAACCCGAATGGAATCATGTTCCAATAGTAAGTTCCCCATGGACAAGTAAAGGTTGTCTTATGTTGATCATCCTTTGCTAGCATAATATGATTATATCCTGAAAATTCATCCATCAATGATAGCATTTCATGTCCTACCTTCAAATCTACATTCATGTCTATGTTAGGAAGAGAAAAATCATTCTTAGGGTATGATTTGTTGAGGCCCCTGAAATCGGTGCAGATACGGATGCCCCCAGTGGGCTTAGGAATAGGTACAAGGTTGGAAACCCATTCTATATAATCAATGGGTCATATGAAGCCAGCGTCAAGGAGTTTTTGCAACTCAAGTTTAACCAATAATGTGATCTACGGATGCATCTATCTCAACTTTTTTCTTACTGGTTTTGCCTCTGGATCAAGGCCTAGCATGTCAGCATAGGTCCAAGCAAAATTTACTTTCCTTTCCTTTAGAAATGTAGCTATATTTTCTTGTTCCTCGGTCAAAAGAGACTCTGCATAGAAAGTGATGTGTGGTGTCTCTTCAATTCCTAGATTGACTAGGTTACATTTTTCTACCAGTATAGTTGATTTTTCCTTATGGATGGCACTAAGGGGAATATTGAATCCCTCATCCTTTGGCACCTCAGAGAGGTTTTCACCATCGGATACATCCTTTCTTTTTACTATTTTGGATCAGAAAGTGCCACAGTGTGCTTTTCACTTAAAGATCTAGATATTACTCTTAGATTTTCTATTTTGTGACTAAGAGATTCAATTGTTTCCCCATAGTACACATGCGTGTCTAGTTTTATGTCAAATCTTTCTTTGTGGTCTCCATATGGTAACTCATCCCTTAGTCCCATGAATTCTAAGAGAGCCTCATCATTTTCGAACGTATCTAAGATCAATGGTCCTCGTTGGTCACAATTGATGAGTTGGGGGTAAACAAGTTTTAGGTCGGTGGCTTGGATATTTGAATCAAAAGACATGGTGGTGATCATAAAAAGGGAGGAGTCCTCAAATAACATGGGCATGTCAGAGATGGGATCCTCAAAAGGATAACTAATCGATACAGGTACCGACGGGGAAGCTTTGATGTTTTTAACCATAGCACCCTTTCCAAGTATGGTTAGCTTCGTAGGGGTACATCCAAGGCCAAGATTCTCAGGATGCTTCTTAGGAATGATGGGTTCAAACAAACCATTATCATTTTTTCCAAGCTTCTCATTTTTTTTATAGCCCCAGCCAAACATTAATTGAAGACCTTTGTTACTTTCCTCCATGGGGAGATCTGGTATGGGTCTTTCATCTTGGTATAATAGGCTTGATACATCTTTCCCGTTTACTACCTCTTTGCTTAGATCTCCCCAATTTTTGAAGGTGGTGGCTTATGCTTTGAAGGTCTAAGATGTTGTGTCGATTGGTTGTGGTTTCCCAGGAAATCTAGGAGATTGAGGTAACTCTCCTATCACAAAAGCACTCTTTTTTATTTTGGTCTCCACACCCATTATCTTTGGTTATGACTTTGACATTTGGGATGTTCTGAATGGTAGGTGTCTTTGTCTTAGAAGTGGAGGCTAGAGTGGATGGCTCAATATACAGAGATGTGGGTCCCTCATCATTTTTTGGGACTTGGAGGATCTTATAATACTTGGCCTCCATATTTTTGTAATAATAGAATGGTTTAGAGTCACCATGGATCATGACTTCTTGATTCTAGTAAGGGAATTTAACACATTGGTGGAATGTGGATGCAACAAATTGCATCCCATGGATCCATTGGCACCCTAAGAGGATATTGTATGGGAGTTCAAGGTTAAGAACTTGGCAAGTAGTCTCCATGATTGCTAGCCCTACTTGGATAGGGAGTTGAATGGTGCCTTGGGACACCCATTCTTGATCATCATAAGCCCAGATGGTGATAGCTTTTCCCTTTTCAATGAAATATTTTGAAAATCCTAGATTCTTTATTAGCTATAGAGTACAAATATTCAAACCCACACCTCCATCCACCAAGATTTGTTTGACTTTGTTCATGTGGACTAGGACTTCAAGATGGAGTGCACGGTTGTGAGATGGTTGAGTTGGGAGATCATTCTTAGAGAATGTGAGGAGATGTGGTGTAGTGATATGTGTGATCATAGCTTGAAATTAGTCAGCATCAAGGTCTGTGGGGATGGAGGATGCAACCAATGCCTTTTCAAGGATGTCCCTATGTGCGAGCGAGATTTTTAGCAACTCCACAATGGAGATCTGGGTGGGGGTCTTTTTCAGATGATCTAGGACATTATAACCATTAGGGATTGATTTCGGATTGGCTGCGGGTGCCTTGGGTGGTGGTGAAGGTCTTGGAATGGAAATTCTACTGCTATGTGTGGTGACTCCACACTCAGTTCTAGGTCCCTTGATATTGACAACTATTACCCATTCATCCAAGGATGCAACACACATGGTCATAAATATGGTTTACATTGTGGTAGCTCTTTCCTTTACCATTGTTGTTTCCTTTATTGTGATCCGGAATTGAATTCATGTATATTTTGAGGTCTTGATTCTCGATTGGTTGTTCAATGGTTGTAGTCTTATCATCAATGAGATCTTGGATCAGGTTTTTAAGTTGCATACAGCTAGTTGTCGTGTGTCCCTTTATTTTATGAAAATCACATATATGTTTCTTGTTATACCATGATGGTTTAACCTAAGGCTCTTGATAATTTTCATAAACAAGGATTTTGATGAGATTTGTTTGTACCAGTTGTTGCATGATAGATTCAATTGGTTCCCCAAGTGGTGTCTATTTACATTTAGGGGGATACCTATTCTTTGGGGGTGGTCCCCCTTGAGCATTTAGGTTGTTGACAGTTTGATTGTTGGGTTGTTGTTGTGATGATGGGTTGATTTTTGGGTTGCTTTGGGTATTGATTTGTGGTTGTTGGTACGTTTGTTGTTGTCTATTCTTCCTTGGGGAACTGATAATAACTTTGGTGTCAACGACACCATCGTTGGTGACATTCGTGTTCTTTTCCCATGTGTGAGGTTTGTCATTGTAACTTGTTGATGGTTGATTATCTTGGTATGTGGGTGTACCCCCTTGTGCTATAAGGGCTCTTTCAATGTTGAGCACTTTGGGGATCAATTGGTCATATGTTGTTATGCATTGCATTTTCAAATGAAAGGACAAGGTCCCTTCAAGGTTGGAGATGATAGTCCTGATTTGTTGTTCTTTTGGCATAGACCATTTGCTCTTGTTGGCCTTGGATTTCCATCATTGTAAGAAGGCTAAGAATGTTTCTCCCTTGGCTTGTTTTAGGCCGGATAATTCTTCCAGTCTTACTTCCACGCCTATGTTAAATGAATAATTCTCTATAAACAAGTCCATGGTTTCTCAAAACTTTTTAATTCTTGGGGGAAGCCGAGAGAACCATTCCATTGCTAGACCAGTCAAGCTTCGAGGGAAGAGTCGCATTAGATAAGAATCATTGTATGCGACCTCCATATAGTGTAGGTAGAATTCCCTAATGTGATCTTCAGGATTTATGTTTCCACGATATTTATTGAATTTTGGTATCTCGAATCCTTGTGTGAATGGAACCATAGCAATTTTTCTATCAAATGGATAGGGGCACAAGTTTCCTTGCATGTGTGATCTCTTCACCTTCCCAAATTGGGTGTCTTTTATTTGTTGTGAGAGAAATTTGACCTGTGTGGGGAGGTAATTTTGCAAATCCGGTGGTGGGATGTGCCTATTTTGAGGTGGTATGCTCGATTGGCTAAAAGATGGGGTGGCTTGTGTGTTTGTGTTCAAGGCATTTGGTTGCGTGTTCGTGAAAGGTTGTTGTAAGTTTTGTTGCGTGAGAAAAGCTTGTTGGTATGCATGTAGTTGTTTTTGTTCCAACAATGCTTGTTGTTGGTCTTATTGTTGTTGTTGTTGTTGAGCCAATAGTGCTTGTTGTTGTGCATGTACTTGCAAGGCTTGCTAATAGGCTTGTTGTTGTAACAAGGCTTGTGCTTGGGCTTGTTGCACTTGGTATTGAGCTTGAGCTTGTTGAGTGGCTTGTGCAGCTTGTGTGGCTTGTGTAGACTATGGGGCTTGTGTGGCCTATGGGGCTTGTGTGGCTTGTTGTTGTTGTAGCAAAACTTGTGCTTGTGCTTGGGCAGCTTGTTGTGCTTTTTGTGTGGATTTTTGTGCCTATGCTTGTTGTGCAGCTTGTTGCGCTTGGAATTGTTGCAAGGATTTTTGGTAAGTTTGTTGCATTGCTTGTAATGTGATGTTGTATTGGTTGGCTATGTTTGGATTTGGAGGTGGTGGTGGGGGATTTTGTGGGATAGTGTGAGATGATGTGATAGGTGGTTGTCGAGGTGTTTGTTGAGGTATTTGTTGAGTGATGACAAGGGGTTGTGTGGTGGATGGTGGGTTCAAATTAATAGTTGATGTGTTTAGTCCTTGTGAGACTAGATTGTGAGATGTGTGGGGTGTTGTAGATGATGTGATGATTGATGGGGAGATTTGGATTGGTGCCACCTAGTGTTATGATATCGGTGGCATGATCAAAGGATTTGGTATGATGGATGCATTGATTTGACTTGTGTTTGGGTTGATTTAGTTCGTTCGACTTGGGATTGATGTGTTGGATGGAAGGGATTTCCACATACCTTGCATTGGTGTGGATAATGATGGAAAGATAGGGAGTGGTGGGAAAAGCAGTGGCGTGTTTCCTTGTGGAAGTGAAGATGAGGCATTGAAAGTCCCTACTTGCCCAAATAAATCCACTTGTCCTTATGATACATTGGGGAGAGAGCTTTTTGTATCAAGAGGTTATGTCAGTACTACAGAAAAGGTGGAGGGATTATTTGTGTCATGGAAAATGAGTGGTACATATGGATTTTTAGGGTCTTGTGGGACGGTGCTAGGCATACCCAAGATCATGTTTGCATCCAAGTTTGGGTTGTTGAAAAGCAGATGTGTTTCAAGAGCTTGGAGTAATGAACTTCCCTTGGTGATCATGGGTTGACTTGGAGAATGAGATGATGTTGGTTGTATGATGGGTTGAATGACATTTGGGAATGAAGGTATGAATGGTGTTTGATGCATGCTCCCAAAATTTTGTTCAATAATAGTGCTCACATCAAAATCAGAAGGGATTTTAGCCCCTTCCTTTGCTAATGTCGACATGTATTGTGTGGGATTGAGCCTCATGACTATGTTGACAATCTTGTGTGTTTCAAGATTTTGGACTAGCTCAATTATTTCATCTTGATACATCCCTTGGAAGTTATTGGTGACATCCTCCACTTGGTAACCTCCTTATTGAAGATCTTGTGGTAGTTGAGGGGGGGTTAAGTGGAGGGTTGATAGATTCACTAGGGTTAAATTTTGATGCAATTTGACTCAAATCACTTGAAGTGGATGTTTCTTTGTTTTGTTCCATGATCTTCTTGCGTTGCGATCTTGTTTGGACCATAAAATTGGGATCAACAAGTTTAGGAATATAGGAGGTAAACCTCTAACTCCTTGGGTTGGTCTAAACTTTAGGTACAAAAAGAAAATTTAGGATGCTAAGGATCAAATGATGGTGGTGTGATAAATTAAGGATGAATGATGTGGATGTTTGAACTTTTGAGAACTGTGGAGGAATACTAGACCTTAGGATTTTTGGATTGGGATTTGGATTTGGTTTGATTTGGATAATGGACTTATAGATCCCAAGATGTTAGATGTTATCTTGGAGTAAACTTGTCCACAAGGGTGATAATTTAACTAAACATTTGAGGAAGGATTCATCTACACACACTTGGCCAAACAAAGTGATTTTTATTTGAAGGATTTACCAAAAGTCTATTATAAATGATTTTTCCAAGGTTCCAAAAGTTGTTTGTGAGATGGGATTTGATTGATGATGTGATAAATGAAAGTGTTGATTTGATCCTGGATGAACCTAGAAAGACTTTGTTTACAAGACCAATGTTTTGAAGGACATGCTAAAACCTCCAAAAGTTTTTCAAATCCTACTACCCAAGAAGTCATTCATATTGAGCATACATATCTGTATTTTTCAATGGAATGAGTCTATAAAACCTTGTGACCTTCTTACTTATCTTGTGATGTTGTCTTAGGTTGCACTTCCTAATGTACTTTTTTATAGCTTTCTGAGTATGACACCTAAACTTGAAGTTTTTGCACAAAGAATTTTGCTTTGGAATCTTGACCTTGTGGGAAATCATGAGAAAAAATGCATATGTGTGGTTCAATTGTCTTTTATCTTGATTAAATGGGTTCTTTTTACCACATCAACACATCTTTCTTAAGTTCAAACTGAATGTCTATGTATTAACTCCTTTTCATTCCAGAAGGTCCATTATGTGAACATCAACGTGTTAAAGCCATAGTTTTCCTAGGTTGACTTTGGAGAGAACAAATTGCGATATGGGCCCAAATATTTAGAAGCCTCTAAGGATAAAATCCCTAGGGACAAGAAATAATAATTGGACTCTTCAAGGATATTTTCTCTTTCCAAAGGATTTGAAATTTTGATGACTTATTGAATGTTTTTTTCAAAGTTAGAGATCCAAGCAATGTATTTGACTGATTCACAAATTGCACAACCCTAGGGTATAAATGGCTATACTTGTTGAGTCCCCACTCAAATTTCTCCAAACACTAAGACAAAGCAAACAGTTAGAGATTTGGTGACACTGGCTCCCCTCCACAGCACACACTTCTCGAGACCACCAAATCTCAAAATCCTAAAGATCCGGAGACCTTAAGGACTTTTTTCTATTTCTACTTTGAATAGTACAAATGTGGGGCAGCTTCAGAATGACTGTTCTTGCACCAACAAGTATTAAGGATTTTGGCCTTTAAACAAAGGGTTGTAGTAAGGACATCTGGTTCAGGGGATATAATGATAAACTTTGTCGAGAGGTCTCCCAACCCTTATAATAAGGGATTTACGTATCATAAATATATTGGGGGAGAGCTATCATGTACCGCTTCCCATTGATTGCAAACTTTCCTTGCAATCACAAATTTGTATAGTGGTTCAAAAGAGCTTAGTGTTAGCTCGTTACAGCTTGGGTCGTTCCCTCCTATCGAAGCAAGGAGGTAGGCCCTCTAAAGATAAACAAAAGTGAAGAATTACATTTATAGTTCGATCATCTAGATTGCATAAAGCACTAGGAGGGAGCACACACAATGCCTTTCCTTCACACTCGCATGATTGTTCAATTTTAGCTCCAAATTGAAATGTGTGGGTGATTTTAGACAACTAATGTCAATGGAATGCTTTTGATTCTCAAGATCATCGAGTGGCGCGATAGAAGTGCAAAAAATCATAGAACAATGAAAGCATAAGTTCTTTTTAAACCTGAAGTAAAGATGAATTCTTTTTAAAGCACCAAGCTAAATGTGAGTTTGTCTTGTTCAATTTTAGCCCAAAATCATAGTCTAGTAAGTTCTTAATGTTCAATTTTAATCCAACTTTGACAAATTTTGATTTATTTGTTAATTTTAAGCCCAAATAACTCTAGTTGGTCCTAAAATAGAAAATGAAAAGCAGAATTGGAAAGCCTAAGCTATTACAATGAGCATTAAAAAATGCTTTTAGGTCTCCAAGTCAATTTTCCTCCCTTTTCTACAAAAGTGATGCTAGGAAACAAAGGCGACACTCTGCAACTAGCAAATGCAATGTTGAAAATGAAGCAAATGCTCTATTGAAAAGCAAAGGTGACACTCTGCAGAGGACAAAGAGTGCATATGCAGCGCAATATCAAAAGTGGTGCTTTGTTAGAAGTAGAACTTAGACAGAAGATAGAATAGATAGAAGCGATGTTATCAGATGCGACACAACATGGCGAAGGCAGTGCTGGAGACAAAGGTAATGCTCTGCAAGTAAGAAAATGTGATGTTGTAAGCAAAGGCATCGTTGTATCAGTCAAATGTGGTGTCGCTCACCTATAGCTGCAAAAAATAGAATTTTCAAGTAAAATTCATCAAAATAAAATGGTCAGCCCTTCTTCTAACACCAAAATGTGAACACCAAACCTGCAACAAGCTAACACAAGATCAAAAAACACTAGTCAATCATGTTAGAAAGTCAAATCTAGCATTCCCTATGAAATTCTTAGCTATATCAAAGAGAAAATATGAAAATAAGAGCAAAATAACTAAAAATAACATGAAATCAAATTGAAGTAGCTAAACCTTCATCCCATAGGGGAAGTGGTGCTCCTTTGATGTGGAGAGAAGCCCTTTCCCAATCCCTTTTGATAATCTTTGAAGATGTTGATTCAAGTATGAAATTGATGCTAAATGATGAAAATGTGTGCAAAAAGTGATGAAAATGGTGATTGCTAAGAGTGAAAATGGCTATAGTAATATTGCTTCAAGTTGTGGATCCATATTGTGAAGAGAATGCTTCTATTTATAGAACTCAAGGGTTGAAAAATGAAAGTAATTGGTGAATGTGGGATAAAATGGGAGCCAATGAGAATGTGACACTTGTCACAATTCTATTGGAGGAAGGTGGAGCACATTTTGGGAAATGTGTTGAGTGAATGAGGATGTAAGAGGAATAAATGAGAATGGTTGAGGATTTGAAAGGTTGTAAGAAGAATTTATTGAATGTGGTTAGATATTTGAAAGGATGTAAGAGGTTTTTTTAAACCTTTGGAGGGAAATTGAATGAGAGGTGGTTGGGAGGAATATTCCTTGGAATATATCATTGTAAGGATAAATAGAGGAATTAGTTAATTAAAAGAAATGAATTTATGTGCAACCTGGTTAGTTGACCATGGGTTGATTTAACTCTTGGGGAGTTAAAAGCTGGAGGATTTATTAATGTTGATTAGAAAGTGATTTAGGATTAATTAATTCAGAATTAATTAATTTGAATGGGTTAGGGGATTGTGACATTTGATTTGATTTATTTAATCAATTGGAGGACTTATGGGGATTTAATTAAATATGATGAACATTAGTTAGAAGAAGGGTGAATTAATCCAATAAATTTAATTATTTGATTAATAACTAAATTTGCTTATTTTAATTAAATAATGTTGATTATTTAATTAAATGGTTAGTTCGAGGTGATTTAGGAAGAAATGGTGTTAATTTATTAGAATCAGATGTATAGTATCAATCAGGACTTTTTAAGTGTCTACATTTTGCCATTTTTTTGAAGTGAGGTACCTGCTACGTTGGTTCAAAGAATAACACTACCATGATCAAAATTCAAAAAATTTCTAATTTTTTGGATGCCCCACTATTGCCCTAATGGGAGAAATTATGCTGCTACACTCGACCCAACAAAAATAGTGCAATATTTGATAGGTGCCTAGCTCGGCGCAATATTTGTCCTTTGTGCTCCTTCAAGTTGAGCACTCGAAGGACCTCCTACATCCAAAACACCCATGGTGTCAAATTTGATCAACCTGGCATGTTTTCAAAAATTAAACAATTCTTCAAAAGCAAAAGCGAACCAGTATTTTCAAGAGCGGCGCTATGTGATTTCACAAAAGTGACACTATAAGTGAAAGCGATGCTATATCTCATAGGAAATTTGGCATTCCTAGGCGGCGCCAAACTCGTTTGGGCTCGCGCAATGTTGTCATGCAAAAGCGGGTCAGCAATTTCTATGCAACCCTAGGACTCTCTAGTGTTGCGCGATGCTATACTACAAACGCAAGTCGGCATAAAAAAAAAATAGCGTCGACCATAACAATTACAACGCCCTAGAGAGCCCCTTTTGGCCGACCTAAATGGACCCTAATAAATGCATCAAAAATGCAAAAAAAAAAAGGGGGGGAGAGTTTTGAAAGACGTACCGGGGATCCTACATCATGAGGCCACTATAACTCTCGAACCCGATCGATCCGATGTCTGGGGAGCACGCGGGCCGCCATTCCGTTAGCACCTCAAAGCAAAATCACAACAATTCTAAAAGGTTAGGTGTGCAAATGATTTGAGAATGACCTTTTCAACCCTATTTATGCAATTTTTTAGGGTTTTTTAGCCCGTTAACCCATCTTTTTTCGAACGAAGCCCGTCTTGACCCGTTTTCATTGCCATAAGCTTATTTTCACATCTTGTAGGCTATTTTCCGCACCTGAATCCTTATTGAAATTTTTTCGCAAGCTTGACCTAAATTTTGCAATCCTCGCTCAATCTCTCGAGGGGGCAGTGTAGCAGTGTAATTTGTTCTGTTGGGGTGGTAGTGGGGCATTCGAAAAAAAAAATATCATGACAGTGTTATTCTTTGAACCAATGCAGTAGGTACCTCGCTTCAAAGAGGGGAAAAATGTAGGTCTACACTTAAAAAGTCCTAATTGATACTATACATCTGATTCTGATAAATTAACACCATTTCTTCCTAAATCACCTCGAACTAACCAATTAATTAAATAATTAGCATTATTTAATTAAAACCAGCAAATTCAGTTATTGTAGACATGGAAAATATATTGATTGATCATATACACTTGATCCTGATTTACTTACACCAGTTCGTCCTAAATCATCTCCTTTACTAATCATTTAATTAAATAATCTCTAATTAATTAAATTCATCACATGTCATATGTTAATTAAATAAATCCCCTTTTATCTAATTAAACCACTATCTCCTATTAATTAAATAAATCATTTTGTTTAATTAATCCTAATATTTTCTCTTTACTAAATAAATCAATTTTATTTAATTAGGTCATCAATCAATCCTAAAGTCATCTCCTTTAAATTAAATAAACTAACCTTTAAATCTAACACCATCTCCTTTTAATTAAATACATCAAACTTTATTTAATTAAGTCTAAAATCATTATTCCTCTCATTTTAATTTATTTAAATCCTAAAATCTAAATCAAATTATCAAATCAGCTAAATTCTATCTAAATTAATCAAATCTTGATTAATCTTAATCATAATCACTCAAATCCTCTAGTTTTTGCAACTTGCACAATAAATCAATTTATTTGATTTATTAAATTCTCTATTTTCATTCAAAAAAGGCATCAAATGAGGGAATATTCTTCCAATTCAAAAAATCCCTCCAAAAGGATTTGTACATCCAACAAGGCATTAAAAACCTCTTATATGTCCTTTGCCTTGAGCCAAGTGGCATTAACTCCATTTTCTTCTCCCTCCAACATGTCATTTCTTCAAATTCAAATTTCAAATGCATGCACATTGATCAAAATGTGCTCAACCTCCTTCCATTAGCATTTTGACAAGTGGCACAATATCATTGGTCCATCTTTAATCTCACATTCATCCTATTCTTCAATCCTCCATCCTTCTTTGATATAAATAGAGAGTTTCTCTATTGTATTGATCCTCCACAATCCATGTAAGATCACCATGCTCATTTGGGTCCACAATCTTATGCACTTTCATCCATTTTCATCCACATTTCATCTTTCATAGCTAGGTTATGGAGGATTTTCATGAAAGATCATCAAAGCTTGAAAGGAATTGGGAAAAGGCTATTTTCCACATCAAAATAGCACCAATTCCCCCATGGGATTAAGAGTTTGTTTATTTTGAGCAAGATTAGATAGCTTTTATTTGTGTTCTTCATGTTGTTTTTTGTTCTTGATATTTCAAATGAATCTTATGGGAAATTTTGTTTCTAACTTGCATAATGGACTAATATTGTGTTTGTTATTTGTGTTTGTGCAGGTCTAGGATCACCATTCACATTTTGGCGCTAGAAGGAGGGCAGAAATCTCAAATTTAACACGTCTTTTTGGTCAATTTCATTATTTTTCAACAAGTTCGTTCGCTAATCTCAATGTAGTGCACCTGTGGCTTCTTTCAGTGCATTGGTGGTGAATTTTGGCGCATCTAGGCTCTATTATAGCGTATCCACGACATCTTCCAGTGCATCTGTTTATTGTTTTAGCGCATCTGTTTAGTGTTTTAGCACATTTGTTCAATGTGCATCTGTTTACTGTCTTAGCGCATATGTTTAGTGTTTTAGCGCATTTGTTCAGTGTGCATCTGTTTACTGTTTTAGCACATTTTTTTACTGTTTTAGCACATTTGGCCACTGTTTTAACGCATTCACTTACTGTTTTAGCGCATTTGGTCTTTGTTTTAGCGCTTTTATAGTCAATCTTAAAATGGCCATATCTTGGTCATATGAAGGTCTTTTCCGAAGCTTTTTTTTAAATGGGGTAGAATTTCATAAGCTACGCAATGGTGTAAGTGTTTCTCAATTTTTTTATAGTTAAAATCTTCAATTTTACATCTAAATTCAAAACACATCATAATTTTAGGGTTTTTATGCTTAATCATTCATCTAACCCTTGTATCTTCTTGTTTCTTTATCTTATCTAACATTTTGAGGACTTTTACAAGTTAGGAAATCAAAAAGGGAAGGTACAAAATGAAGACAAAGATTTCTTATGGCATTTTCTCTCTATTGTAACAAGTGTTCTTAAACACTTTGGGAGCAATTATAATCCCAATTCTAAGGATTTTGTCATCTTCAAGTTTTTAGGACTCAAAATAAATTTCATTTGGACTTCAAAAGAATAAAACAAAGGGATTAAAAAGAATCTTAGGAACTTACTAGTTTTCAAATTGGATTCTAAAATTGAACAAGCAAATATCACATTTCATTTTTGGTGCTTAAAAAGAATCCATTCTTGCTTTGAAGGTTAAAATGAACATGTGTCTTTTATGTTTTGTAATCTCTTATCCAAAGTAATATCATTTAAAAGGCATATGCACTTCTCTTGTACTTCACGACGATCTTGAGAATCAAAAGTATTTTGGTGACATTAAGTTGTATAAAAGATTGCCTCTATATTTCAATTTGGGTTCCTAAAATTGAACAAATTTTGCGAGTGTCAGTTGAGTATATCACGTGTGTTCTCTCTTTGTTCACGCAAACAAAGATTGATCAAACTACGGATGTGCTTGCTCACTTTTTTTAACCCTTAGAGGGCTTTCCTGATGGGAAAAATTAATCACCCCATGGAATGACCCAACTAGGAACACGCTAAAGTCAAGCGACTTCAACCCAGTATATATGTGTGGGTACTCGAGGAAAGTTAAAGTATCACAAGGATTGTTCTGACAAGAAGGGAAGCAATGGTCTCTTGCCATATGGATGATCCTCCATGAATGGAATGTCTATACTAGAACCTTTTGTTTAGAAGCCCAAATCTTTATCTATTTGTTGGTGCAAGAACGGTCATTCTAAAGTTGTCCCACATTTTTTATGGCTCTTAATAGAGATGAAAAGTATGCTATGGGAGTTTCTTGGGTACTAATGCTTGGATGACTCGAGAAGTGTGTGCCATGGAGGGGAGCTAGTGTGGTCAAGCATCTAATCATCCGCTAAGAGTAGGCGTAGCTGGATTTATCCAAGTGGGAACTCAATAAATATTGTCTCTTAACTATCCATAGGGTTGTGCATTTTTGGAATCAAAACACTTTGCTTTGATCTAAAATATTGGAAAACAAACATTCAACATGAACATCAAATTTAAAACCCTTTAGGAGAAGCAAATACCTTTGAAAAAATTTAAGTGTTATTGCTTGCCCTAGGGATTTCATCCTTAGAGGCTTCTAAGTATTTGAATTTACATCTCAATTTTCTCTTACTAAAGTCAACATTAGGGAATTTTTTCCTTGATTTCCTTAATTTCCACATAATGGACTTTGTGGGATGAGAAGAAGTTAGTACATTAGACATTTAGTTTGAAAAGCTAAAGAAAGAAAGTGTTTGTGGTAAAAGCAACTCATTAGTCAAGATGAAATCAATTGAACCCCACACATGTGCTTGTTTATATTTTGTCTTATGGTCTTTTGAGCAAACATTGATCTTTTGGTTTGAAGTACTCTTAGGGAAAAGCATTTTCTTCAAAACCTTGGTCTTGTAAACAAGTCCTTCTTAGGTTCATTTAGGATCAAAATCAAACATTTCATCCATCCTCAAAACATCAATCAAAACCCATCTCACAAACAACTTTTGAACCATTGGAAAAATCATTCATACTAGACTTTTGGAAAATCCTTTCAAATCAAAATCAAAATCATCTTGTTTAGCTAAGTGTGTGTAGATGAATCCCTCTTCATACACTTAGTTAAATTATCACCTTGTGGACAAGTTTATTCCAAGATAACATCCAACATCTTGGGGTTTATTAGTTCATTATCCAAATCAAAATCAAATCCAAATCAAAACCAAAATCAAAAATCAAAAAGTCCTAAAGTCTAGTATCCCTCCAAGGTCCCTAAAAGTTCAACACCCATATCATTCACCCCTTTCATCCTTCATCTCATCATTGGTCCTAAATCCCTTAGAGGTCAACAAGGTCAAAACACAAGAAAAACATGGAATATAAACTTGCTCCATACATCATGAATGATCTAAATCAACCAAACTATCAAAGCCTTACTATAGACATGGAAAGTATACTGACATACTTGATTCCGACTATTAACACCGATTCATCCTAAATCATCCCTCAGTCTAACCATTTAATCAAATATCTTTATTTGATTAAATTAATCTATTTCCCTCTATTAATTAAATAAATCATTTTATCTAAGTAAGTATTTTTCTCTTGTTAATTAAATCAAGCTATTTGATCTAATTAACCCTATGTCCATATTTAATTAAATAATTCCCTTTATTTGATTAAATCTCTAAAGTCTATCTATTAAATTAAATAAATTAAACATTGTTTAATTTAAGCTATCACCCCCTTTAGCTAAATAAATCAAAATATTTATTTAACTAAGTATAAAATCATATTCTCCTCATCTTTGATTTAAATAAACCCACAAATCTAAGTCAAATTTGTCACATCATCTAATATCTCATTAAATTAATTAACTTTTGATTAATTTAATCCTCATTCATGTCCCATCCTCTAGCCTTTGCCACTTGCACATGAAAATAGATTTAACTCATTTATTAAATCATTATTTTCTCTCAACATGGCATAATGGAGGAATATTCTCTCAAATTTGAATTCAAAATCCAAGTGGACTTTGTCCTTCCAACAAGACATTAACTTCACCTAATAAGTCATTTTGCCTTGAGCCAAGTGGCATTTAAGACATTTTTTTTCCCTCTTACATGTCATTTCACTAATTTCAAATACCACCTAAATGCATTTATGGGCGCATTCATCAAAATGTGCACATCCCTCAACCATTCTCATCTTGACAAGTGGCACCTTGCCATTGGTTGAATTTTAGTCCCACGTTGCTTCATTTTGGGCATTTCTCCAACTTGTCAATCTATAAATAAGAGGCTTCATTCATCATTTTATCATCCACAACTTGAGAAAACTTACTATACTCAAATCCATACTCAAGCATAGCAATTATCATCTATTTTATCAAGTTTCATAGCTAGATTATGCAAATTTTCATCTTGGAGCACACTTCAATCTTCAACAAAGTGGATCACATCTTCATCAAATCATCAAAGCTTGCATAAGAGTTGGGAAAAGGTCAATTTCCACATCAAATTGGAACCAACTCCCCCATAAGATCAAGAGTTTGTATGTTCTTAATAGGATTTAGTTTGTTTTTATCTTCTTTCATTGTGTTCTTGTTTTATTCCTATTTTGAGCATAGTTAAATGGATTTTATGGGGAACTTAGATTCTAACTTGCATTTCAATCTTCTAATATGTGTATTCTTTGTGTTTTGCAGGTGCTAGGATCTTGGTTCACACATTTGGCACTAGACGGAGGGTAAACTAGAAGTTTAAATCATTTTTTTTCATCATTTTTTTGTGTTTTTTCTATTTTTTGTGTGTCAACAGGAAACTCCACCGCTAGCAGGTCAGCCTTGCAATACAAAATCATTGAAACTCCAGCATCTCCATATAGCACCACTTCAAACTCCAAACAGTGTCGCTTTTGGTCTAGCGTCGTTGTTTGAACCCAAACAACGTCGTTGCTTGCATATGCATCGTTGTTTGAACCCAAACAATGTTGTTGTTTGCATATACGTCGATGTTTGGACCCAAACAATGTCGCTGCAAAGGGCGTCGCTTTTGATTTCTTGCATTTTCACTTAAACTTTAAATGGTCGTAACTTGGTCATTTTTTAGTCTTTTTCAGAGTTTTTTTTTTGAAATGGGGTAGAATTTCATAAGCTATCCAATGGTGTAGGTTTTTATCAATTTTTATAGAGGTAAAATTTTCAAATTTTCACTTAATGTCAAATCACAATGAAACTTGGTCTAAATTTTAGGGTTTTTATGCTTAATCATTTATCTAACCCTCATATATTCTTGTTTCTTGATTTCATCTAACATTTGGAGCTTGTATTGCAGGTTTTAAAGGATTATGGAGCATGGAAATGAAAAAAAAATCATTATCACATGATTGTAACAAGTGTTTTTAAACACTTTGGGAAGAAATTATAATCCCTCTTCTAAGGATTTGCTATCTTTCATGCTTTTAGGACTCAATAAATTTCATTTGGGCTCTAAAAAGAACAACACAAAAGGATTAAAATGAATTTTAGGAAAAACTCACTAGATTTGGTTTAAGGATTAACAATTGAACAAGGAAATCTTCACATTTGATTTGGTGCTTAAAAAGAAGTCATTATTGCTTTGTGGGTTTAAAATGAACATGTGCTACCTTGTCTTATAATTACTTACTCAAAGTATTACCATTGAAAAGACGTATGCGCTTCTCTCGTGCCTCATAGAAATCTTGAGAATCAAAAGGATTTTTGGTGGTCTTAGGTTGGAATAAAGTAATTGCCTCCACACTTCATTTTGGGAACTAAAATTGAACAAAACATTTTGCGAGTGTGATTCAAACCTATCATGTGTATTCTCTCTTTGTTTCTCAACAAAGATCGATCAAGTTACGAATATGTTTGCTCACTTTTTTTTATCTTAGAGGGTCTTCCTTGGGAAAAAAGTTCTCACCCAAGGGAACGACTCAACCGATAACACTCTAAAGCCAAGAGTATTTCCAGTTGGGATATAAAAGTGGGTAATGGAACAAAGGCCAGCATCATGCAGTTGGCTTCGATGAGAAAGGAAAAAATGGTCTCTCACCTCGATGGGTCAACTCCTATGAACGAAAAGTCTGAATTAAAACCCTTGTTATAGAAAGGCCAAAATCACTATCTATTTGTTGGTGCAAGAATGGTCGTTCTAAAGCCGCCCCACACTTTTACGATTTTAGTAGAAATGGAAAGTATACCATGGGAGTTTCATGGGTACTGATACTTGGCTTCCCCAAGAAGTGAGTGTCGTGGAGGGGAGCCAGTGGGGTCAAGCATCTAACCATTCACTAAAAATAAGTGTAGATGGACTTGTCCAAGTGGGGACTTAACAAATATAGTCTTTCATATCCATAGGATTGTGCTTGTTCTTGGTTACAAAACACTTTGCTTGTTCAAAAAAAATTGGAAACAAACATTTAACATTTTTCATCAAAAATTCAAACCCTTTAGGAGGCAAATACAATTGACCGAATTCATGTGTTATTGCTTGCTCTTGGGATTCTATTCTTAGAGGTTTCTAAACACTTGGATTTATATCTCAATTTGCTTACTAGAGTTAACAATAGGTAACCCTTGCCTTTATTTCATCAAAGTTCCACATAATATACCTTGTGGAATGAGAAGAAGTTGAGACATTGGACATCTAATTTGAAAAGTTAATCAAGAAGTGTTTGTGGTAAAACAAAGTCATTAAGCAAAGACTAAAACAATTGAATCCCACGCATGTGTCTTCAATGATTTCATGCAAAATCAAGATCAAGAAACCAAAGGTAAAAGCTCTTAGTCTGAAAGAACACCAAAAATGTCTTTCAATGCTATACGAATTCAAATGAAGACTACTTTTTAACTTTTACAGGAAAGCTTAAAGAAACAATCCCAGATTGTACTCATTTTATTACTGTCAGAATCCAACTCTTTTTTGGGAATTTGAACACCTCATTTAGAGAAAAGCATGTTCTTCAAAACCAAGGTCTAGTAAACAAGAGTCCTTTTTAGGTACACCTAGGATCAAAATCAAACTATTATCCATCTTTCCAAAAAATCAAAACCAAAATCATTTCACCATCAACTTTTGAAAAATCTTGAAACCATCCTTCATGCTAGGCTCTTTTGGAAAATCAAAATCATCAAAACAAAATCCTTGAAATCCTTGAATCAAAACATCAAACCATTTTTGCTAGGTATGTGTAGATGCATCCTTCTTCATATGCTTAGTCAAAATTATCATCAAATCATATTGTTTAGCTAGGTATGTGTAGATGCATCCTACTCCATATACTTGGTTGAATTATCATTTTATTTTAATAGGTGTGGGTAGATGCATCCTTCTCCCCACACTTACTCAAATTATCATCCTTTGAGCAAGTTTTCCCCCTAGACAATCATCCAACATCTTGGGATTTATTTGTTCATCATCCAAAGCCAAAGCAAAATCAAATCAAGGTCAATCCAAAAAAATCAAAATCAAAACAAAATCCAAAAAATCCAAAAGCCTAAAAAAGTCTAGCATCCCCTCAATATTTCTCAAAAGATCAATCATCCACATTATCCACCCCTTTACACATCTCCATCATTTCACCTTTGATCCTTAAACCATCCTAAATTGTCTCTTTTGTGCCTTAAGGTTAGATCAATCCAAAGAATTAGAGATTCATCTCCCACATTCTTGAAAATTGATCCCTATTTTATGGTGCAAACTAGATCTCAACACAAGAAGAACATGGAAGCCAACAAAGAAACATCCACTTCAAGTGATCTCAGTCAAACCAACACCGAAATGAATCATGTTGGATCAAGCAATCCCATGACCAATCTTTCACTCCCTCAAGATCATCAAGAGGATGGAAAAGTGGAAGACCTTACACAAGATCCTCTTGGTATGACCCAAGACAAGATCAATGAGATGATTCAAAATCCTGAGAATCGTAGGATTGTTAACATCATGATGAAACTCCACCCCCAACATTACATGCTCAAACTAGCAAAACGAGGGACAAAACTCCCAACGGAATATGACATGAACACCATTATGGAACCACCATCAACATCATTCATACCCCCATCACATCAACATCACCATTTAAAAATATCATTCAATCCATTCCCCAAATCACATCATCAATAGATCCAACTCAACCAATCGTTAACAAAGGGAGTGCATTTCTCAATGCATTACAAACACACCCTCTTGTAAACAATCAATATTTGGATGCAAACACCATCTTGGGGAAAACTGTACCCCAAAATCCATTACACACATACGTTCCCCTCACTTTCCATCATCCCAATGACCCATCATCATCATCCTTTCGCACAACACCCTAAACCTCTCTCCCCATAACCTCACAGGGAGAGGGAAACATATTTGGACCAGGGGGAATTTTCAACACCACCATTTCCTCAAGAGGTCACACCCCCCACATTTCCACCACTTCCAACATTTCCATCTATGTCTGCATCACCTCTTGGTTTAGGACTTCCCCCTTTACCAAGCATTAATCAACAAAACCAGATCAACCCACCAAGCATCAATCATAACATCATTCCAAATACTTTAACTTTGCCATCGATATCGCAACAACAGATGGAAACTATCCCGATAACGCAAACCTCCACCATCACATCATCAACCATCCCCTAAACATCTCAAAACATGGTCTCTCAAGGACCAACCATATCAATCACACCATCTACCACTCAAACCCCAATCATCAACACGACAATGTCTCTCATCACCACAACAAGCACCATTCCAAATCCACCACCACCACCAAACTCGAACACATCAAGCCAATACAGTATTGCATTGCAAGCCTCTCAATGGGCTACTTAACAAAAAGCATTACAGCAAATCCAAAACTGACAAGCTGCACAGCTAGCCGCATAGCAAGCCACCCAAGCTGCTCAAGTTGCTCAAGCCGCACAACAAGCACTACAAGCACAACAAGCACAGTAGGCTGCACAATCCCAAGCCTTATTGCAACAACAACAACAACAAGCCACTCAAGCTACAAAGGCAGCACAAGCTGCTCAAGCCACACAGATTACATAAGCTGTCGCTCAAGCACAAGCACTGGATCAAGCCTAAGTGTAAGCTCAAGCTCAAGCACAAGCCCAATACCAAGCCCAACAAGCTCAAGCACAAGCACAAGCATAATATCTCACATAACAAGTAGCCCAAAATCAAGCATATCAGCAAGCGCTAAAACAATACCAAGAATAGCAAGAAGCAGCCTGATTAGCAGCCCAACAACAAGCATTGTTGGTGCAACAACAAGCATTGTTGGTATAGAAAAAAATGCAAGCATACTTGGCACAACAGAATATACAAACACCATCCATCAACATACCCACCAATCTACCCATCCCACCAACAGTTGAACCACCTCAGAACACTTTCATCCCACCCCCTGATCTACAAAATGATGTCATGACACAAATCAAATTGCTCTCGCAACAAGTGCTCAACCTTCAATCAGGGTGAACCATGAAAACACCCAGCAACTTGTGTCCTTATCCATTTGATAGGAGCCTCATAATGAAACCATTCCCAAAGGGATTCAAGATCCCCAAATTTGACAAATACCGTGGGATGGGAAACCTTGAAGATCACATTAGGGAATTCCAGGTTAATTGCATGGAAGTCACATATGGTGATACGTATCTGATGTGGCCATTTCCTAGGAGTTTGGCTAGCCACGACATGGAATGGTTCTCTCGCCTACCTACAGGCATCAAGACATTCCAAGAAATCATAGATGCATTCATCAAAAACTATGCATTCAATATCGGTATAGATGTTAGTCTAGAGGAACTCTCAGCTCTGAAACAAGGGAAGAATGAATCATTCACTTCATTCCTACAACGATGGCGATCCAAGGCCAATCAGAGCAAATGGGTCATGCCTAAGGAACAAAAAGTGTGCACCATCATATCCAATCTTGAGGGAACCTTGGCTTTCCATCTCAGAGTGCAAGGAATCACCACGTACAACCAGTTGATCTCCAAGGTGCTCAACATTTAATGAGCCCTTATGACACAACCTGGAGGATCAACCACATATCTCAAACAACAAAACAATCGCCCATCCACCAGTTATAATGATAAACCTTGCACATGGGCAAGAAATAAAAATATTACCATCGATAGTGTCGTCGATGCCAAAGTTGTCATCAATTCCCCTCGGAAAAACACACCCGCACCACAATAGCAACCCAAAACCATCATCAAAACAACCATCAAGCAAATACAACAATACAACAACCAAACAATCAAGCAATCAACAATGTTAACGATCAACGAGGAACACCTCAACAAAATAAGAACTCTCCCAAGCAGAAGTACACTGCCCTTGGGAAACCACTTGAGGTCGTCATGAAGAAATTAATAAGAAAAAATCTCATAAAGGCTCCCACATATTAGAATTACCAGGAACCAAATGTCAAACCACCCTGTTATAATGAAAATCAACTCTATGACTTCCACAAAATCAAATGGCACACCACTAATAGTTGCATGAGGTTGAAAAACCTAATCCAAGACCTCATTGATCAAAAAATAATAAATGTGGAGCAGCCCATAGGAAATCAAAACCTCAAAATATACATGAATCTAATGCCTAACAATAACAATAAAGGGAACAATAATATTGATAAGGGGAAAGGTACCTTCAAGAGCATAAATCATGTGTACAACCATGTCGTCGCATCCCTGGATGACTATTTTTTTACCATCACCATCAAAGGATCCCATGTTGATTGTGGAGTCACCACAAGAGGTAGAAAAATCACCATTGCAAGATCATCTCAGCCAAACAAAGCACCCACGTCTAACCCTAGATCTATTCCCAGCGGTTACAATGTCCTTGATCAGCTGAAAAGAACCCTAGCACAAATCTCCATCATGGAGTTGCTAAAAATTTCATCTTCCCACAAGAAAATCCTTGAGGAAGCAATAGCTTCATCAACCATCCCCGTATATCTTGATGCAGAACAATTCCAAGCTATGGTCGAAAACATCATCACCCTAAATCTCCTTACGTTCTCCAATCAATATTTTCCCGCTCAACCATCTCACAACTGTGCACTCCATTTAGAGGTCCTAGTGCAAAAAAATAAAGTCAAGAGAGTCTTGGTGGATGGAGGTACAGGTTTGAACATTTGTTCCCTCAAGCTCATTAAGAACCTGAAAATCTCAGAGGACTCCATCGACAAAGGCAAAGGTATTACAATCAGAGTGTATGATGATCAAGAAAGAGTATTCCAAGACACAATCCAAATCCCTATTCAAGTAGGGCCAACTATCATGGAAACTACCTGTCAAGTCCTCGACCTCGACTTGCCTTATAACATTCTCTAGGGACATCCATGGATCCATGCATTGCAAGCAATAGCATCAACCTTCCATCAATGTGTCAAATTCACATATGAAGGACAAGAGTTCACCATCCATGGAGATCTTGAACCATTCTCCTACTACAAGAACCTAGAGGAAAAATACCTCAAGTGCCTAAAAATGACGAAGGCCCATCAACACCATACATTGATCCAACCACTCTCGCTTCCACTTCTATGACAGAGACACCCACCACTCCCTCCATCCCCACCATCTCTAATATCAAATTCATCATCCAAGATAATGGTTGCAGAAACTAAACGATTCCCAAAAATGCTTTTGTAGTAGGAGAGTTATCACAATCTCCCAGATCACGAGGACAACCACAATCAAATGAAGCCTCCACATCTCAAACATCCCCTAAAGAATATCTCAACTTTAGAAGTTGGGGAGATATTAGCTGAGAAGTCATAGAGGAGGACCCATCCCATCTCTTATACCAAGATAATAGACCAACAACCAATCTACCAATGGATGACAGCAGCAAAGGTTTTCAAATGATGCTCACAATGGGCTATGACAGAAACCAGAGACTTGGGAAAAATGACAACGGGCTTTTAATACCCATCATTTCAAAGACACGAATGAGAAATCTTTGCCTTGGATGTACCCCTCTAAGAATAACCATACATGGCCAAAATCCCCCAATTAGGAAAGTCAAACCTCCTCAGCAATCAATAGTTGAACTTCGCTTACCCGTTTCTATAGGACGAGTCATAGACAACTTCACATTTGACATAACTGATGTCTGTAGTAGTAGTGATGATGAGGATCCCATAACCAACCTACCCATGCTCTTTGAGGACACCACCCTTCTCATGATTAGCACCCTATCCTATGAGTCTGAAAATGAAAACCATGAAATCTGCCTAGTCTACCCACAACTCATCGATTATGACCGGCGAGGACCGCCAATTCTCAACACATTCAAAAATGATGAGGCACTCTCAGAATTCATGGGACTGCGGGATAATATTCCAGGTGGGGATCATAAAGCAGGATTCATCATCGAGTTGGATACACATGCATAATATGGGGAAACAATTGAATCCCTTAGTCGAAAAAGCAAAAAATTGAGAATAATCTCTAGGTCCTTGAGTGAAAACCACACTGTAGCACTCTTTGACCCAAAAATAGTAAAAAAAAGACACATCCGACAGTGAAAACCTCTCTGAGGTGCCTGAGGATGGGGGATTCAATCTTCCTCCCAGAGCTTTACACCAGGAAAAATCAACAGTCCTATTCAAAAAATGCAATCCTGCTAACTTGGGAATGAAAGAGACATCACACATCACATTCTATGCAGAATCATTACTATCAGAGAAATAAGAGCTCCTAGCAGCCTTCTTGAGAGAAAGACAAGTTAACTTTGCATGGAGCTATGCGGACATGCCCGGGCTGAATCCAGAAATTGCAGTTCATCATCTAGCAGTGTATCCTGAAGTAAAGCCTGTCTGACAAAAAATGAGAAAAATGCATCCTTAGATTTCCCTACTAGTTAAAATGGAATTAAAAAATCTTCTTGACGTAGGCTTCATACGACCAATTGACTACCCCGAGTGGGTGTCAAATCTAGTTCCTATTTCAAAACATGATGGGGGTATCTAAGTCTGCATGGATTTCAGAGACCTAAACAAAGCATGCCCGAAAGATGATTTCCCATTACCTAACATTGACATGATAGTGGACATGACAGCGAGACATGAAATGCTTTCTCTAATTGACGATTTCTCTGGGTACTGTAACCAAATAATGATTGCTAAAGAAGACCAACACAAAATGGCCTTCACTTGTCCATGGGGGACTTACTACTGGAATATGATGTCATTCAGTCTAAAGAATGCTAGGGCTACCTACCAAAGAGCCATGGCATTAATCTTCCATGACATGATCCAAAAAACTGTCGAAGATTATGTTGATGACATACTAGCAAAATCCAGGAAGAGGGGAGATCACATAGCAACCTTGAGTGCTATTTTCGACAGACTGGAAGAATATAAAGTCAAATTCAACCCAAAGAAGTGTGTCTTCAGTGTACAGTTAGGAAAGCTACTAGGGTACATAGTGTCAATGATGGGTATTGAAATAGATCTAGCAAAAGTGAAAAAAATCCTAGAGATGGAGGTACCCAAAACATTGAAACAATTGAGAGGCCTCCAAGGTAGACTTTAGTCCATCCGAAGATTCATAGTACAACTAGTTGACAAGCAAAACCCATATTCTCACCTACTTCACAAGGGAGTAGTGTACAAATGGGATGAAAAGTGTGAAGAATCCTTCAACAAAATCAAAGAATATTTGCTCACACCTCTAGTCCTCATGCCGCTAATCCCAAGAAAGCCATTAATCCTCTATGAGTCAACAACAGTAGTAGCCCTTGGAGCTCTCCTAGCTCAACATGATGAAAATGGGACAGAGAGGGCCATCTACTATATCAGAAAAACAATGGTTGGGCATGAGATAAACTACTCATTCATTGAAAAAGAATGTCTAGCAGTAGTGTTTTCTTCATAGAAATTCAGACATTACATGTTGGCACACAAAATCAAACTCATCGCCAAGATCGACCCCCTCAAATACCTACTATCAAAAGTAATGCTCACAGGAAGGATAGCTAAATGGGTCATGATACTATCAGAGTATGACATTGAATATGTGGAGTGAAAGGCAATCAAAGGTCAAGTTATCACAGATCAGCTTGTAAAAGCACCAATCTATTCAAAGAACCCACTCATATCAGAGTTTCCAGATGAATCAATCTTCAATCTTAGCATAGCCAACCATTGGAAACTCTACTTTGATGGCTCTTATACGTAACATGGATCAGGAGTCGATGTTTTCTTCATCACCCCACAGGGGGACTGTATACCTAGATCCTACAAACTGGAATTCCCTTGCACTAACAAAATTGTGGAATACGAGGCTTTAACCATAGGTCTCAAAATAGTAGTGCAGTGGCACATCACATCCCTTAGAGTATATGGAGACTCCCAGCTAATAATAAATTAGGTGAATGACAAGTACTAAACAAAGGATGATAAGCTAACTCCATACAAAAATTTGGTAGAAAGCCTCAAAGAATCATTCATTGATATCACATTTGAGTAGATTCCTAGAGCAAACAACAGAGTAGCAGATGCCATGGAAATGATTGGATCCTTACTGGATATCTCTCGCAATGTCCCAAAACATGAATTCTTGGTAGAGAAACTTCTTGTGCCCACATTCAAGGTACTAGAGTCAGAATTTGTGTGTGAAATCGTTGGTCCTGGTGATCCCTAGTACCATGACATTTATACCTACTTGTGAATAGGGGTCTTACCTGTTGACTTACCCTCAAGCCTAAAAAGAACCTTTGTCAAGAAAACATCTCGATTAGTCATCCTAAGAAATACCCTTTACCGTAGGAGCATAGAAGGAACCTTATTATGCTGCCTAAATGTTGAGGAGGCATTAACTGCCTTAACTGAGGTGCATAACAGTATTTGTGGTTCGCACTCGAGTGGAATGACCTTAGCTAAGAAATTGTTGAGGATGGGGTATTATTGGCCTACTATGTAAAGAGAAGCACATGACTATGTCAAAAGGTTCCTACAATGTCAGTAGCATGGGGACCTCATCCATGCTCCAGCTCAAGAACTTCATCCCATCATCACACCATGGCCCTTTTCACAATGGGGGCTTGATCTCATTAGAAAAATAACTCCCACCTCATCTAATGGCCACAAGTTCATCATAACCACCACTGAGTACTTTACAAAGTGGGTGGAAGCCATCCCCATGACATACATCACTAGAAAGCAGATATCAAAGTTCATCCTAAACTACCTCATATGTCGATATGGTGTTCCCCAAGCTATTATCTCAGATAATGGGACACCTTTCAAGAATCAGGAGGTTCGTGACCTATGTGAAAAATTTAAAATCCGACATCTCTTTTCCACTCCGTACTATCCCCAAAGCAATGGCCAAGCAGAAGCTACCAATAAAACCATTCTGAAAATCCTCAAAAAGATAGTTAATGACGTAGGTCGTGACTGGCATCTGCAGCTAAATCCCACCCTCTAGGCTTATCGAACTAGCATCTGCACACCCACTGATGCCACCCCATTCTCCCTAGTCTACAGATCATAAGCCATATTTCCCATTGACATCAAGCTCTCATCACTGATAATATCATTGAAAAACCTCATCACGGATGAAGAATATCGAGTATAAAGATTGAATGAGTTGGAGCTATTGGATGAACAACGTATAGAAGCATTGAATGATTTGCAAGTCTATCAAAACAAACTCAAAAGGAGCTATGACAAGAAGATCAGGAGTAGTACTTTCCAAGTCAGAGAACTTGTCCTGAAGGAGAATCAGAAGAACGTCCCAAATCCAAACAGCAAAGGCAAATTTGAACCCAACTAGTGGGGACCATTTGTTATCACAGCGAGCTATAAGTCAAGGTCATATCAGTTATCAACATCTGAAGGGGAATGTTTGCAGGAGCCCATGAATAGCTCCCATCTCAAAAAGTTTTATGCCTACTCTTTTAAAGTATAGAACCAAAAAATCCAAAAAATCAGAAAATGTCCTGAAAAAATGGTCACCCTGATGAAAACTTGGAAAACAGGTATCTTGGTGACAACAAAAATATTAAAAAAGCAAAAAATGATCAAAAATAGTAAAGAGAAAAATTGTCCTATAGTGAAAACCACTTCGGTGGCACTTTGGGCAAGTACCTTAGTGAAAACCTGGCAAATAGGTGCCTTGTGTAAATAAGTACTTTCCATCCACTAGTATCTTCACAGCTTGTTCTACATCATCCATCCATTACACATCCATCTTCCATCGCATTTCATATCCTCGTACATCACCTATCTGCATATGCATCATAGCTTGGTCTTGTGTTCATGTCATAATCCCTCCTAGTACTACTTGGCTCATTCTCAAGGTTAGTTTGTCCTACCTTTATCGGAGTAGTCTATTGCACCACACTGGGGGCATGTTCTCATCAGATCAGATTCGTGTATGTTCTTGAGATCCTAAAATCAAAAAAATCAAAAAACATTAAAAAATCCAAACAAATCCAAAACATCAAAAAATCCAAAAAAATCCAAAAACATATATCAAAATCCAAAAATAAGACAAAAAATCAAAAATTCAAAAACAGAGTCGTCTTGTCGAATTACGGGTCTCTAAGCCTTAAACGTAGGAAAGGTTGATTTTTGATCATCCCCTAAGACACTTAGGTCAGTCCTTTAGAAGTCTATCATAATAAACTAACAATCCATTTGTCCATATCTCATCAATAATTGAGTCTGTGTCAGTCAAACTACATGTATAACGTAGGCAAGGCTAATCTATTGATCATCCCCCAAGGCCCCTAGGATAGGTCTATAGGTTAGTCTCTTGGTCAAAATCTCAGAAAACCCTAAAACATTCGTAAAATCTCAAAAATACCAAAAATAACCTAAAACATTTCAAAAAGATCAAAAACATTAAAAAAAAAAAAATCCATCTATCTCATCTCGCTTTCACCCACAATAAACATCACTCATAATAAATCAATCGTTATCCTCAACCTTTGGCAAAACAATCGGAAACAAGTCTAGCAGATCAAAAGTGAAAACTCAAAATGTCAAAGTCTAAGGTTTAGGTGAGTACATAAACAAGTTAATCAACTCTTTGTGTCAATAGCCTATCACCCAATCAATCCCATATCAAATCATCTAATATCATCATGTCCTAGGATGCATCATTCCTACAATGGACATCAACATCAGGTGTCACCGTAGTTTAGTCTCGACTAGCGGTATTGAATAACATTGGCTTGTTTGTTTACTTTATCTTTATCTTGTTGATTTATCTTATTGCTCTCATTCCAAGGATCTTTCAATGATGTCTAATTAAAAGATTTAGAGAGATAGGAATGGGGCAACGATCATTATCTTTTATCTGTTGTGCTTGTTGGATATTCTTGTAATATAACTTGGTCATTCGCGCTTTGCTTGGTTTGTAGGGAAGATATTTTAGGTGTCTTGTTGACCACATGGGAAGGCTTGCTTTCCTATGCTTTGGCCCGAGATACTTGAAATATCTAAACTGTACTCTAAATAAGGTTTTGTATGTCAGGTGTGAACAGGAATACTCCTATCTAATAGTCAAGTCAAAGTCCATAATACTAGGTGCAACGCCATCCTGGTTCTTAATACCTTGATGCATCGTTCCTATGTGTGTTATCAAACATAAGGTAATTAGCCCTTTGAAAATCCCAACTCCTCGGCAATAAATCATCATCATCATCTGGTCTCTTGTTGGAATCTCGGTTTTCTCCTGTCTCTTGCTTTTCGCGCTAACATGGTATCATGATAGTTAATCAGTTCATCAATCATCATTGCATCCATCCTGCATCCACAAACCGTTAGCATACTACATATCATATAATATAGAAATAGTAGATCATATCATATACATTGCATTTCCATCCTTTGCATAATATAGATTTATTATTCTAAGTATCTCATCATTAAAAGGTTTGCATCCATTTACATCCATCATATCATTTACACTCAACATATATAAGCATCTATAATGCCATCACATACACGATCACAACATTTGCATAGCATAACACTTGCACCATCCATACATAATCATCATTAAAAGCGCATAAAAAGATACAGAAAAATAAATGCATCCATACATCCATCCCATAAACATCATGGCATCATAAGATAGAATCATTGCATAGCATATAGAAATCAAAATCCATCCATAAACGCATCACATATCATAATCGGATCAAAATCATCATCTCATATATCATCAAATGTATTGACATGATACAAAGAATCGGATCAAGTATCAAGTATATAAATATAAAATGGCCCATCAAGATATCAAAAATGAGCCCATAGGGCACCAAAAAATATCTCGTCTCTGATAAAAAATGAAGGCTTGGCCCTACTGGCTGCTGCCCTCATCGCCTGCCCTCTCTCTATGCTCCTCTATTGGTCTGAGGCTAGTCCTCTATCAAAACTCTGGGACTTGGCCTGGTCTTGGTATGGCTTAGTGGTAGTGCATCCTATAATAATCGGCCTCTTGAACGGCCTCCCTGTATGTCCGAAGCGACACTGTGCTCAGGGAGGAGAAGGCGGACATGCTATCTATCTATTGTCGACGACCCATTTCGGCTGCTGCTTGTAATTATGTGGCCTGCCTCTACTAGATGGCCTAGTCTCGCTCTGCTCTAGCCTGACCCCTCTCTATCGTCAATGCCTGTAGTTGGGCCTGTAACTATAAAATCTGCCCATCTCTCAGATCTGGCTATAGCGGTGGCTACACATGGGGCTGATCCTGATCCCCATCTCTGGGTGGTGTTGGGATCTTGTCATGGTGACCCAGATCCTGATCCTATCAAGGGGCCTCATGCCTCTGCTCTCCATCCTGTTGAACTGGGAGTGCCTGATACTGGACTGGCTGATCTAGTGTTGGCCCTCTGCCTCCCTAATCCGGTCCTCCCGGCCCCATCCTGCTCCCCTACCTCTAACTCTTTGTCGATCAGATGGTGTGCCTAGAACTGTAAGCCTCAACGGTGGCCTAAACCAATCTCTATAGGCCTATGTGACTCCTGGATCTACCTCTCCCTGGTCATATGCCCACGACTAGGCCACCAGTTGTCTAAAGCTCTCCACTGCCTCATGGGCAGGTATATATCACCCCCAAGAGCCATGGCTCGCTATCCTTGCAAAGATGGCCATCTATTGATCATCTAGTCGGTCTTGAGCCTCTCCAAACTATCGTTACACCCTGTCTAGAAGGTACATCTCAATCTCCGTATGCTCTTGCCCCTGCATCAAGCGGTCTTGGCAAGCAAAGAACAGCTATTGTACATCATCAAACCATGTGGGTTGTCTAAGGTACGACCGCCATTTGAATACTCGCAAATCGTTAAGGACCCTCCTCCAATAAGGAATCTCGTGTTGTATTGTGTGTGTAAAAGAAAGGCCCCCTCTATATAGCCAAACCATCGGATCATCTGGCTCCATCGGAATTGGGACAACTCTCAGACGAAGCACGGGGATGTGCTCCCATGCCCAGATATGTAGGAGTGTGACTCCCGCTCCAAGTGCCCTGCCATCCAAGTAGGTGAACTCATGAAGATCTTTGTAAAGAGAGGGTAGTAGAACTGGCCCCCATGCAAAAAGTGTCAGTCACCGTTGGACCATCTGCTCCCAGGTGAGCCCCCAACCAGGACTGAAAAATCTCGGCCTCGCCGATCTGGGGCAACAAGACCTGATATGATGGATGCAATCGCTAAACGGAAGGGTGAGGTGAGAGAACTATGGCACTCCAGCTCGATCTAACCCTCACAAAATACAATCTTGTCAATGTCCAGGATGACATAGTAGGCCTCCCTCCTGACATTCATGTCATAAATTACTCGCTCGCCATGAATGGGTAATCTCAAGATCCACCACACATCCTCCAATGTGACTGTGACCTTACCCGTCGAAAGGTGAAATGATGAGGTCTCACTGTGCCATCTCTTGGCAAGTTCTGCCATCATGCCTAGGTGTGTCTGCACGGGCGGTGCGTAGGTGATGTACCAGATTCCCATCTCTCTGAGACGCTCTTGCTCTCGCTCAAACAAATCCCTCAAAAGGTCAAAAATCTCTCGGGACCTATGATCGTGTGAGTAGATCTCCCTCACCTCCTCTTGCATCAGGAAAGTCACTGTGTTAAAAATTCATCAAAAAAATCTCGATCGTGGCTTGTCCTGGCATCCCGGATTGACCCCAACATTGCTGCCTGTGAAGGTGGTGCAATTTGTAAACTTCAAACAATGTCGTTAGAACCTTCAAAGTCCTAAACTACACTGTGGCGGTCCAGTTTGTACTAGCGTCAAACTTTAGCAAGAAACCCTAATTCTAAACTGCACCACGGCGTCGCTATTTGCGACTGCGGTGCAGTTTGAGGCCAACCGGTGCAGTTTAAAAATGTCGAGCGGTGCAATATGGCACCATGCCTAGAGACCTATTTTTGAAAGCATTAAATGAGCATGAAAAACAAAAAATAGGCTTGGGTCAAGTTGACTCACAGGTGGTCCAGTGTCGGGAAGCCTCTGATACATTCAGACTCAATCGGAAATATGCATGGGGAGTTGTCATTGCACCATCTCGTCAAGGTGTCAGAGCTCAAAATTGCAAAATCTCCTAAGGCTGAATGTGAAAATGAATCGAAAGTGGCCCCTCGAGGCTTATTTAAGCCTGAAAATTAGGGTTTTTGACCTTGTTTAGCCATTTTGTTTGGGTTTTACACCCCTAATCCCATTTTTGTCCATCTGAGGGCCATTTTTCATCATTTTTTGTGATTTATGGCCTCTCAGAGTCTTTCTGGACCTGTCAGGCACCTTGTCCTCTTTTTTCGCGAGATCACCAGAAAATTAGAATTTTCGTTCAATCTCTCGAGGGGGCAATATATCGGCATATTTCTCTCGCCGAAGCAGCATTGGGGAAAATTTGAGACATTTTATTCTTTGAACCAAGGTAACAAGTACTTTGCTTCAAAAAGGGGCAAAATGTAGACATGGAAAATATACCAACATACTTGATCCTGACTATTAACACCGATTCATCCTAAATCATCCCTCAGTCTAACCATTTAATCAAATATCTTTATTTGATTAAATTCATCAGTTTCCCTCTCTTAATTAAATAAATCATTTTATCTAATTAAGTATTTTTCTCTTGTTAATTAAATCAAGCTATCTAATCTAATTAACCCTATGTCCATATTTAATTAAATAATTCCCTTTATTTGATTAAATCTCTAAAGTCTATCTATTAAATTAAACATTGTTTAATTTAAGCTAACATCACCCCCTTTAGCTAAATAAATCAAAATATTTATTTAACTAAGTCTAAAATCATATTCTTCTCATTTTCGATTTAAATAAACCCACAAATCTAAGTCAAATTTGTCACATCATCTAATATCTCATTAAATTAATTAACCTTTGATTAATTTAATCCTCATTCATGTCCCATCCTCTAGCTTTTGCCACTTCCACATGAAAATAGATTTAACTCATTTATTAAATCCTTATTTTCTCTCAACATGGCATAATGGAGGAATATTCTCTCAAATTTGAATTCAAAATCCAAGTGGACTTTGTCCTTCCAACAAGACATTAACTTCACCTAATAAGTCCTTTTTCCTTAGGCCAAGTGGCATTTAAGACATTCATTTTCCCTCTTACATGTCATTTCACTAATTTCAAATATCACCTAATTGCATTTATGGGCACATTCATCAAAATGTGCACATCCCTCAACCATTCTCATCTTGACAAGTGGCACCTTGCCATTGGTTGAATTTTAGTCCCACATTGCTTCATTTTGGGCATTTCTCCAACTTGTCGATCTATAAATAAGAGGCTACATTCCTCATTTTATCATCCACAATTTGAGAAAACTTACTATACTCAAATCCATACTCAAGCATAGCAATTTTAATCTATTTTGTCAAGTTTCATAGCTAGGTTATGCAGATTTTCATCTTGGAGCACACTTCAATCTTCAACAAAGTGGATCACATCTTCATCAAATCATCAAATCTTGCATAGGAGTTGGGAAAGGGCCAATTTCCACATCAAATTGGCACCAACTCCCCCATAAGATCAAGAGTTTGCATGTTCTTAATAGGATTTAGTTTATTTTTATCTTCTTTCATTGTGTTGTTTTATTCCTATTTTGAGCATAGTTAAATGGATTTTATGGGGAACTTAGATTCTAACTTGCATTTCAATCTTCTAATATGTGTATTCTTTGTGTTTTGTAGGTGCTAGGATCTTGGTACACACACTTACAATGCCAATTGATTATCAAAACTCACATTTATACAATCCATACATGGGATCATTATCTCCTACAAACCTCAATGGTACAACAAATGTGAGTATGCCCAATCTAAATGTTGGAACACCTTTCCCTATGGTAGATTTAAATCAAATTCAAAACTTACAAACCTATCAACTAAACAATCAATGCATGAATCTTCAACAAAACAAAATTATCCACCAAATCCATACATGCCAAATGTTAATATACCAAGTACAACTTTATCAAACATGAACATTTCAAATCCACACTTGGTAAACTTTGGGATAGATATGTTTGTGAATCATATAAATGTTGTTCAAAGACCAAACAAAATGATAACAACTCCATGTATTAATCCAAGTCAAGGTAACACCATGCAAAATCAAAGTTACCTAAATCAAGGCAATGTGATTCCCAACCACAACAATGTTCAATTTCAACCTATAATGCCAAATCTAAACCTCATCCCAAATCAAAACATTGTCCAAAATCAATTTGTCCATGATCCCATACAAACACCACAAGTATACATTCCAAATCTGCTTGAAAAAAAACAAAATCAACTATATCAAGGGTGTCAAGATCAAATTTTGTGAGATCAAATTGCTACACTTACCAAAATAGTTGATTCATTGTGCCAAGAGACATCTCCACCCCAAAATAAATACACTCTTCCATTGGTTAAACCATGTCATCAAAGCATTGAGTTGTGTCCACAACCACATCAAGAACAATATCTCTAATGTCAAGAGATTGGATATCAAGATCAACATCTACAACAAACCCAATCACCACATCTCAAAGATCAATCACCACAAGGCCAATTTAAAGTAAAAATCTCACAAGGTAACAAACGAAAATACACACCACTCTGGGAACCAATTGAACCAGTTATGCAACAGTTGATACAAGAAAATCTTATCAAAATCCCCATTTATGAGAATTATCAAGAGCCCCAAGTTAAACCACCAAGGTATAATGAGAAACACCTTTGTGATTTTCACAAAATAAAGGGACACACAACATCAAATTGCATTTGACTCAAAAATATCATCCAAGACCTGATTGATAAAAAAAAAACTATTGGGGACAATGATCAGGATTCAACCACTAGCAATAGCATTGACAATCTCTCCACCACAATTGTTGAAAAAAATGATCAAGAGCTATCCATCAATGAGCACCTTGAAGATGTTTCTACCCCATCCAATGATCAAATCAACATGCATCAAGAGTCATTTTTTAATCGTGATCAAAATCCCTCAACAATATTCGGCAATGATCTATTTCAAGGAGTGTTAGAATTATTTGATCCTATTGACATAATCCATGACCCATTGACCAATGATCATGTTGAAAATGTCTCTACATCACCTAATGAGTTAGAGGACATGTCTCAAGAATTTGTCCCAAAGCATGATCAACATCTTTCACCAAAGTCTAGCAATGGTCCTTTCCAAGACATATTGACATCCTTTGACCTCATGGTTATAGATACCAAAGGGATCCTCAACTCAACATTTAATCCAAGTCCACTCAAAGATCAAGAGGATATTGAGCCATTTCCCATGCCTAATGAAGACATCCAAGAACCCTTTGTAAGCAATCCATCCTTTGAAACTGACCCATGTCAAGAACTTGATCCAAAGCATGTCAAAAGTAATTCCAAAATTAATCAAGATCAAGAATTTGTATCTCCAAGACACTACAATAATCTAATGGACACTCTCCTATCTATACAAGATGTCGCAAATGATGATTACATCCTCATAGCACATACTCCTCCATCTACCCATGAGATGCTTTCTTTAGATGGACATGTAGATGATCTTCATTCAGAATAGGATTCCTTTACTCCTGACATCATTACACAAAAAGAGCAGGTTATTTATTCCTACTATCAAACTAAGTTGTCAATATCAGGATCAGATATATCCCAAATTTAGACTAAGGACATCATGTATTTTCCACTCAAGGAAAGAAGTCAAATAGAACAAGATATTCTAGAGTCAGCAGAACAACAAATTCCAATAACGTCATCTGCAGTGGTCATTTATCAAAGAATGCTTACTGAACAAGACATCTTAAAACAGGAAGAATCAAAGAATAAATGTGCTACTACCACCATATTGGGGGCAACTTCGTCTCAAGCGAATGTCAACATAGGAAGCACAAAGAATCCTTATGATGAAACCAATGCTAATACTACAACCAGCCACATCATGAATCTTCATCCACCCATCACCCCATCCACGAATTGGGACCAGCGTCAAAAGAAAGATTTGAATAAAAGTACGAAGAATGTTATCAAAGAAAAATAAGATAAGGAGCATAATGGACAAATCAAATACACATGGATACCAAAGAATATAAAGAAAGATTATCCCTAGCAAACTCCATTAGTCAAAGAAACTATGGGGAAAAATAAAAAAAAGAAATGTATCCATCAAAAACGTCCACAAATACAAAAGCAGGCTTCTCAAGTGACATACAAAGTATATCAAGCAATTGGTCCTAATTCCATACACACTTTCGTATCCACCCATTATTGCTCATCTTCTTATTTTGGAGAGTCAAAGGTTCTAAACTATCAACCAATCCATCTTTTATTCCTAAACACACTCCATCCATGCCTCCACACATGATATCCAATTCTCATATTGACCATGTATTGGCAGCCACCCTTCATCATAAGGATTTAGAAGGCACTCTATCGTGATGTGCGCACAAAGACAAAGTTAACTCTAGTATCAACAAAGCAAATCAAGAACCTCAAAAGTTGTATTCAAGTGCATATATCTTAGTAAAACAACTTATTCAGGCAAGATATCGATGGCACATTATGACAGAAGCACCTACATCAACGCCACCAGGTGGTTCAGCATGAGCTTAAAATCTTTCAGAAAAAAATACAAAAAAATCAAAAAATATAAAAAATCCAAAAAAAATTAGAAAAAGAATTGAAAATAGTAAAGATGAAAATCATCCTCTAGTGAAAACCACTATGGTGGCGCTTTGGATAGGTACCATGATGAAAACTTGGAAAATAAGCATCATGTACAGAATCGAGCATCTACGTGCGCTAGTTCAGGTGGAAGCATCTCATTCCAACCATAATAAATCCAACATTCCATCCACCTTATCCATAATAAATCCACTCATCCATAAACCATTTATCCAATCCATTTTCATTCATCTACATCCATAGTCTAGATTATTTTGATCTTGATGAAAGTTTGGTGCACACTTTACACTTGCTTGTGGTAAACATCTTGACATGGGTCATTTTCATTGATCCTATCGTACCCAACATTAGCTGAGTCATGAATCATTATTCACTGAAGCATTCCTCTATTTAAACACCTTATCTTATCACAAGATAATCCATCATCATCACTAAGCATCCTCTAAAACACCTTATCTTATCACAAGATAATCATTCTATCCAAACCAAACATGACTAGACAATGGGGGCAGATATTTACATCTTGCTTCAGGAATAAATCTTGATCTATATCCTCCAACTTATATGGTGATCCGAACATTGGCAAATGTGAAATCAAATTGTTTAAAGCATTTGTGGGCCAAAATATCCAAATCACTAGGCCATGGCATATTTTGACAAGAAGATGTTCCTTATCAAGCTTTATCTTTCATCGAACATCAATCCAAATAATCAATATCAGTCGCATCTAATTTGCACGTCAATGTCACATCAAATCATTCAAACCAACTTTTGTTCCAAACCAAGTTTCATAAATCTTGATCAATCAAATCCAATCAATCCATCCTCATCTCGGGATATCCTTCCCAGTCCTCGTGTTGCTTAACACTATCCTTGCATTGTTGTGTATCCTCAACAATGTTATCATCATCAATCTTGATCAATCAAATTCAATCAATCCCTCATCATCTTGGGATATCCATCTTAATCCTTGTGTTGCTTAACACTATCTTTGCATTGTTGTGTATCCTCAACAATGTTATCATCATCAATCCATTGATCTGATCAATCAACCTTAGCTTGGTTTTCAACAAAATCCCAAAACAGAGCACTAATATCATCACACATATCCATATCCAAATTGTCAAAGCATCAAAAAATCCAAAAAACATTCAAAACATATCAAAATCTCAAAACATCAAAAAATCAGAAAAAAGTCAAAAGCATGGTATCCGAACTACGTCGTCTCTGAGCTTAAACGTAGGCAAGGCTAATATTTGATTAGCCCCCAAGAGTCAAAATCCAAAAATATTCATAAAATCTTGAAAATACCAAAAATAGCCTCAAAACATTTCAAAACATCAAAAACATTCAAAAAACCCAAAAAATCCATCTCGTTTCATGATCATCCGAAATAAACATTCACTCATAATATATTAATTGTCACCCTCAACCTTTGGTAAAACAATCAAAAACAAGTCTAGCAAGTTAAAAGTGAAAACTCAAAGCGTCAAGGTCTCAAGTCTAGGTCAGTAAGTAAACAAGTTGGTCAACTCTTGGTATTAATAGCCTATCATCTAGTCAATCCCAAATCATCTGATATCATCATGTCCTAGGATGCATCCTTCCTATAATGGACATCAACATCAGGCATCACTGTAGTTTAGTCTTGGCTAGTGTTATGAAGAACATTAGCTTGTTTACTTTATCTTTGTCTTTTGATTTATCTTATTGTGCTCATTCCAATGACCTCTCAATGATGTCCAAACAAAGGGATTTAGAGAGAACGGAATGGGGCAATAATCATTATCTTTTGTTTGATGTGCTTGTTGGATATTCTTGTAATATAACTTGGTCATGCATGCTTTGTTTGGTTTGTAGGGAGGGTGTTTTAGGTGTCTTGTTGACCACATAGGAAGGTTTATTTTCTATGTTTTGGTCGAAGACATTTGGAATATCTGAACTGCATTTTCAATGAGGTTTTGTATGTCAGGTGTGAACAAGAGTACTCCTATCTGATTGTCGAGTCAAAGTCCATCACACTAGGTGCAATGCCATCCTGGTTCTTTATACCTTGATGCATCATGCCTATGTGTGTTATCAAACATAAGGTAAGTAGCCCTTTTAAAATCCCAATTCCTAATAAGCAAATCATCATCATCATCATCACCTATCATCATATCTAATAAAGTCTTAATGACTCGTGGACTTGTTGGACTCCTGCACCATCTCAAACTCAAGGGTTCATCCATCTTATTCTTCTTATTCTTTTATCATTACTAACATTTCTATCCAAGCATCAAGTGTGTCTAATATATCAAAATATACATGAGGCCACCCATGGTCGATGAACTGTCTACATCATCAAATCTGTCTACATCAAACATTCGAGCTGAACTGATCTTGAACCTCTTTGTCATGAGATCGACCCAAAAATCTAAATTTTTGTCTCATCTCTCGAGGGGGCAGTATGCCAACATAGTTCTTTCGCTGGGGCAGCAGTGGGGCATCCAGAAAATAAATAAATTTTTGAATTTCGATCTCAGCAGGATTATTCTTTGAACCAACGCAGCAAGTACATTGCTTCAAAGATGGGCAAAATGTAGACACAAAAAATATACTGATTGATCCTATACACTTGATCCTGATTTACTAACACCAGTTCGTCCTGAACCATCTCCTTTACTAATCATTTCATTAAATAATCTCTAATTAATTAAATTCATCACATTTCATCTGTTAATTAAATAAATCCCCTTTTATCTAATTAAATCACTATCTCCTATTAATTAAATAAATCATTTTGTTTAATTAATCCTAATATTTTTTCTTTAATAAATAAATCAATTTTATTTAATTAGGTCATCAATCAATCCTAAAGTCATCTCCTTTAAATTAAATAAACTAACCTTTAAATCTAACACCATCCCCTTTTAATTAAATACGTCAAACTTTATTTAATTAAGTCTAAAATAATTATTCCTCTCATTTTGATTTATTTAAATCCTAAAATCTAAATCAATTTGTCAAATTAGCTAAATTCTATCTAAATTGATCAAATCTTGATTAATCTTAATCCTCATCACTCAAATCCTCTAGTTTTTGCAACTTGCACAATAAATCAATTTATTTGATTTATTAAATTCTCTATTTTCATTCAAAAAAGGCATCAAATGAGGGAATATTCTTCCAATTCAAAAAATCCCTCCAAAAGGATTTGTACATCCAACAAGGCATTAAAAGCCTCTTACATGTCCTTTGCCTTGAGCCAAGTGGCATTAACTCCATTTTCTTCAAATTCAAATTTCAAATGCATGCACATTGATCAAAATGTGCTCAACCTCCTTCCATTAGCATCTTGACAAGTGGCACAATGTCATTGGTTCATCTTTAATCCCACATTCATCCTATTCTTCAATCCTCCATCCTTCTTTGTTATAAATAGAGAGTTTCTCTATTGCATTGATCCTCCACAATCCATGTAAGATCACCATGCTCATTTGGGTCCACAATCTTACGCACTTTCATCCATTTTCATCCACATTTCATCTTTCATAGCTAGGTTATGGAGGATTTTCATCAAAGATCATCAAAGCTTGCAAGGAATTGGGAAAGGGCTATTTTCCACATCAAAATAGCACCAATTCCCCCATGGGATTGAGAGTTTGTTTATTTTGAGCAAGATTACATAGCTTTTATTTGTGTTCTTCATGTTGTTTTTTGTTCTTGATATTTCAAATGAATCTTATGAGGAATTTTGTTTCTAACTTGCATAATGGACTAATATTGTGTTTGTTCTTTGTGTTTGTGCAGGTCTAGGATCACCATTCATAGCTATTAATCAAATAATTAAATTTATTGGATTAATTCACCCTTCTTCTAACTAATGTTCATCATATTTAATTAAATCAAATCATTTAATTAAATCCCCTTAAGTCCTCTCATTTGATTAAATAAATCAAATCAAATGTCACAATCCCCTAACCCATTCAAATTAATTAATTATGAATTAATTAATCATAAATGACTTTCTTATTAACATTAATAAATCCTCCAGCTTTTAACTCCTCAAGGGTTAAGTCAACCCATGGTCAACTAACCAAGTTGCACATGAAATTCATTTATTTTATTTAACTAATTCCTCTATTTATCCTCACAATGGCATATTCCAAGGAATTTTCCTCCCAACCACCTCTCATTCAATTTCCCTCCAAAGGTTTCAAAAAGCCTCTTACATCCTCAATAACTCCTCTTATATCTTCAATAACTTCTCTTACATAGTTTCAAATCTCCAACCACATTCAATAAATTCGTCTTACAACATTTCAAATCATCAACCATTCTCATTTATTCCTCTTACATTCTATTTCACTCAACACATTTCCCAAAATGTGCTCCACCTTCCTCTAATAGAATTGTGACAAGTGTCACATTCTCATTGGATCCCATTTTATCCCACATTCACCAATTTCTCTCATTCTTCAACCCTTGAGTTTTATAAATAGAAGCATTCTCTTCACAATATGAATCCACAACTTGAAGCAATATTACTATAGCCATTTTCACTCATAGCAATCACCATTTTCATCACTTTTTGAGCATATTTTCATCATTTAGCATAATTTCATACTTGAATCATCAACATCTTCAAAGTTTATCAAAAGGGATTGGGAAGGGCTTCTTTCCACATCAAAGGAGCACCACTCCCCCTATGGGATGAAGGTTTAGCTACTTCAATTTTATTTCATGTTATCTTTAGTTATTTTGCTCTTATTTTCATTTTCTCTTTGATTTAGCTAATAATTTCATAGGGAATGCTAGATTTGACTTTCTAACATGATTAACTGGTGTTTGTTGATCTTGTGTTAGCTTGTTGCAGGCTTAGTGTTCACACCTTTCAAAATTTTTGAGTCAACTTCTTCTTCACAACAGTCTAATAAGTACAAAGTTCATGCTAGTTTTGTTACTACATTAGGTAATAAGGGGAAAGCTCTTTGTTCTTCTATAGGTCTTGGATCAAGGAGATGGCTTCTAGATTCAAGAGCATCTCATCATATGACATCTTCACAGTCTATATTCTCTTCTTTTGAGCCTTATATTTTGTTTCCTATTTTGATGGGAAACAATACATACATGAGTGTAATTGGGAAGGGATCTAGTGATATTGGGGAGGGCACTTTCTATGATCTTTTGTGTATACCTCATTTGACAAACAATCTTCTTTCCATCTATAATATTACACATGGTGGAGATAGGAGGACTGTGGAATTCACTCTTGATTTAGTTATCATTAGAAACTTGGAGAGTAGAGAGATTCTTGCTACTGGGATGGTTGATCATTCATCTCAATTGTACACCTTTACAAATTTTTCTTTTGATGATGACTTTTTTCCTTTGGTTGTTGATCACACTTCTAGTGTGGACCATGACTTAGAGGAGATATTTGGATTCTTGAACTTGGGAGTTCTCACATTGTATCCTATTCTTGAGCCTTGTATTCCATATCCTCCATCTACTATTACAATTGATGATGCTTGTTTTGCTATAGATAGTGTAGTAGGATCTTCATTGTCTTTTATATATGACTACTTTGGATGACTTCTTGAAAGGTATTTCAGACTTTTTTATGGAGTCATATTGTAGATTTGTGAGACTACCATTGATTGAATACATATTCTCTTTGATGGAGATGATCCTTCTTTAGTTGTTGCTAGGGAATACTCTGAGCCTCTTGTTCATTCTATACATGATCATTCTTTATAGTTTGACGTGAATGTCGATATTTTTGGACAACATTTGGAGGAGGCTTCATTGTCTTTAGATGAGGCATTATTGTCTTTCGATTATGTTCTACATTTGTCTCTAGGAGATTTTGGATTGACATCTTTAGTTGTGTGGCCTAGAACGCCTATTTGGAGTGTGTTAGCTTTCAACATCGACATGGAGACACTTGAGAGTAGTTCAGAGACATCACATATCATTCTTCTTCCCACATCTTCATTTTTGGAATGGGAAGATATCATGCATATCATCTTGGTTTTATTTCTTCCTAAGGGGAGGAAAATTGTTCAACGAGATTGAATCATCTTTAGCATTCAATGATGAGCTTCTACCATTGCAGGAAACTCACCATTGAGGGGAGGATACATGGGTATCTCTTCTTCTTCTCTCTGATGGGGGGTCTTTTTCCTCACACAGAGTTTTGTGCTTCTCATTCTTCATTGAGAGCATTTTTTATATTTCATCTCTCTTTTGGGGAGGAGTTTTGTCCCTCAAGGTTTTCTCCTTTTCTCCATTTGTGAGAGATTGAATTTGTATATGTACATGGGTACCTAACATGGCCTAGTAGTTGGGACCCATCTTTACATCATTTCCATAACAATCTATTCCCTAAGTTTCACTTAAGGGGGATGTTACTGTGAATAAGTCGTATACCTAGATAATTCTTACTAGGGGACTTATTCACATGTTAATTTTACTTAGGTCCTGAGATCCTTTTTGGAAGACTTAAGTGTCATGTCTAGATCTTATTTTTTTAACTTTTATGTCAAATTAGTTGTCTAATTCCATAGGATTAATACACTTGTCATGATCTTGTCTAATCATGTGTCTCACCCTAGCTATATAACCAATGGGTTCTCATTTGTAATTAAATTCCATTGGATTTAATTCTAGGATAATTAATTCTATTGCAATCTTGAGCATTGCATATTGATCTCTTTGTACTTTCCATTTGGCCCCTAGATATTGGGTGGCTATTTCCATATCTAACACTAAAAAAAATTCATATGAAATGAACAGGTTTCTCAAATTGTCAACAACAAGTATTGCTTGAGTATAGGAATCATTTGATAATTCAGTTTAAAAATATCTTCTCTAGATTTTGAATGTACTCAAAAGAAACCATAAAAGCAACATCATGATCAATAGGAAGAGGAGAACCACATGGTGTAGAAGAAGTAGAACCAAGATACAATAGATAATAATTAGGGCATAACCCCGTAGCATATTGCTCTATTGTGAAACTTGGTCCAACTCTAAGAGGACCGCTAGTACATTTTGAATTTGACATGTTTAGGTTTTTGAGACTACTTATTATCTTACCAAAAGAAGTGGATTGGATTGTGAAACTCATAAGAGTGTCACAACACTCAACCTATCTATATTTTGAACAAAAATATAAGAAGTAAAAAAAATTGAGCATTTTGAAATTTTTTTCTTGTTTACAAAATTAAAATAAACTGCTAAGAACATTGAGTTCACCAAAATGTAACATAGAAAATCGAGTTCTATGAAAGAATTTTTTTTTCTTTGAGAACTCAAATTTCTAATATATTTGAATGAATCAAATGTTATTTAATAATCTGATTTATTCTTTTTTTATAAAACCTTTATAATATGGAAAATGAAATTAACTTAAACAATTTCACTACTATTTTCCAATTATAACAAATTGATAAGAACATTTGTTTCTTAATATAAAGAATTACAACTTGGTAACATCGTAAACAAAAATTATAGGTTGTAAAGGTGCTTATGTGACTTGCATGAGCTTTCTACCATGGACACTAGCACCATACATAGACTACAGTGCAACACACTATCATCTTGTATGAAAATAAAAATCTTCAAAATAAAGTAAATATCACTTCAGTACAATTCAAAGCAAAGGAAACTTTGAAGACCTGCACACAAAGAGAGAAGAAAAATGTTTGGGATGGTTGTGTTAAGGGGCTTGCCTCAATTAAACCCTCATTTTGGTATTTCTACCTCCAAGAACAACCATATAGGATTTTCATAAAATATATAAATGATAAAATGTAATGATAGATAGATGAAATAACTTAACAATAGTACAATAATATCAATGATATTTCAAAATAATAGCTCTAATAAATTCCCCATAGTGAGAGAAGTAGGAAATATGAGAGAATTCCACCTTAAATTTACCACAAACCTCCAAAAGGATTCAAAAGCTATAAAAATATTGCACCTTTCAGTCTCACCATGAAGAAAATGACATGCAAGAGCTAAGAAAATGTTTTTGATAAGGAAAAATAGGTTTTGAAGGGACCCCGAAACCCTTTACGAAGATGAAAAGCTGCAAAAGAAATAAAACACTAAACCCAACAGCCCAAAAAACCAAAAAGTTGACAAAAGATGTAACAAAAGCAACCCGTCAGCAACCCCAAAAACAAAAAACATCAGCAAACCTGTTGAACCAAAAAAAGTAGCACCAACTACAGTAACTTATCTAAAACATCATTCAAGGCCATATTCTCCTTAATGACCTCCTCATGCATACTGATAACATCCTTTAGCTCTTCAACAGCAACAACCCTCTTTTTTGTCTTACTTCTCGTCCTAAGGCACGAACCAACCTGCAAATCTTTATCCAACACAAGAGTAGAAGCATCTGCTTTCTCCACCAGGTAAGAGCCACTAACTTCTTCAATCATTTTCTCCATATCACCCATGTCAAGAGGTTTGCTCATCTAATTCAATGCTTTCTCATTCAAAATAGAAAGACCCATCACAGTGGTCTTCAAAGAATTATTACTGATATTGACCATTGTTTTTAAGTCCTCTGACATCTTTCTAATTTTATCCTCTAGACTTGCAACTCTGTCTTCCAACATTTTATTAACAATACCTTCCAAAGAGGAAATCCATTCCTCGTGAGAAATCCCCAAATGATCAACATCCACTAGAAGCTTATCAAGTTTATCATTCCAAGTACTTCCCTGCCAGAACTGCTAATCCATCCTTCTACAAAAACCAAGGAAAAAATAATTAATCAGATAGGGAAAAGGTTCGATGTTCCATACCCAACTCAAAATCATAATGAAAAACCTTTCCCCGAGGACACCACTCCTATAAACAAGCCATTTGGTCATTATTAGAAATACACTTCAGATTAATAGGTAGTGATTCAAAAGAATCCCACTCAGATCTCTCCAACACTCCCACATTGGCAACACCATCAACCAGCATATTCGCTTCACGAAAAACATGTGTGATTTTGATCTCCTCAAAAGAGTTTATAATGGTGATAAAATCATTAATAAAATGGGCAATAGACCACAAAGGGGGGCAATTCATTAAGAGACAATTTGTCACATTAAGAGAGTCCCCCTCCAACCATAGCTTAGAAATCCCTTGATTCTTAGCTAAAACAAGGCCATGGTAAGTTGTTGTAGCCTCCGCGAAAAGGTTTGTCTATATTCCCAAGGGGAGCGCCATAGTGGAGACAAACTTACCATTTTCATCCCGTAACACCCCCCCACAACTAGCTGGCACCAAATTTCCTTTAGACACTCCATCAAAATTGACTTTGCACCACTCTACAACAGGAGCCTTCCATCTAATCCCCTCCCTGGGATCTTTCAACTTTTTCATAGGATTGGAAAGGTCACAAGGGAGATTCCATCTTTTCCCCATAAGAGAATCAAAGGGGGACACCGCCACTTTCAAATTATGGTTCAGAATCATCAAAAAATTTAATAGAAGATTTTCCCTGATGACATCTCAAATTTTGAAAGCCAATCTGGAAGGTGACAGTTCTTGCTAACGGAAAACCCTGTTGTTTTGTTCCTTCCAAACACCCCAAGCAACATGAGGTAGAATAAGAGACCACAACAAAGAGAGCATTGGGTTAGAGGAAGGGGAAACCCATTGAGAACATAATTCAAATAAATAAGCCAGAAACACCCAAGCTAAGTCCCACATTAAAAATATGAGACCAAACTCCCCAAGTAAAACTGCAACCAGTCAGCAAATGGAGACAATCCTCAGCATCAGCTTTACATAAAAAGCACCTATTCGACAAAGCCATGCCCTCTTCACCAAATTATTCAAAGTAATAATCTTGTCCTGACATATCATCCAAAAGAAAATACCAACTTTGGGCAACATCTTCTTATTCCACACCCGACCCCAGAAGGGCAGAGGACCAACCAATTGAGTCTGGAAAGAAAAATAGAAGAAACATAAAACTTGCCATTAGTAGTTAGACGCCAAATAACATAGTCCTCACAAGCAACCGAAGAAATATGAATCAAGGATAGGAACTCCACAAGGGGCTTCAAATCCTTGTTCACCAAATCAAGATTAATCCAACTGCCCTGCCTAATATAATCAACAACATAAACACCCCATTCCCTAACGTAAAAAGCTTTGAAAGGAGTCGCCCAAGTTTCATCCTTCAAGGCCCATGCCCAATCCACCAATCATCCCAAAAAATAATCCTTCTACCATTTCCCAAACACCATCTCAAACCATCAGCCACAGACGATCGAACCCGACACATATAGTTCCAAAGGATTGACCCCTGCGAAGGAACAAAGTTCTCCTTGACCAAATCTCTAACCTTATCCACACCCCTCAAGTACTTAGACTCAAAAATAGCCACCCAATCTTTGTCACTCACAAAGAGACTCCAAAATTGTTTAGCCATGAGAGCAAAATTAAAATCCTTTAGCTTATGCAGTCCTAACCCACCTTGAAATTTTGATCTACAAACTTCTTCCCAAGACAAAAAATGAAGCCTCTTTTTCTCCTCCACACCAGACCATAAGAATATCTTCTGAATTCCCTCAAATTTTTCCCAAAATCTTTGAGGAATCTGGAACAAGCTCAAAGCATAAACCGGTAAGTTTTGAAGAGTAGACTTAATTAACTGAATTTTACCAGTTTGACTCAGCAAGGCTCTCTTCCAACCAACAAGTTTTGAATTGAACTTATCAATGATGTCATTCCAAAAGGATTCAAGGACACCATTAGAACATAAAGGAAGCCCCAAATAAGAAGAAGGAAGTTCACCAATACCACAACCAAGAATCCCAACAATCCTCAATTGACGAAGCTCCGGAGTATTAAGAAAAAAAGCAGTAATTTTAGGCAAACTAACCTTTTGACCTGACACAGCCTCATAGTTCTGAAGAATAAGATGGATGGACTTCACCGCAGCTAAGAAAATGTTTTATTAGGATAAAATCATCAATAAATTCAAGAGTTGCAAAGTTGAGAGCCCAAATTTTGTGTATGTATGGATAAATCTATGAATTAACTTCTTTTTTCCTTCTTTCCAAGCAAAAGACTTTCTTTTTCTAAAATGCATCTATTGGAAGTGTTTATAGGTTGTGACTAGCAACAAGAGCATTACACTGCTAGGTTCTTGGGAATGTAATGTTCCAACAATCATTTGAATCACATATTTTTGTGGGACACTAGCATGTTGGGTAGACGTCTGCGTGTAGCACTATCATTCGGGAAAATCAGACCCAAAAGGCCATATATATGATATTTTGCTACTATAAATATATTTTTATATCATATTAAAATTAAGATATTTCATTTATCAAGCTAAAGGGGAGTTGTCATGTAATGTGAAATTGCAAGGGGTATGCAATTTCAAACATTACAAAGACATTCTTCCTTTATTTTCCATCTTATCGTTGATTTTTTCTTTCCTTCTATTATTTATTTTTCATAAGATTTACCAATATGTTTTTCTATAGTGTCAAGTTTTAGCTGCAGCTTTTTGTCCCTACCATATTTCCAACTACAAATCTTACACTTACATTATATTGTAGTTTCATCTTTTTTTGCATTCTACACTAGTCCACTTAATGGGTACTTTGGTACCCAATAAACTTGAAAGTTCAATGTCGTATCCCACTCACATCCCATTTTTTATTTTCCTTTTCTTTTCCCCTTCTGTGCAAGATCTACATATTTATTATCACTTATTGAGGTTGATTTATTACGACTACCCTAGGTATCCCTGGGAACATCATCTATGAGTGCAACATTGTCATCCAAATCAATTAACTCATTTCGATCATCTTTTAAGGTAATGACATGTTGGTTAATATCAAGTGCAAGTGTTGATGGTGTAGTTCCATCTTGATCTGATGGACAACAACAAACATTTCCAATGTATGAATTAGTTATGTGTTTCGATGACCTCCCTTCACCACTTTTAGGAAACTTGTTCTTGCTAAACATCTCTCACAAAATAAAAGCTTCAAAAAAATGTCTTTTTGTTTAAAAAGGAATCATAGAATATAGATCCATGGGCCCAAGACATCTCACTACTCAATATCATTTGTAAGAATGAATTAAAAATGGAAAAGAGATAAATAAATCATCACTTTCCTTTAGGTTTTTAGTCTCACTAATGTGGCAATGCCTATAGTTGTAACTTGCTTATGATTCAAATTGAGAGTTGAAAACTGAACAAAATATGCAAAAGATTAATCAAAGTTTTATCATATTTATATCAATCCATATTTGGTGATTTTTGCAAGATTTTTAAATGACAAAAATAATTTGGTGAATCCCATGTGATTATAAAATGATACATATAAATTTTGGGCGAATTGGACCTCAATAAAATACATGTAATTTTCAAGGTGATTATGGACCTGGGATTAGCATGAAGTTATAATGGTATTTGAAATATGGGTCCTCATATGTAATGAAATTTCAGAAGTATTGGTGAAATGGATCCACATACATGGTGAACTTTTAATGGTATTAGCAAAATGGGTCCTCATACATGACGAAATTTTAATGGTATTGGGAATATGTTGGTAGATTAATACATTCATCCAAAATTCCAAGTGAATCACCATTTGAAACTTGTAGTTTACTATGGTAAAAATATTAAATACAAATTCCTCATAAAATAAAGTCATGGTGAAATGAAATGTATTTGATCGATAATTCATAAAATTTGGGCTATTTGGTCCCCCTCTAGTTGCAATATATTCACCAAATTCTAATTTGTGGATACAAACTATTCGCCAATTGGAAAATATTCACTACTAAAAAATCATTGAATGCAATGGAGGGTGAATATGACACCAAGGATATATTCAATGCTTGTTGGAGAAAAAGAAATTACATGTACTTGCAATCTATAAACCATATAATCGTCCATTCCAAACATTCAACATATCAACAATGGCAACCCAAGAAAACAAAATTGCTTTTCTAAAATCATTAGCCAAATTATTATCAAAATGGTCTAACTTGGACCCATACAACCCTTTCCATCAATGCATGCATTCATAATAGAATCAGACTCCTTGTGAAGAATGTTTACCCTTGCAACCAAGGGGTGAAATGTTTGACCTAGCACTTCAACTTGAAGCATTCAAACCTCTTACAATATGCTCCTATGACTGGTGAATATTAAATATTCGATATTATCCACCTAGTCCACAAGTATCCCATCTATCAATGCTTTATATGTGCCAATCATTATAGTTTCATACAAGGAATCACATGGATTCTTGAAAGATGGCACCCCATTCCATGAGTCCAATTCACAACATGTATTAAAATATTAAATAACTTTCCTAACACATATTACTCATTAAATAGTGGATGGGATTGGGCAAGTTGTCTTGCTGAGGGGGAAAAATAAGATTTACAAGAAAAAATAAGAGTCGACCTTTATTGCCTTATCTTTAAATGAAGTTGTAGTGGTAGATAATACTTATTGGGTATGTACACGTGTATATTGTAGACAAATATGTTTTTCAACCTCATATACTCTTTTTTATATAATGAAGGAGAATGTGACATCACAAAATCTATTTGAATTAGCTACAAATATTTTAAATGAAATCAAAGGTATGGATGACTACATAGTTGTCAAAAAGTTGGTATCATGTGTAGGGTTTGGAGTTGTTGATACTTTTTGTAAAAAGCCTTTGATAAGAGCCATGTTAAAATTTTATAAGGTTTTACTTTAAAAAGGGGTAAAAATGGAAAGACACCATGTGAAGGCTTGGTAATGAAAGTTTAAGAAAGAGGGAAAATATAAAAAATGACCAAGTCTTTTAGTGCGAAAAGTAAAGGAGGAAGAATTTCAATTTTGGTAGCCCACATAGCAAGGAGAAACTCTAGGATTTTTGTAGAAAGAAATGACATGGAATGAGTACAAGAATGTAGGAAGAAGAAGAAGGGATAGATATACCACGTTGCTAGACCAAACAGTTGGTTTAGAGCACGTTGCAACCATAAAAGAGAGGTTTATGGCATGTGGAAGGGGTTATAAAAGGTCATACATCCTCCTTGGTGTGGGAATAGCACTTGCTTCCCTGAGCTTCGTCCACATTACAGAAGAAGAGGGGAAAGATTCCCACATTGCAAACATGCATGTTTTTTTTCTCGAATTCCAGTTATGCAACCTATTTTGGGAATTTTAAGCATTAATGAATCTTTAAAGGGATCTATATGACATTGCGAGGTTGTGAAATTTCATTTCAAATGTTTAAGCGTAAGGAATCCTTGTGAGATCACCTTTGCATAGCTATTCCTATGCAAATATTTTTTATCTTTCATTAATTGTGAGAGTGAAGAGAGTAGGAATTGTGTCATAAGTAAAAGTAGTCCTTATATTGTTCTAATAACTTTTACATGTAAGGGTACCCAATGATAGTCCCAAAGTCATATTTACATACTTAGAAGTATATACCACTTCATGCTTATAACTGACCATATAGCAGTGATGTTAGCGATAGAGGCAACCTAGAAGTAAAATATATTTGAGACATTTAAGTATAAAGTAACAAAGCAGGAAAAGCAATTGCAGATATTGGAGAAGGTTTATCAGGATTCTCTAGATGAGAATTCAAGGATTTGTGTTAAGTTTTATAAGGAATGGAAAGATAGTTTTTACCTTGGTGCAGACTGAGAATAGAATGTAGCACTAAAATGACCTATGAATAGATGTGTACACCCTATAAATCAAGTTTCAAGTGACATTGAAGTCACGTAGTGTGGGAAACTTTGAGCATGTGAGCAAGATACAATCGTAACAAAGTTGAAGCTTTCAAATCAAGAGACCTGTTTTTATTATGCATTAGGACAACCCAAAGGTGACAATGATAAAAGCATTTAATCACAATCACAAGGCAAAGATGTTGATAGGGATAACATATTCAAACAATTTCAAAAGAACAATATCAATGACAATCACAATGTTTAGAAAAAGAGGACAAATGTATACAAGTTTAGAGTAGTAGTCCTTGAAATTGTAAGTGGAAGACCACACATTACATATATTGCACAAGGATATTGTAGCTAGCCAAGGCAGGCCTGTATATGACCTTGAGTGTACCTTGTGTGGTGTTCTAAGTGGTGCATTTAAGACAACTAATACAAGTCAAATATTTCTTGTATTTTATGTTGAGTGGATACTAGATAATACATTCATGAAGGGCCAAATTGAGCCCATTCCAATTTATTTCTAGAGAGAGATCAATTTTAGTTTGCAACATTTATCATTTGATAGTCAGGGATGGTAAAATAACTATTGATAGTGAAAGTGGGTTTACTTTTGTTTATTTATATAAGTTAAATGATTCAATTGATATGGTGTTTGAAAAGAATCATACAGGTAGTCAACATGAACAAAATCCTCATGAAGATGACATAATAGGTCTATTAAATATGTGAAGATAGTGACAAATCAAATAGCAATAGTAGTATAATATGGTCACAATGAATCTTTCATACAGGTCACTTAGGGGGTAGTGCCAGCAAACAAGGTCTAGTCGTTGAGTGCATGAAGGTAGAGCCAAAGAGGACTATGTTACACTAGTTGAAAAGGAAGTTGCAATGAATTTTGATAACAAAAAGGGAAAATGATGCTTATCTAACAACACCTCCCAATATGTGAGGGCTCATTCAAGTAGAAGTAGTTTGTGCCATTTAGAGAGCAAGACTAGAGAGAAAATAAGAAGGCAACCAAAATTATAACACATGAGGGATGTAGTCATGCAAATTTTATTTGTTCTTGATAATTAAAAAGTTTGAGGAATAAATAATAAGGACAATCTTGGGAAAGTCAAGGGTAGTGGAAGGCTACAATGTAGGAATAAATTAAGCAAAGTATAAGGACAGAGCTTGGAATAATAAAGGGGTTTGAAGACAATATGATAAAGAGGACAATTATCTCCATGATCATAATTGTTGTATTCATTTCCATAAGCATTGAATACTATTTTATGAAGACAATATATCAAGCCAAAATCATAAATGGAGGATAGTCCAATCATCATTTTGAGGGGTGGGTATCACAATGAAAAAGGGCAGTGAGATAAGTATGATAGTGAAAATTCCATGTCCAAGCATGAACACGACCTAATGAAGAAGTGACGAGGTTAAAGATCATGCCATGCATATTAACAGTTCAAAAAGGAAGTGCGACAATTTCTAGCACCCAAAGGTTGTGTTTCAATGTGAGAGATATGTAACAAAGTTATGAATAAGATGGGGTTTTAAAAATTGAGCAGAGATGACAAGGTATATTGATGAGACAAAAGAGGAGGAAAAGACTACTTTGAATCATAACAGAGCATAATAACAATGTACTTTCAAAGGATCAAGGTATAGATGACAAAAATAATAGTAAATGAGAATAGTAGTCTACAACAAGGGGCAATCATAAATAAGACCTTCGACCCATCATGACAGAGGAAACAAATAAAGATATGTTACAGTTATGTGACTATTAGAAAGTGAAAAGCACAGACAAATAAGTGCAAGAGACATGTCTATAGACGACAGTTAATGATGAGAGAAAGTATCAAAACAAGTTCTCAGTACCAAACATTCATAATCGTCCTATGAAAATCTTGCACAAATGTAAACATAAGACATGAATAAGTTATGGTAAGTGCATGGGTCAAAACACAACCCTTTTTTTGTTTATACAAACCCATGTATGGAGAGGTCCTCATGAAAATAAAACAAAGTCCATATGTTCACAAAATATGATATTCTTCAAGGTTTTCATTGTTTGTCAAATATATGAATAGTTTTCACTACAGTGTTCAATGAAAGGGTAAATTGACCCTTCCAAAAGACAAAGTTAGTCACATGAGCATGTTAATGGTCTGCTAGTGAAAGAAATGGTCTTTAAGTTGTGGTATTCACAACATAGAGAATAATAAAAAAACATCCTATAGAATTGTTATGACTAAGTCAATTCTCCATGAAGATCCTAGTCCATAAGAAGACAAAGTAAGTGCATCAAGATAAGAGGACAATGCTATAAATTTTTATATAGTCTTATGAGTAAAATGATAGAACAAACAAAATGATAGAGTATGTGTAGGTTTTGGAAGATGGTTTGGATAGTCCTTTACAAGATTTATTGACAATTCCCTCAAATATAACCATTGGGAGCAATGATAAATATATGAACTATTGTATAGTCACTTGATTCTGACCTCAAAGTGGTTTACAATACATAGAATAAGTGATATGTTAGCAGTTTATAAAGTCTACCAAACTCGCAGGAGTTATTTCAATCTTATTAAGAATGAAAATCCTAGGACAAGTGGGTAAGGTATATGACAGTAAGATAGTCACAAGAACTTTTGAAAGGGTAACAAAGGAGTATTCTATAGGATAAAGCTCCATGAACATTTTGAGAAGGACAAGAGATAGTTCTTGAGTAGGTTTTACATGAGCATAAGAAAGGTAGAGGTTAGTGATATTCTGATGCTAACCAAGGAGGAGTTTTCTAAACAATCACAATTCAAGCTATCTCAAACAATTCTTCAACCATTCAAAACCCTATCTTGGCATTGTTTCACAATTCTTCCTATTATTCTTGTAGCATTCAAACTAGTGAATTTTGAGCATAACTTTCAAAAGAAACTTCCAACCCACAAAAGGATTTACATTCTAGATACCCATTATGGTGTTCTTAGACATATCTAATTTGAAGGTAGGGTTGTTTCAAAACATACCCTCCTAAAAATTGTTGCTACGCTGGATTGGGGCTCAATTAGCCCTGTTTTGCAAAACAAGTACAAACCAAACCCTCTTCCAACCTCAAATCTCCATTGTAGGACCACAAACAGGTTACTTAAGGTCCAAATCAACCACTTCTATCAATGGAAACTCTTGCAATTCACCAAACCATTAAACCCTTACTTAGGCTTATTTATGCTTGTTAAAGGAGGGTTTATTGAATCTTCATGCTCTAGACCTCTACCCTGCAATCCAACACTTCAAACTCACCAAATAGGACCTACACATGCTATTCCAACATTTACAAATCACTTCCCAAAAGTTTTCCCACCAATCTTAACCTCTATGCCTCAAAATTGCTCCAAAGACTAATATTTACAACCTAGGGCATCACCTTATCTCCTCAAAACCCTCATCCCTACTCATTCCAACTACATAAACACAAAAACTATGCCTATTTTTTCCATTCCAATAAGTTATAGCATGTTTCCCTAGGTGTAATGACTTATAGGTCCATTTTATGCACTCAAACCCTCAAAACAGGGTTTCCCAAACTGCTGACAGTAAAATGGAAATAAAAGATTTGAATCTTTATGAAAACAAATAATTTTTTTTTCAAAACACTCTTAAATCCTACCACCATAATATTCAATACATTTTGGAACTTGAATTTTCAGTACGGAACCGTACTGTAGCCTGTAGTAGCATATTACAAAAGAAAATGCAGAAAATAGAGTTTGTTTACTGCTTCAACACCAAAGATCTTCAACAAAACTTTTACATCAAGTTTCTAGAGAATATTTAAACTTTTCCCACCAAAAATCAACTAACAAAACCAACTCTAACAACCTTTTGAACTACTTGACCGTTGGGTTTCCACTTTTTGCATTTTTGCAATGACAACTTTTGCAAGAATTACAAAAATTAACAACTTTCACCAAACGACCCCTAGATGACTCTAATTACATTTCAAATGGTCTATTATGACCTTATTAGATGACATTACAATCAACACACCAAAAATCCAAAAATAAGACCCTATTTACAAGAATTGACATGATGCCCCTGCACCATATTCAAGAATGAGACTATGAAGAGGAAAGAATAATAGTTTATTGTCAAGTTCAAACCACCTAGGTTTGGACGATAAAGAAAAAATGGGGTAGTCATGATATAAATTGTGGATGACAGTCTTCAATGCATGACAAAAATACCTCAAGTATGTGACAATGACAAATGCCTAAACAATCTCTTACACCCTCATGAGATACTCAATCATTATTAATAGCTTTTCACATGTCTTATGAATGTGGTAAGTGGTTTTGACAATTTATAAAGGGTGTTACCAAGCACATGGTAGAGCATCTAAGGAATTTATGATGAATTTTGGGTATTTTGGTAGTCTTTGTGGACAAAATGACATCATGCAAGCATCTAGGAGGGGATTATGGAGTTGTTGAGGCAAAGAGAATGCCAAGGACATCAAGTGTGTAATATGCCAAAATTTCACTGAAGCAAATTTTCCTTAGTTTTCACTGTGCGAGTAAAATAAACTTTGTAATAAAAATTTTCCTTTCTTTATTGAGAATATATGAATAAAGATACTATAATAACATACAATAAGGATTTCCATTACATTACATTCATTCACAAAGTACAATATTCCAAGAAATTACACAACGACATACATAGCTCCTCCAAGCTTCATAGCATAATATATAGATGGTCCAAGAATCTACCTTTCAAAACCTTGGTTTTTTGTCGCCTAATAAGGAGGAGAAGCATCACTCAAGTGCTTTTCCGCCAATCACAGACTCATATGCGGTCCCCCACACATCTATCAATGATAGACGACCCTAGCCTTCGATGAAGGTATTGGTTGGGTAACCCCGTACAACATACCACTCTGAGCTTAGTGTTGTGCCCTACATGACTAGGATTTATAACCTACGCTAGGTATCCCTCATGTATTTAAATGGACACGGTGAATTAACAGTGGAGCCCTAGACAATCACACTACTTTGGCCAAAGTATTCTCACTCAATACTTCGAGTGATGGTCTACCATTCACTTACACTATAGCAAGATCATTTTGACTTAAGGCCATTATATCTATGCTTAGGAAATACCTCTCCACAGGTAAGCTACTCCCCAAGATAACCTATCTCTTAAACATAACCTAAGGTATCACAACTCATTAAGAAAAGTACTAGTTCCCTCCCTTCACTAGATAACAATCGCAGTAGTAACCTACTAACCATCTAGAATAATTAAATATCTAGCTATGAGTGTCCCTTAAGCTACCCATGTTTAATCATATCTAGTATAATAACAATACCTATGACAAATGATCTCTCCTATCATGGAGTAATTACAAACATTACACAAATAGAGTAAATAGTTTCCACTTTTCTTTCAAAGCAAACATTACTTTTCCCTATATGCAAGTAACTATAAAAGACTAGTTTAAATAATCAAGAAGTAAATCATTCAAAACTAATACAAACAAGGCAAGAATATCCTCATGCCTGTGATAATCTTTTCCCAATCGACTAGCTACAAACACAACACTTCCAAAACAACAACTAGCCTAGTATCAATCCTTTAGCAAAGTCTCAATAACCACTATCTCACAAGTTGGAAAATACTCCTCTCAAAATAATAACAAACTCTCTCTAATGCTAAAATCTCTCACTTACTGAAATAGTCAAAATAATGCAGAAAGGTATGTAAATAGAATGCAGAAACTTGCTCAAGGAATGCGTCCCAAACAAGTGAACTAGCTCCACTATTTATACAATAATTTGTTAACTACTCATCATACAATTTAGGCATGATTTATGAAAGCAACTAGCATTCACAGCAACACATATATCATAGTTAAAAGGTGGCGAACATGTAAGTACTTACTCAGCTAAAACAGCTACAAATTGACCTTGTTGATCGACAACAATTAGAGACTAATTCAAATCTCCACATGATAGAATTTGGTTTGCATTTCATAATTAAAATATACAAATATAAGGATTCGAAGGTGGTGCCAAAGCATCATTATTCACTCTCAGAGATGGCCCGATTTCTTTCATATCAGAAACAATCAATATCAAATATGTGCCACCAAGCTTACATCGACTAAGTCTTGGTATAAGTCGATTCACTTAATAAATCGGTTTGACAAAGTCGTCGACATGTATACACGCCTTTACAGGTGTTAGTTTATGCAAAATTATATGGCACTTAAAGTTTACTAAGTCCACAGGCTTCCCAAAAAAGGCGTCAACTTATTCTATCATTATACATCGACTCAATGGTTGCTCTTTGTTTGCAGATTACAAATTCTTCATGCACAAAAAACAAGAGAATAATGCGGCTAAAGAATACAGTCACGTCTTTCTCATACTTTGGCCTTGATTTAATTTAATAAATTGGCCTCCAAGTTATTCATGAAATTTGACTTCAAATCCATATATAGTATCTTAAATACATACATATATACTTAACATAAATGTACATATACATACATATATATATACATATATATGTAATTGATATACAAATGAATATAATCAAGATAGCAATCACATTGTTATATTAATATATCGATTGTGTATACATATATATATATATATATATATTAAATGCATTCCTTCACATAATATGGATTATTTATAATATTAATATAAATTAAATATAATTTATAGGTCATTTATAATTCATGTTTTTCCCTCACTCTTTTTCCTATATATATGTAGTTTAGTTTAGATGATGAAACCAAGGGATCCAACCCTCTTTGGAGGTTCTTTTCCACTATAGGTGACCTGCAACCTTGAAAAGTTCCCATGTTTCACAAGGTAGTTGAGTTCACTACTTAGCAAGGGTGCATACTTTAGCGATAACAAGAGCTTTAGTAACGCAAGATAATAGGAACAGTCTTTGTGTAAACATACAAATTACTTCTTCACCGTACATGATTTTCATTCATTGTATGACCTATATAATGACTAATCATTTAAAATTGTGAGCAAATTTTCTAGATCTCATAATTTGAAGATCTAGTCCATGAGCTCTAGACTCATACTTCTACCGAAGTCCCAAGCGATTTATGGAATTTCAACATTATTCTAATGAAATAACTACAAGAAACAAGCTTCTTAAGGATGTTGATAGTACATGTGGATCTCATTGTATGGACCAACACAATGAGTTTTTCATAATATCAATCCTTGATTGGAGTAATATACAAACATCACCACACAATAGACAAAGCACTTGACCTCTTACATAATTCAAGTGACATATAGACACCCTTAATTTTTATTGGTATTCTTCCGGTGCTAGAGGAAATGAACATTCTTGTGAAAAAACCCCAAGAAATAACTATATATATTTTAGAATATATTAAACTACGTAAAATAACATGTGTCACCCTCGATAATTTATATCTATCAAATTTGTAATTTATAAGTCCAAAATTTAGTTGCTAGCACTTGATAAATTTGAACAATCTTGCTAACTTTTTACAATTTAATGCAAGCGAGGAGTTATGTGTCTCTATATGGGGATATGAGATACCAATGCACTATTATACCTTGGTTAGGTACACTATAAGAGAAGAAACTATTACAAGGGTAGGTTTTGACAATATTTTGTATTCTTCAAGTACTACTTTAAAGAGTATTGTGGCATCTCTTTCTTAAGAGATTAAAGAACAATTCCCTCATAGTGAACTACTTGAATCCATGTCATTTGTGTATCGTCAATATTGGGTCAACTATCAACTAGCTAATTTTCATAGCAAGATACCTTGGTCAATCATTTCTAAAACTTCAAAAATTTAATGGATAATAAATATAAGGTATTTTAAATAAATCTAAGCTTATAGAGCAATAAACCCATTTTGCAAAAACAATGATAGATCAATTTAACCTCATGGAGAGTGCCTTCCAAGATGGATTAATAAAAAATATTTGGGCAAACCTAAATCCAAAGCAAAATATTGTATGATTTGATATCAAAATATTTCAAACTTGTTGATTTATGTTAAACCATGATATTGGGGTTAGTAGAGGATAAGAGAGTTTTTAGTGTATTGGAGTTCTTGAAATCAAAGATAAGAAACAAACTAGACAAAAATTTGGAAAATTACTTAGGATGTATACAACTAGGTATGATATCTGAACTTTTTCTTTTTGAAAGGGCTCTCCCAATCTAGAGATCCATATGTGAAAGAAGGGGGTTGTGCAACACTTCAAACCATAATGGCACAAATAGTAGTAACTCAATGAATAGCACCTATACTGATAGTGATGAGATGTAGTTAAAAGTGGACGTATGTAGACTCAAAGCAAAGAAAACAAAAATCAAAATCATGGTGGCTCTCAATCTCAAGGCTATACTGAAGAGATGATTTGACAAATGGAGGAAATTTAATAATTACTGTATTTATATTGCATCTCATGAATCATATTCCAAATTTTCATTGATGATATTTTATATTGTATTCCATGAATTGCATTGAATAAATTAACATACTACTATTTTACAATGTTCAATTTTAGAATCTAAATTTTAAACATTGTTTTCAAATTTGATTTATTAAACATATTTTTCATTTTCCATTTATTAATTAATATACTATTGATAATTTCATATTGTTATTGTGTGATAATGATAATTTTACATGCACTCAATGATTAAATTAAATGCTTACTAACAAGAGTAGCATATACATCATTAACAAATGTTTAATGTGTATCTAGAAACCAATGTTTTCCTCAACCAAGTAATTAAATAATATAGATAATTTGAAAACATAAATGGATTTGAGTTTTATATTGATTTTCAAATGAAGGAATGCATAAAATTACAAAATCTTGCTAAAAAACAACCCTACGCGAAGTTGAGTTAGAAAATCATATTGCTAAATTATTCTATCAGCTTTTATAGCATGCTCCAATGTCCATCTAATGGAAGTATAATTTGTTCTAACTTATAGCATATGACTTGAAAATTTATTAACAATTCATAATTGACAATGGAACCTGACTTTAATTCTTTAATCAAAGTTGCATTCAAGGTTATTAATTGTTTGCTGGAATCCAAAAAGTTTACCTTATTTGGGTTAAGAGGAAACTAGTTCAAATCAAACTTAATTATATCCTCCATGTTCTTTTTTAAAGCGACCTTTCTGATGTATCACTTTGTTGTGTCAAAAGCCAATGAAAAAAGCTTTGTTAAGTCCTCTACTTTTTTATGCAGCTTCCACATTTTTTGCACCCTAATCTAGACATTTCTCTACTTCACGTAGTTTAGAATATTTTTTAATGATAGATGATGCCTTTATTGAGGCATCAATCCGGTTGTAAATTCCTTTGGATGTCAATTCATTGTAATTGGCTTTGTAGACTATTTGTAAAATTTATTTTTAATTTTCTCTCTTAAATTTACATTTTTATTGTCAAAAACGTATTTTCTGAGCTTCCTTTTGTGCACCATTAAACCATAAATCAATTCAAATAATTGACACAAATAATCAATGCTCTGTATTATTTTCTCCCAAATGTTTTATTTTATATGCCTCATTTTTTCTACAAAAAGCAAGTAATTTGTTTTGGGAAGACTTTATTTCATTTTATGCTTTCTTCAGATCTATCGTCAATTTTTCTTTGTTTCTTCTCTCTTCCTCCATTTTATGTTCCCATAGTTATTTTGTTTCTTTATTTCCATCCACTTTGACTTGTAATGTTTTTGCTAAGGTATTGGATTTCACCAAGATTGTTTGTGATTTTTTGAAGTGACTCTTTCATTATCATATTTCTTGATGCTTTCATCTAACCTTTGCTTTAGTTCATTTAGCTCCACCTTTATCTATTCATTCTTTTTTTGTAGATGTAGAGGCATATTTTTTTATCTTTTTTTCTCTAAATTGTCACTTTCTTATCTATTGCTTTCCTCTTTCCTTTCTCATTTTCTAGGTCTACTTGTAACTTTTTAATTTGATTCTACAAGTTATTTATGTCTCCCTTTCTTTAGCAATGATGTGTATACCACTTCATTGTTCCTTTTAGATACATTAATTTTGTCAAAATAATTCATTCCAAAAAATCCATTTGGACATTGTTCACCTCAAAGTTAAAGCGATGCATATGATTCTTTGGTTTATTTTAAACTTTGGGCACAACAAACATGTAATCCATGGTTTTTTATTTGGGTAATATATGGGAAATACCCTGGTTGTTGTAGGCTCTAAAGTTACAATAGTTGTACTCTCTAATATTTTCTTCTTTTATTCTTTATATCTTTTTTCTTTCTTTCTAAAATCAACATTGTAATCAAAACCTAGGATCATTGACACAATCAAAATCCTGGATGGGAAGGAGTACTTGTAGTTTTGGGGGCATCTCTAATTATTTTAGGATGAGGATTAGTCATTCTTGTTCCAATCACACTAACAATTGAAGGGGTGCATTCTAGAACTATAAATAATTCCCTTCAAGTAGAAATGGAGGTAGTTGGACTTGGATCTATCCTAATCTTTTGCTTCTTGAGAATTCCTTGATCATTGTATTTTTGTAGAATATGTTTTATTGTTGGTCTCTTGTGAGTAATTTATTATTGTAGCACATGTTTACCAATACTATTACTAATACCCATACCATTGCCACTAGTAACACTAGATTCTCCACAATAGAAGGACATCGAGCAAAGTGGGGGTGAGAAGAGGAGCGGGGGGGATTTGATATTAGGGGTTGATGATGGTGGGGGAGGAGATGATTTTGATGAGGCAGATGGATTTATGTTGTTGGGTTGGTTGTTGTTGCTGCCTTGCTGGGTTAAGAAGTTGTTGTCTCTGGCCTAGAGGGTTGCGCTATTGCAGGGTTTCCTATTGTTTTCATTCTTCTAGGTAGCTATGGTGTTCTTATTGCCTTCTAGCACTTGTTTCAGGCCTGGTAGGTGGCAATTTTTTGCTTTTTCTAGTTGTTTGACCACCTATGATGGCTCATTTTTCCTCATGAGTGTTGTTGCTCTTTTATTGGGTCATCCTTGGCTATTGGATTCTCCCTGGTTTTTGTTCTTTGTGTTGTATCTTTTCCTTCCAAGGTTTAGTTTTAGAGTGCATGGTGGGTTGTTGCCTTCTTTTTTTAGTGCTAACCCTATGCAGCTCCCTTGGCCATTTTTGGTGGTCATGGGTTCTCTTTGATAGGTCCAAATAATAATTTTTTTTCTATTGGTTTTATCAGACTTTGGGATACCTTTTGAACATACTTCTTGACTATAGTCCATATTATATTATCCTTTTTTGTATCTATTATACAAACCTAAGACCTAAAAGTATGATGATGTCTAAATTATAGTTTAATATATTAGCATTAAGTGGTTTATATGAATATGTGCATGGAAATGTTGATGGAAAGTTATGTTTTAATCTGATGGTTATCCTTGTGTACATATTTTGTGGAACTAACCTGTTTACAACAAAAGAGGAACCGTGATGTGTAGGTATTGTGGGATGTACCCATAGCAAAAGGAACGTTGAATACCAAGAACAAGGGATGCTACAAAAATAGTTGAATGTGGTGGTTATTGGTCGAAGGAATTCATGAAGATAGAGCACACGTTGTCACGACAGTTAATAAATGCAGAAGAAGAGGTCTTCTTTGATTTGGAACTTTGACAGATGGACATATAACTTAGTGAAATATTTTTGTTAGAATTATGTTCTTTTTAGGATTCTCTTTCTTTTTAGTTCTAGATTGAATAAGTATAGATCTTAAAACCACGTTCTAGATATTTGGAAGTGGAATTAATGATTTTGGTTTTAGTTGTTACTTTCAAATAAAGGCTCCCTCAGTTTGTATATAACTGATGGTTGAGTCCATAGTTTAGTTAGTTGGTTGTTTTTACAAAGTTTGTACTATCTGTTATTTTCTAGTTGAAACATGAATCTACATAATGGTTAAATCCGGTTTGTGAGAGTTTTTGTAATCCTTTACCTTATGCAATAAATGAAGTTCAGTTCATGAGATGTGTGAGATTTACTAGTTAGATTGTGCTTAGTTAAGTGGGAACAAATACTCGAGTAGGGAACTCAAGGTATTGTTCTCCACTCTTTCCTTTAGTTATTCATTTATGTTAATAGTTAATATTAGTTTATTATTACTTGTGAATTGTAGAATCTATTTCTTGTTTATTACGACTGATATCTATGAACATGCATGGAATAGATATTAATAATACTCTGGAGGATAGTTTAGATATTGCAGTAATCTTAATCAGGTTTTCAATTTACTTTCATTAGAAGTCTAGTTTAGTTACAATCGTTACTGTAAGTACCCATAGCAACTAATGTTCAATTTTACTTTCACTATTTTACATTTTTTATGAGTTTCCAACAACTAGAATAACTTTAGTAGGTTAGTTTGAGTAGTTTGAGTCCATGAAGGCATATATCTTGTTGCACCATCATAAGCTTACGCTCCTTGGTCAATAACCTAATGTAGTCTTAAGCAATGTCAAGCGGACTGTTCAATTTGTTAACCCTCTGAATTGAGTGACTTTCACCAAGTTTACAAAACATTAACTTAGACTCTACACTCTTAGTCTCAAGAGGGTTGGGATTAATGATTTTTTCACTATTGAGACCATGATGGAGTGATGGATTTCCCTCTATGTTGTTGTTGTGGGTGTTGGCCTAGTTGTGGAAGGTTTCCCCCTTGCCTTTGTTCTGCTGCCGTGATGGCATTACTGTTTTTCTTGGCTGCTATTATGTTGGCACTGTTGTTTGACTATTTTTTCGTGTCTGCTGCTGAGATGACACTGCTGTGTGGTCATGTTATATTTTTTACCCCTTGGTATTTGTTCTTATTGTTGTTGGGGGTGCTCTTTCTTATGGAGGTTGCTTTGCCTAGGTGGGTTTCTCAATTTTTTTTTGGATGAGAACCCTATTGGGCCTTTAGTTGTTGGGTTTTTTCATGGATCCTCTATATGGGTTGCTCCTTATGTGTTTCTTGATTTCCCATGTTCTTATTTTTAGTGTAGTGGTTGGGTTTATCCCTATGGTTCTCTTGCTGGTCCATTTTCTTGAGTTGTTAGTGGCTGTCACGGTTCTCCTTATTGCTAGCTAGGTGGCCTTCTTCCCTTTTCTATAGTTTATGTCTTCTATTGAGGCAAAGATTACTCCCGCTAAGGTGAAGTCCTCTCTTTTAGAGGTAGAGTTGGGGTTTGTGGATTTGTGGAGGTGATTACCTTACTGTTGGTCCCTTCTATTACAGTACCTTTTGAGGTGGTGCATGCTCCTATGGAGGTGGAGTTGTTATTTGTTAGAATTTGGTTGGATTGGTGGTAAGGTTCTTCATGACATATGCTCCCATAGAGGGGATCCTACTCCTTTTGAGGTGGAGTCTGATTCAGCTCTTCGTGTTTGGTGGTGCTGTAAGAGGACTTCTTCTTCCTCTTGGTGTGGTTGGGGGGCCTCCTCCCCTATTATGGTGGGATGTAGGTTTGTGTCGAACAAGCCTTTTTGGTGTTCTTTCTTGGTGGATCTAGGCTGTGTTCATGTGAGTAGTGGGTTTAAAGCCCCTTTTAATTCCTAGTGTGTTGTGAGGGATGTTGGTTCCTATAATTTGGTTGTAAGTGGGTTTCAGGTTCCCTTCTAAACTTGGTTTGGGTTCAAGTTCCCTTGTAAAACTTGGTTGTGTTGGGTTTAAGGTTCTCGTTAAAACCTTTTCTAATTGGTACAAATTTGGGTAGTCATGTTGTCCATTTAGTGATCTATTATTGGTTTGTTACTAGCTATCTATGTTGTATTTGTGTGTAGCTTGTTCTTCTTTGAGTGGGTTCCGGGTCCCTACCAAAACTTGATTGTAAATGGTTTCAGGTCCATTTGAAACCTGTTGTAAATGGTTTTGGGTCCATTCAAAACCTATTTCCCCATATAATCAAAACACTAGATTCTCCACCATGTCTTGGTTGTGATTGCATCTTATTGTTAGGAATTGAAGCTATAACAAAATGAATTGTGTTTAAATCTCCTTTTGATGGGTAAAAGAGTTTTTTTGCAAAGTTGACTATTGATAAAACTATTCCAGGTGGGAAGGTATCTCTTAACAATTCAAATTGTTTTGCTTGACACTTAACAAAAAATGCATGATGTATGTACAGTTGTATCAATTTACAAAAAAGTTCCATAAATGTTACAATAGGTGGGAAGGTATCTCTTAACAATTGAAATTTTTTTGCTTGACACTTAACAAAAAATGCATGATGTATGTATGGTTATATCAATTTACAAAAAAAATTCATAAATTTTACAATAGGTACCTCCTCTTATACATAATATAACCTTATGATTCTTTCCAAAATTTTGTTTCAAACTTTATGTACTTGTAACTGTTACAATTTACCATCTTCATCATGTTAGTATCTTCATTTATCAAAGGAATTTTAGACAAATTTCCATATGTTTCACAAATTCCTTTTATGCATTTCATTGGACCATCTACATCATCATTAGATTTATCACATAAGATGAATGCTACGAATTGACTTACCCATTTAGGAGGTGCATTTTGAGAACCATCACTTTCTTCTCTAATCTTTTGAAACATTTGGTAGTAAAGATCAAGTTTAATATCATAACAACAACAACAATAATTTTCAAAAACCTTTTTTTCATTCACATAATGTGGCCTTAAAATTTCAACATTTTTATCGAATACTTATTGAGGATTTTAATCACAAAACATCACATACATCTCATTTTGTGTCATGTCTAATCAATGTTTTGTATGCAATTCAAAATTGTTTATCCTGATCCTATGTTTGAGAACATCTCTTTTATTTGATGAACGAGTATAATCATGTCAAAAACTTGAGATCAACTACATAACACCATCTTCAATCTTGTTAAAACGAGGAGCTATACACATCATTACCCAATTGCCTTCTACAATAGTATCATCCAAAACCTTTCTTCTTTTCACGTATCTTGTTAGTGTCTTTTTGCTTAAGCCAGTTTCAATTGAAAGTGGAGATTTAACACTTTCCTAGTATTTGTGGACTCACAATAGATGTCAACATCACTTTTCTTGAAATGCTCTTATCTGTTGATTGAGATTGTTTCCTAGTGGAACCCAAACCTTTTTCAACATTTTCAACAGTATATTTTTCTAGGCATTTTTTCCTCCTTTTTGTGAAATCTACACCCAACAATTGTAATGACTATTTTATCTCATCACGAAGAAGTAAATTTGATAACAGTTGGGATTGACCAAGTGTATCATGATTTTTAAAATAAGACTTAAGTATTTCCTTTGAATTTCTATTCAATGACCTCTTAGTAGTTTGACTAAGTTGTTCAACATAAAATTTCAATTCCTCATATCCATTTTAAGTAAATGATCTATATTTTTGTAAGAATTTTTTCCCTGCACCTCTTTAATTAGATTCATAGTATGCATATCCATAGAAGGAAGTGATCCTAACCCCTGTCCAACATCAAAGTGTGGATGAGACTCCTCTATCATCAATTCTTTTGTTCCTGGGTCTCTTCCTTGACATCAACCATGTGTGCTTTGGCCTCCTCTACTCCAATAACTAAATTAGGCTCAACCTCTACTCCAATTTCTATATGTTGAGCCCCTACACATATCATATAAAAGATAAGATTTTAGAATAAAATAAGGGAATAAATTGGCATCAAAACATTGAACTCAATCTTTTTAGTTTAATTCTTATAAACTCAATTATCTAAATTCACATGTATTTTCTTATAAAGGTCACAAGGGGGATCCGTTGGGTAAAGGTTTCACTAAGAAAATGAGATCACTCATTCCAGATATATATCCATTGGGGTAAAGGGTTCACTAAGAAAAGAGGTATATGAGAAGGTTTCAAAAGGAGTCTTGAGTTATATAGAAACAAGAGGTAAAATCCTTGATTTTTTTTTATATGCCCGATATTGTTTAGATTACGATTTACTTGCGAGGGCGAAATTTGAGGGATAAAACTATATTATCTAATTTAATGATATAAATATTTAGGGCCCATGGAAAACATAATATTTAAGGAGTATAACTCAAATAGAGGGTAAGGTAGAAGCTAGTAAAAATAAATGAAATTATTTAATTTAGTTAGAGAGGATTTGACCAAGACATATTCATACATGTAGATTTAACTCAATAATATTTAGGGTTTAGGGTTTAGGATTTAGGGTTTCAGACTAGGGATTTTTTGAGGATAGTCATACATGTCTCTAGGATATTTTGAGGATAGGACCAATGATATATATATATATATATATATATATATGCATTATATGTATATATGTTATATATACATTATACAATATACAATATATATATATATATATATATATATACATGGACAATATGTATATATGTATACAATATGTATATATATGTATATACATATACATATATATACATATATATACGTATATACATATATGTATATATATACATATATGTGTATATATATACGTATACATATATACATATATATATGTATATATATATACATATATATATATGTATATACATATATACATATATATACATATATACATATATGTATATATATACATATATGTGTATATATATACATATATACATATATATATGTGTATATATATACATATTGTATATATATATGTATATATACATATACACATGTATGATATATATATGTATATATATATATACATGTATAATATAAACATATTGTCATGTATATATACATATATACATGTAATATGTATATATATATATATGTATATATATCTATATATATATTCATCATGTTTTTTTGGATGTATGATTATCTAGTGTTTAGGTAGGTATATGTATTATATCACAAGGGGGATCCATATATATTTCATCATGTTTTTTTGGATGTATGATTATCTAGTGTTTAGGTAGGTATATGTAATTATATCACAAGGGGGATCCATTGGGGGAGGGTAGGATAGGGTAGGGTTTATCATAGATATAGGGTGAGTATGTTCGAAAAGGTTTTAATCAACATTTTAATGAAACATATATTTAAATATTCAATTAAAAATGAAATGACATGGATGGAATAGCTCACTCATTGGATATATATCCATTAGATAGGTAAAGGGTTTAAAAGTTTCAAGAATTTAGAGGTATCAAAAGGTTTCAAAAAGAATAAGTTATATAAACTTGAGACTTGTAAAATCCTTAATTTTTTTATATGGGATCTAGATAAAAATGAGATCTAGATATTTAGTGTCCATGAAAAACATAAAATTTAATGATTATAGCCTAAACCAAGGGTAAGGTACAAAACTAGTAGAAAGTAATGATTAGTTAATTTAGTTAGAGAGAATTTAACCAAGGCATAGTCATACATGCAGATTTAACTCAATAATATTTAGGGTTTAGGACTAGGGTTTCTAAGGTACATAGGGTTTAAGGTTTAGGAACCTTCTATTAGTTATAGGCTCATACATGAACATAACTCTATTTTAGTAGAGACGAGTTAGGAATGGTGATGGGATCCACAACAAAAATACATGTATATATATAAGGATTTGATGGAAGGAATTTAAGTATTTAATTAAAGATTATTTATAGATTTAATCTAGTATATGTGAGAATTTAAATATATATGAATGATAATATTTATGAGGCCTTGTCTAAATGGAACAAACCTGGAAGGATGATATTGGTTAGATTCTAATTGGGAACATGTCTCTAGGATGTATCGAGTATAGTCATACATACATACATACATACATATATGGACATGATTATCTAAAGTTTAGACTAGGTATATAAAGATCTCACAAGGGAGATCCATTGGGGGAAGGTACAAAACTAGTAGAAAGGAATGATTAGTTAATTTAGTGGGAGAGAATTTGGCCAAGACATCTAATCATAGATTTAGCTAAATAATATTTAAAGTTTGGGATTTAGGGCTTAGGACCTTTAAGTTTTAGGGTTCTTAGGGTAAATAGGGTTTATGGTATTAGTTATAGTAGTAGGGAACATAGTGGTTTTAGTAGAGGAGATAGGAATGGTAATGAAATCCACAACAAAAATAAATGAATATAAAATATACTTGAATTGAAAATTTACTTCAATTAAAAATAATTTGATCCTATGATCCTGATCTTATCTAGAAGATTCAATTTAATTGAAAAAGAATTACATGATTATTAAAATACATACCTTCTCTTTGATCTTAATATCTTCACATCCTTTTTTCACGTAATTTTTGTTTCTTTTCTGTTGAATATGATTGTGCAATCGTATTTTTCCTTGTCCTTTTATTTCCCATCTCCTTCTTTGCAAAATATGATCTCAATATTTCCTTTACCAATTCCACATTCCAAATGTAAAGCACTTTCAAAAATATAAAAAAGTGTTTTTTTAAATTTTTTTCATTAAAAACAAAAAAATGACCTTGTATATATATTTTTCAAATAAAATTTTAATTTCAAGAATTCGACTAAAAATAGCCTTCGTTCGAAGGTGGACTACTGATTTTTTTAATATTATTTTATTGGCAAACCTTCGTTCAAAGGTCCTTTGCCACAAATAATTACTATTATTTTGGCCGATCAAAACTACCTTTGTTTAAAAGTACCTTCAAACAAAGGTATTATATTTGATTGAAGGTATCTTCATTCAAAGGACCTTTGAACGGAGGGCCTTAGCAAGACACTTTCAGTGTCTGCTTCAAAATTTCCTCAAAAAATTTAGTTTGAAACCTTAGGTTGGACCTTCAAATGTAATTAACTTGACAAGATAATTAAAAACATCATAGTCCTCAAAATGACCTTTCCAACAAGTATAATTTAAAAAAAATCATTTTCTTATGCATTCATTTTCTAATTTTTACTGAACATAGGTTTTCCATCGAACATCAAGTTCTTTGTTCTACACATGTGGAAATAGCAAAATATTGAAAAACAAATTCTAAAAAATATATTTGCACTAGGTATTGATGTCCTTATTTCACAAAAAAAAGAATTTCAATAGATACAAAATAAGTTATGCGTTATGAACCACACCTTTATCCAAAATGTAACAAAAAATTCTAAAAAAATATCCATGCATTAGATTTTGATGTTACAAATATATATTTTAAAATTAGAATTTAATCCTTTTAAAAAAGTTATGCATTGCGACATAAATCTTACTTTTTTAAAATTTTGTTTACTATAAAAAACAAGCCATTAAAAGTTACATGAAAAGATTCACAATTTATTTGAAAAAAATAAAAATAAAAATTAGAATGTACACACAAATCGTTACAAATCACTAGTTCACATTATCTTCAAATTCTTAACGATTTAGTTGTATAGGTATGAGAAAGTGAAGATTTAGTTAAAAATGTTGATTTCAATGTCCTACTTTGACCAAAAAGTGAGACTCATTATTGTGGGGTTACCTTTACCTCTCCATTTTTCTTCCCATAAATTTCTATCTCTTTCTCTTCCCATATATTTCTATCTCCCTCTCTCTATCTCCCCTATTTCTCTCTCTGTCTGAATTTGTTTGCCACTACTTCTATCTATTTGACTCTTTTCTCTATCTTTGTTCCCCTCTATCTCTTTCTCTCTTCCCCTCTCTCTCTCTATATATCTATATCCTCCTCTCTATCTCCCCCTCAATCTCCCTATCTCTCTCTTTATCTCTCCCTCTACCTTTCTCTATCTCTCTATTTATTTGTCTCATTTCCCTCTCACTCTACCTTCATCTCTACCTCTATCTCTAGACATGTATCCTTCTCTCTATCCTTCAATCTCTCTCCCTCTCTCTCCCCCTTTCCCTCTTCCTAGACCTCTATATCTATATCTCTTCACCTCTCTATCTCTATCTCTCCACATTTCTTCTTCCATCTCTCCATCTAAATCTATTTTGTTATCTTCCATCTCTCTCTACCCCTATGTCTCTCCCTCCCTCTACTTCTCTTTATATATCACTTTCTATCTCTGTCTCCATCTTTCTATCTCTCCCTCCCTCATTCTCTTCCTCTCTCTCCATATCTATATATGTATCTCTTCCACCTTTATCTACTCCTCTCTCCTCTCTCTCTTTATCCGTCCCTCTCCATCTCCATCTCAATCTCCATCTTCCTCTCTATCTCTTTACCTCCCTCTCTCTCTTTTGCATATGCTCTTCCCCCTTCTATCTCTCCCTCTTTCTATCCCTATCTCTCCCTCTCTCTCCCTATTGCAAACATAACATGACTTTCTTAGTAATGAAGCTTGATTATATTCCCAATTCAAAGGTTTTTTTTTTGTCATGTCTTAATCCCTGTAAGTGGATGCATACTTGATTTAAAGCTACGAATTCTTCATTGAGACATTTGTTGCACAAACAATATCAATTGCTAAATGGCCTACCAATTGACCTCACGTAATGTGCAAATGTATAAAAAAGTAGACCGACCTTCCACACTTTTGGGCATACCCATTGCACACTAAGATGCAATTGTAGTTATATATTATATTTTTTAATATTTTAGAAAATCTTATAGTTGAGATCATTTTAATTGTCTTACATCTTTCTCAATAATTGTCAACCGTTGATTTTCAAAAGCAAGTCATCTTAGAAAATCTTACAGTTCAAATCATTTCAATCATCTTGCATCTTTCTTTGCAATTTTCAATTGTTGATTTTCAAAAGCAAGTCATCCACTTCATATAAGGAACGACTTCGATGCAATAAACAATAAAAACTAAAAATCTTAAATAATTATAAAGTAAAATAAAATATATGATTTGTGTTTCAATTTTTTAAATTGCATACTAATTTTTAATAGAACAAAGTAATTGATAAAGTTTTGAGGGATGCATGAATGCTTTTGGAGGAGAAATGTAACCATAGACTATTTTTAGTCTTATGTACGTTAAAAGTTATTCATTTATCAAGGAGATGAGATGTTGGTAATTTATTTGTTTTGAATTTTTGTACTTATCCTTGTTACTGCTGATCTATAAATCGCATAGACTCTTTGATTTGAGAAATTATTAAAAACCTTCATTCATTCATTTATAATTAACTTCTTCTAAATGATAGATATCACCTCAAAACACTTAATAATCATCGAGGAAGGTGGAGGGAGACGAAGTATTTAATGGGTGAGTTAACAACCCAAATTGCATCTCTAAAGCTAAATACATTCCAAAATACGGTCAAACTTCGAAGAAAAGGACCTACACGGTACTCGCACGGGTGACTTCATAACCTAAAAATACCTGGACATTCAAATACATCAGTAAAACAATTAGGAGAGTCGAGGCTTATGATGGTGTGAGTTGTAGAAGAACCAAGGCGAAACATGGGGGCAATGCAGCGGTTGACTCTTCCATTGATTTCAGCTCAACATCCTGACAAGGACTTGGCCACTATTACAACTCTCTCATTTCCCAAACGGGGCATTACACAGGTAATGCTAAAATATTACAACATCGTAACAATGCAGTAGATAGGGTTTTAGCAGGGTTTTTAAGGTTTCGATATGGTTTTGGGGTTTTAAAAGGGTTTTTGCAGATTGTAGGACTCGATGCCTGCGAGAAATTATCACGCCTTGACCTCAGCAACAACAGCTTGTCTTCCATTGAGGTAATCTCTTCCAATAGATTGCTTTTAGTATGCACACTTACATTTTTGTACAACGGCCAAAAATATTATGAAAGGCAAGCTACCCACATCAGCGTTTCTATTAATGAGCTGTTTTTTAAGCCATAGCAGATTTTTTTTCTGAACAAACGTGGGACAAACAATTTTTTTATCCCTTGTGGCTGCTACAGAGGGGTTTATTTTGTCAAACTTTATTCAAATAGAATATGAATTATACCCTGGCAGGTCCTTGTTAGAAATTAGAATCTTAGGTTATTAGTCATTACAAATAAATATAAAATAAATAAATTTGAAGTTATAAGATATATAGAGTAAACATACTATACAATACATACATAGAAAAACCTTATAAAATATCATTTCTTTATAAAACATTTATACAATGATCCATTAAAACATAGACCAAACTTGTGGAAATCACTTCTCCTCACTTCCACGTGGCCAATAATACTTCTGCATAGTGATAGAATTCACGATAGATCTCCAAATTAATATTTCTCAATGAGAGAACCTCCTTAAATATAAGAGAGGGGTGACAAAAGACCTAGAAGAGTAATGGCCACGTCTATTCAAAATTACCATATATAAATAATTAATAATCTAATAATATATTATATTATTAATTATTTAAATGGTATATGCTAAAGCATATAATATGCATAAGCTTTTATAACTTTGTATTTGAACAATATATAAATATTATAAGGGTACGACCTCTAATAACATTATATGCTAACACCCCACTTAATATTAATAGGGAGCATTACTTTTCAATTTCAATAAAAGAAAAATTGAAGTACCTTAGTTGTAAGACTCTTTGATAATGATAATAAGTAACACAAGTATATGCCAAAATGAAGATCATGCAATTTTTGACTATATGAAAGTTATCATCATAATTTTAATCCCAGTGTTAAGGATAATTCTTTACATGAGTTCTAAATTTTTTTATTGGAGCTCAAAACTCTTCAAACTAGCCTCCCTTAGGTTCATTAGATAGTGTCTATAAGTCTTATATAATATAATACTTTTACAAGTGGAAATTTATAGAGAGAAGAATTTACAATATGCCCTTGGCTTATAAATATAATGCTTAAAGGTCTCATGTTATACATGTTAGCTCTTACATCTAGGATTTAGCTGCTAGGAGGTGTCATTGACATGCACACTCCCTTAAGGTCAAACATTGATGTGGATTTGTAGAATTTGGTGTTGCACAGAGATTTGATATGTGATTGTTGAGATTCCAACTTGGTTTTGCTTGATCATATTATATCTTCCACCTGATAATCAAATGACTAGAACATGAGAGAATTTTTACAATGGAAAACTTTCCCTTGAATGAAGTGCTCATGATCTTCAATGTGCTTTTCTTTTTGTTAGAAAAAAGTTTTTGGTAAGAGTAAAATAGCTTTGGTTATTGTTTTGATGAAAAGGGGATCCTAGGCCTAATGCACAAAACACTAACATCAATCCTTATTCAAGAGAACATTAAGATGCAAATCAACAAGGTGATTGGATTGACTTTCAACCATGAAGGTTAGTCAATCAAACCTAGATCTGATCCTTTTGAGCCTTGGAAATTGATTGGAATTGAATTGCTTTTATCAACTTAATTACGCTATATGCCCTAATTTGAAAATTTAAGATTTCGACAACAGAGAAAGTGTAACAAAAATTTCCGACGCCAGATTTGAGAAAGGTAGAATTCTGTGCACCTGTGGTATAAATTTGAGCTTGATTTTAGAGGGTGTTTCATCCGAGGCTGCCATTGTCCTTGTCGATCAATTTCATATTTGTTTTCGTAGTCCTCTGGTGTCGGATCGGAGCTTTCATTCTCCGCTTGTTGCACTGTCGAATCATTGTCGAATAATTTTGTAATCGAGTTTTCGTTTGTTGTCAAGGTGTAGGGTTTGAATCATAGTTATGAGACTCGGACTTGGCTCGGACTCGGCTAGGGTGACTTGACTTGGGACTCGAGACTCAGCACCCAAACTCGGCGTAGACTCGGCAAAATGAAAAAACCCTAGAAATTTAGAGATTTTTAAGGATTTAAAGCTTGTTTCAAGCACCCTTTATTAAATAAACCTTAAAGACACAATAACATCATTAAATAGAAGCAAATTTGATCACATACACAAGTATACATCGATCACATAAGTATAAAGTATGCAAATTTTAGTTGAGTTGTTGAAGGAAATAGCACACTTAGATATATAAATATAGTCAAATGTATACAAAACTCATGGAATATGAAATCCATGACATCAAATCTTCCATACAAATATGAAATATCAAAACAATAACTACAAGTCTATGGCATAGTGGAGCCATCATCCTTCCTATGAAGGCGTCTAAGGGTCCTGGATGATGTAGCAGCTGAAACCATAGTCTCTGCCTATGTCTCCATGCCACTCTCACCAACAACAGCTGTGTCTGCTCATGCTCTAGCCTCCTCCCTAGCCATGGCTACAACCTCAGCATCTCTATTGCCTGGTCCACCCAATGAAGGTCCTCGTCTCTAAACACTGCATCTGTAGCCTCAGTGATCAACCTCCTCTAGCCTGATCGGGGTGGAGTCATGGTCAAAAATCTGCCTGTATCTGAGTCGAAGGTTGTAATGAACGTATACTAAATCATTCATCCTCTCCACTGTTAGTCTATTGTGCTTCTTGGAGTGTATGTGCTCAAACATACTCCAATTGTGCTCACAACTAGATGAACTGCATGGCTAGCTCAATATATGAATGGCAACATTTTGAAGGTTTATCAACACCAAACATATGCCACCATCTATCTGAGATGAGAAAAAGAAGCAAAATCAATCTCATTGCCAACTTTAATTTTCAAGTTTCAAGTTTCAAGTTCAACATTTAATAATAAATTATAATATAGAAAGAGGAAAATTATGCCCTTCAATATATTTTTACTTGGCTGTAATGTAGTCCTACTATCTTTGCACAATTGACGTGCAAAGAGTTCTCCTTGTGCTTTAGTAAAGGTGTCTATCTTGTGCACTATTTGTGTAGTAATAGCAGGCAACATCCGCTCTATCACTGAGTAGAGCCCTCTAAGAACCTCATTATTTGCACGGAAATCACGGCTGAATTGGAAGGCCGGATTTAGGAAACATGTAGCTGCATGGAGGGGCCTATGAAGTTGGTGGTGCCATCTCCTATCAATGATCTCCCAAATGGGATGATACTTATCCTCAACTCCACCATAGACGGATCTAATGGCCTCTTTGGCCCTATCCATGCCCTCATATATGTAGCCCATTGCGGGCTTCTCCCCATCAACAACTCGTAGGAGAACTAGCAAGGGCCCAATAAACTGCAAACATTGTGAAACATTAGCTTAAGTAAGTGTAAACGAAAATAAACAAATAAAAGTAAAATATGAATAAAAATAAAAACATAATGAAGAATTAAATTTCACCTTCACAATCTCCTTTGCTGGTGCCCAAAACCTTGGCTCATCAAAAATGCAATTTGTCACATCAATCCCTGCAGTGGTCGTAGCATAGGAGGAGGAAGTCCACTCTTCACCAACAAACATACGCCTCAAAGATGCCTTTGACTGAATCAAGGATTGTAATGTGATAAAATTTGTGGCAAATCTAGTGATGCTAGGACGAGCCAACTCCCTCAACTCCGTGTATTGCCTCATTAGGCTAAGGACCCATGTGTGATTGTAGACAAATGTGCAAATGTTTTTTGCCGCATCTACACATGTTTTGATCCACGAGAGCTTGCCAAGATCCTCCAATATGAGGTCAAGGTAGTGGGCGGCACATGGAGTCCAAAATGTAGTTGGGTGCCTCTCCATCAAAAGTCTACCAACAACAACATAATTTGCTGCATTATCGGTTACCACTTGAACCACATGTTTTTTGCCCACCTCAACTATGACCTCCTCTATAGCCTTGCAAAGGTATGTGGCATTTTTGACATAGGCGGAGGCATCACTGGATTTTATGAACACGGTGTCACCTGAAAAAGAAGCAAAGCAAATTGTTCAATAAATTAAAAAAACATAAATCAGCCATACTAAGCTTTAAATCAAATTCAAATTTCAAATTATTCAATGCATTGAGGGAAGTGCAATTATTTGTGGAGGAAACTAGAAAATTGAGCAACGTCCTATTTCTCCTATCGGTCCAACCATCAATCATGATGGTGCAACCAATCTTGCTCCATTGCAAGTGCTGCTCCTCTATTTGTGCTTTTACATCTGCCACCTTTTGAGTCAAGAGTGGTCCTTTTAATTCATCTTCGCTAGGGGCTTTGAACCCCGCCCCACATATGGTTATGGCATCAACCATATTTTGCCAAAAGGGAGACCTAAAACATGTCATAAATAAATTAATAAGATACTTAGATAAGTATTCTAAAATGAAAAGTTTTTAACTTTAAATTTGAATTCAACAATGACATACATCTAGATTCTAAATATAAAAATTCATGAGACAAAGATATTAAGAATCAACTATCAAACTATAAATTTTAAAACAATTAAGCAAAAAAGAATACTTGGCTACATGGAAGGGAATGGTGCAATAGTACTAGAAGTCTGCAATTGATTTCTTGGGTGCATCATGTGCCTCCTTGTTCTAACCCATGCTCTCAAGCGATGGTTGAGAACCAAGAGTATTGCGTGGTACAAAATAAGAATCCACCCTAGATTTGCGAACTCTAGGGCCAATGCTAACACTCCCACTACCACTAGCAGTAGCAGCAATGCCAGTACTACCCATAGCACCAACACTAGCAGAAGCACTAGCACTAGGACAGAATGAAGGCATAGAAGAAGCATCTCCAACACCAGCAATGCTCGCCAACTCCTCCCTCTGCCTCTTTTTCATTTCTTTTTGCAATTCAAATGATTCTAATTGCACTTGCACCTCACGAATAGCCTCAAGAGGTGCAAGAGTGCAGCCCATTGCATCATGGACGGGTATGCGTGCTTTATGGTATTTCAATATGTTTATGCCTCCATGAAAAAGTGTTTTGCAATATTTACATTTGGCCTCTCCTTATTTCTGCCCGGGAAAGATTTCAACATGTTTCCAAGTGGGGCCTTTTTTGCCCGGGGTTTGAAACATTGTGAAAATATGGTTTGAATTGTTTATGAAGGCTGCTGCAATAACAAGTAGGGTTTTTAAAATTATTTAACTTACAAGTAGGGTTTGTAAAAAAAAGAAATGCAAACTCTAAAAAACAATGATTTTACAAATTACAATGAATTTTTTGTTAAAAAAAGACATAAAAACCAATTAAAATCAAGCTTACCTCTTAGATTAGGTTTGAAATGCAATGCAAACTCCTTCCAATTGCTGGTAATGAGTTCTCAATGCACCTTCTTGCTGGTATGAGGCTTCCTGAATGCTATCTGATGATGGATTTGTCTTCAACTTCTTGCTGGTTGCCCTACAATGAACTCTTGTTTTTCCTCACAACTCTCATTTCTCCTCCTATTTTGCCAAGTAAATGAAATGAAGTTGCTTTTAGGGTTGGGGAGAAGATATAAGTTAAAAAAAAAGAAGCAAATTAGTTGACTATTTTATGTTATTTTTTTTGCTTTTTTCACTCAACACTGTTGGTCGAGTCCTGCTGACGGGACTCGCCTAGATGCGGTGAGTCTGGCGAGTCCGCCAAACTCGACGAGTTCGGCCAGGTGGACTCGACTCAGGACTCACCGAGTCCTGGCGAGTCTCATTACTGTGGTTTGAATGCACAATGAATAATTGGCCTTCAAGTTTCTCCCAATCTTCTTTAGATTTGAAACTTGCACATTTAAAGAGAGAGGAAGGGTTGTGCCATTTAGGGGCTTGCCTCAGTCAAACCCTGTGTTAGTGTTTCCACTTCTACAATGGCAACAGAAATTTCGACACCAGATTTGAGAAAGGCAAAATTCTGTGCACTTGTGGTATAAATTTGAGCCTGATTTTAGAGGACATTTCCTTTGAGGGCACCACTGTCCTTGTTGATGAATTTTAGATCTGTTTTCGCAGTCCTCTGTTGTTAGATCGAAGCTTCCCTTCTGCGCTTGTTGCACTGTTGGATAATTTTGTAATCGAGTTTCTGTTTGTTGTCAAGGTGTGGGGTTTGAATGCACAATCTTCAAATTTGAAACCTGCACATTCAAAGAGAGAGGAAGCGTTGTGCCATTTAGGGGCTTGCCTCAGTCAAACCTCGTGTTAGTGTCTCCACTTCCACAATGGCAATGTCAATGATAGAGAGCCTATCCTTTTGAGGGATAGGGCTAAATAATAAAAAAGAATGATAAATCAACAATGGACTGCAACTCACCACCCTTCAATGGTTTCCTTGAAGGATTGAAGTTGTACACATCTCTTCAAGACTTGGATCTTGCTTGCTTGAATTGCTTGAAGACCTGCAAGGGTTAGATCTCACAAACAATATGAAAACATAAACATGAATAAATTCACGCACACTTTGATGTGATGCTTGGATCTTGAATTGCTGCAATAAATCTGTGAAATTTTACTCTTGACTTGCTTGATAATGCTCTTGACAATAATTTCTCCAATAATTTTCTAGACAATTTCAAATGACGCAATAACTAGGTATTTATTTGCAATTATTCTAATTTCTTGAAAATTAAATCTTGACAACCGACTTTGGATATTTTGGAATTCAAATAATAAAATGCCGCCTCCGACATATTCAAATTTGGAGCCAAAAGAGGGGGACATAGGCGCCTAGGGCGCCATTTCCCCAAGGGCCCAAACCTATTTTTTAGGAATTAAGAAGTTGGGGCAAAGTATTAAATGAATGCATTTGTTTTGTGCTTGCAATTTGTTAGAAAACGATAAAATGGGCCACAAGATGCATAATTTAGGAAATTAAATGTTCAATTACGTCCCATTACTTAGGGGGAAGCAAAACACAGTGTGAAATTGTCAAGGGTGACAATTTACGACGCTATAGTTATCATATAATAAAGTGGTACTTTTCCCAATACTTGGATGAAATTCTTCCATTGATCTTCAAAGCCACATTGATTCTTGTGGATCTACTTTTGTTTTTAGCCTTTTAATTAAAGAGTCATAGAAGGTAGCTTGTATAAGTATCACCCCATCCATGGGACAACACTTGTGCCATTTTATTTTGAAGTTATAGTTTGAGGTGGACTTCCTATAAATAGGATCATTGACAAAGTCAATAACACAATAATGAAATAGGTTTTATTCTTGGCGTAGAAATAATAAAAGGACCATAATTGATTAATCTTTTATATACTTTTAATGTGTATTTATCATTTATCAATGATTATATAGTAATCAATAGATGCATTACCTATTATATATGTAATGTTTAGTTTAAATATGGTAAGGTCAATCAAACTTATTACAAGGCAAGTTTTTTTTATATGACAAACTTATGGTATGATTACATATCAACCTTAATAGGTATAACATTTAGTTGATCATTTCTTAAGTACACATTTTGTTTGGAGATATTTGTAATTAATCCTAGAATATTGCTAATACAATGGAGCTATGATGATATTACAACTCTAAAAAATAATGATAACTTGTTGATCTTTACCATGGAAATCATGAAGGCATGAGATTTTCATAATCAAATGTATTTATAAATTCTATGTTATTCAAGGAGGAAAATAATAGTGGACTAAACATATAGTAATAAGTGAGCTATCATTTCCAAGTTGTGCTCCCTGGACAATTTATTAGGATGAGTTGACAACTGTCATGGACTAGAATGATGATGTATCTTTTAGTTTTGAGATATTTAGGAGACATTTGGTGGCAAAGGAAGTATATTATATAATTGATACTCTTGGAGAAAGATTGTTTGAGGGATGTAATCATGCATAAATATTGAAATTTGATAGACACAAATGTAGTAGTTGCCACCAAGAGAAGACAAGAACAACATGAATTTGTTACTTTTCACATTGAAGAGCATTATATAATCAAAATTTGGCTTGGATGGGTGGTATATGAATAGTGACAAAGAGAAGAAATAAAATTGAGGGTTGGTCGAATTGTACATGTTTATTTTGAGGTCAAGATGCTCACAATCTTATCTTCCTTCCTTTTCTAGTTCAGTTGACATCATAATGCCGTTTGCTTTTTGGTTGGGAGAGATATTATAGAGCATCATGCTATTTGAAGATGATAGAACACAATGATTGTGTTGGGTTACAAATTCTTTGAAGTTTCTAGTAAAATCTCATCGCTTCTCAATTGAATGTGTTATCTATTAAAGTTTGGAATGATTGTACAAGGTGGGTGTATTGGTTATATATTGTAATTCACTTTCAATATGAACCATCGCAACAAAAATATATATGAACTATTGCAACCAGAGATTCTTTATATGGCACCTTGAACATGCATTATGAAGTAGGTCTAAAAGATTCAATTGACATTCTTTTGTTAATGCTTAGAAAATGAAATTTATGTCTTATGGCTATTTAAATGAATAACAATAATAGATTCAGATTATGTAAAAAAAGGAAAATTGTGTCAAATATTTTAACTACATCACTCAAGTATCACCTATAGAAAATGATTAGTAATTCCTAATCTGCCCTGATACCATGTTAGAAATTAGGATCTTAGGTTACTAATATCTACAAATAAATATAAAATAAATAAAATTAGAGTTAAAGATATACAGATTAAATACATTACACAATATATACATGGGGAAAACCCTTCTAGGTAAAATCCTTTTTAAAAGTATCATTTTATTATAACACGCTTACAATATGGTCTATTAAAACATAGACCGAACTTGGGGATATCACTTCTCCTCACTTCCGCATGGCCAATAATACCTCTTGTGCATAGTGATAGAATTCACTAGAAATCTTCAAATTCATTTTTCTCAATGAGAGAGAACCCCCCTTAAATATAGGAGAAGGGGTGGCAAAATACCTGAAAGGTTATTAGTTACATATATTCAAAACTGCTATTTATAAATAATTAATAATCTAATAAAAAAGTTAATAATCTAATAGTTTATTAGATTATAAATTATTTAAATGATATATGCTTAAGGTTTTAACTTTTATAACCAAACAATATATAAATGTTATAAGGGTATGACCACTAATAACATTATGTTATAACAGTCCATTGCTACTGCAGCTTTTTCACCAATTGGATTTGGATGTTTAACAAAATTTAAATGGCAAACTTACACAAGATTAGCAATTGTAAGTTTGTAACCTATTAATGTTTTTGTTCTAAATCCTATTTTTTCAAAGTAGATTCAGCCTAAGAAACAAGGGAATTTATTTTGGCGTAGTTATCTAGGATGAAATCCAACTTCAACAGCACCCAGTAGAAATTGCAGTGTTACCCGGGGACGCGTCCCTGGGTCTAAATCCCCCCGTCCCCATCCCGGAAACGTCCCGGGGATAGGGGACGGCCAGGGGACGGCAGCAGTGTACTATGTTTAATATCACATGCATATTCACAATGAATTCTAAATTCTGAATGCATATTGAGTATTGACATTGAATTCTTAACACAAATGTTATATGCTAAGTTTCTATAATGTATATATGCATGCTTTATCCATGTTTTCATATGAATATTTAAAGTTTCCCTATATATTTTAATTTTTCTATATTTTATATAGTCGTCCCCCCGTCGTCCCAAAATTTGACCTGAAAAATCGGAAACTTGGGGACTCGTCCCGCCGTTCCCTGCCGTCCCCGTCCCGGAAACTTGAGGTAACATTGAGAAATTGAATTGAACTGAGGTGGGCCCTTTATAACTGCATATTTTTCATCAACTGGACTTGACCCTGCAACGTCCAAGGCAAATTGTAGAAAACAAACTTACTAAAGGTTAGTAGTTGCCAAGTATAAATGTTTTTGTTTTAAATTCTGTGTTTTCTGCTTAGACTCTAGAGTTAGTCTACGAAACATAGAATTAGCCTATAACACATTTTTAAATACGAAATATTAGCCAAACCTTATGTAGAGTTTCACCAGCAGTTATGCTTGTAAAAAAATTCATCACTTCAAATTTTCCAGATGTTTGTCTGACACAAGACAAACGTGCTACTAAGATTAAACGATCAAAATTTAAATTCTTGAAGACCACATAAGTGTTTTGGAGAGTGTGGACAAGTTATTCCAATCCCATACTTGAATTTGGGTGATTCCAAATACTAACATGGTCCCATGCAGCTGCATGCTGATTGTTTTTACTTTTTAGGGAAATAAGTTGTTTCATGATTTTTTTTAATTATATTGTATAATATATATTATTTTTCTAAAGTGGTGGAGCTACAATTTAGGAATTTAGAATTTTAGCTGTGTGAAAAAAGGGACCAGATGTATGCAGCCGTTGCTGAATAAAAAATGTGCCACATGGCTGCACATTGTTTTAACATTTCCCTCCATTTTTTTATATTATATTGTATAATATATAATATTTTTCTAAAGTGGCGGAGCAATTACAATTTAGGAATTTAGAATTTTAGCTGTGTGTGAAAAAAGGGACTGGAAGTATGCAGCCATTGCTGAATAAAAAATGTGCCACATGGCTGCACATTGTTTTAACATTTCCCTCCATTTTTTGTTTGATATATTAGTTTGGTGCTAATGGGGCCAAACCCAAAATACATCGATAGTTGTTAAAAATATGATCCAAAATTACAAAAATTACATTCTCTGCCTCATGGCAGTCCTTGTGAATGATCACTACACATCAGCTTCTCCTTCACCCAACTCCTCCAGCTCTACTTGTAGTCTTTGCTCCGAAAGAAGGGCAAGCACCACCAACATTTCCAACAGTCTGAATGCTCCCATAATCTCCTTTAGCAATGTGATATTTCCTGTCACCTCCAGTTTTCGTGACTCTATGTCCTCCCCCATGCTCCAAATCAAAAAGGTCACCCATGGCCTATTATACTATAAGTTGAGCTGAGGCCACACCCCTCCAGTTGTCCTGAGCCCCCGACCCATGACTGCCATGTCCAGATACTTGTCCATCTCTTCTCACCAGCGTGTTTTCACTAGTCTGCACATCAGCCATTTCACTATCGCTTTGTCCTCCCTCGCCTAGATTAATTAGGCCATGAAAATGGATGCAATATTACTATTGACACGATATCAATATTTGGAGGCAAGATATTTGGTGCCCAGAATCGCCTTGATGGCCTCGTTCGTCTCCACCTCCGGAGTATTGAAAACTTTCCTCAACTGGTGGTTTGTAATTACCCCCTTGAAAGCCATTTGCCTTTCTTTGGCTTTGAGGCTTATGGTAGACTCCATTGCTTGCTTTGTCAAAATTTTTTTGTGCCTCGGGTATTAAAGTCATTCCGCCACCAACCTTGCCCCTTCATTAAATTTTGTTTGTCAGAGGCTTAAATGCCCCTCATCCTCCCGAGTCCCATCATCCATCCTCTACGCATGCGATTGAAATCGAATCTCCCAAGTCATTTCACCTTAGTTTGTTATCATATCAATGGCAATTTTAGACAACATATTTGCCTCCACATTTCCTTCACAGTAAATGTGTGTTACCTTAAAGTCTTCGGAGTAGGCAAGGCTTTCCAAAATTTGTGCGATGAATTTCCTGATCTTCCATTTGGGAGTTTCCTGTTGATGAATGGTGTTAATTGTGATCATTGAGTCCCCTTCCAAGTGAAGTTTTTGAAACCCATCCATCTGGATAGTTTATCCCTAGCCAAGCTGCTTGCATCTGGGCTTCATTGTTCGCTCCCTTTGGCAATTTCTTGGCCTCTTCTGTAAGGATGTTGCCTAACTGTTCTTTTAGAATACAACCCGCTCCTGATGGCCCCGGGTTTCCCTTGGATGCCCCATTGAAATTTACTTTGACCCAACTTTCATCTGGTGGATGCCACTTTACATTGAGTCTTGGGTTGTTAGAGGGATTAGCTTGATACATCCCATAAACCGGGAAAACATTTCCCTCCAAATTTTACTTCCAAAAATATCTGCACTTTTGAATGAAAACAAAAAGATTTACCACATATTTACATTGAAACAAAAAAATTACAAATAGGCAGAAAAATATACAAATCATGGGACCATATATCCAAAAAGAAGCTCCTAAAAAACTTAAGCAGTCACTGCTAAATTTTTTAGCTAAGAAGCTGCATGGGACTTTGGTGTGAGTGGGCCTTGGTTGTTTTGTTCTGTTTTTGAGTTTAGCATAAGTGCACAAAACATTAGAAGTATGTAAGAAATACCGATCTTCAACATTCCATTTACTTTTGTAGAAAGGATCTTGCTTAAAAACTGCAAACAAACAAATGAATGAATGGACGTTTTGGGTCATACTTTGTGACCCATCATAATGAAATTTTCGGTGGTTCAATTTATCCTCTGGAAAAGTCTGAACCTGTGAAGGACGGGCAATTAGGTTGTCAAGCTGTCAATGGTGTGGTCCTAAGTGTGAGTTGTAGCTGATATATGTAATACTACAAAACTGAAAGGAAATAAAGAAATTGGAATAGCCCTTAAGAGAAAGGCTATGTAGTAGAATCCAATGCAACAGAATAACAATGACATGTTTCAAAGATCACAAGATTATTTTGGGAAACCCTTTTTGTAAAAAAACCAGCAAGAAACATAATACCACTCAATATATTAACAAAAGTCTCCACAATATATTGAAATTTCCCTGTGCTGAACCAGTATTTGCAATCTTGTGCTAACCTGATACCATGGACCACTTGTTCTCAACACAAATCTAGTTTAAACACAACATACAAGAAACCAGTTGGTTGAGTTAACTAAACCATAGTTCACAGACTTGGACTCAGTGAGTACTCGGTGAACCAAAAATTTGTGATTTGGCAAAAACTCGGCAGCTTAAAAAAGTACTTAATTTTTTTTTTTTAAAACACATTTTTGTTTTCTGCAAAATTTAGTTACAAAATGTATCAAATGACTTTAAAAAACCATGGGGAATTGTTTTCTATTAGATTTGATTCTTGAATACAAAATCGCATCGTGATGCAAAGATGGATACAATAGTTAGTTGATAACTGTTATGAATTTATGATGATTGTCTTTGAAAATCATCTTCATAAATTACATATCTAGGCAAGTTTAAAATTACTTTTTTTTATAATTTTTTCTTCCTAGTTATAGTGAAAAATTGTGGGGTAGAGGCTTTAGTCCTTGCGTTTTGTAATGGCTCCCCACTTGGTGTAGAAGACTATTCTCGTGGCTCCACCTTGTAGCTAAATGGCAATGACTCCTTTGCCACATCAATGTCATCCAATGACAATCCAATCTCCCTTGCTTTTGCTGCAGCCACATCCTCCATGACTTGCCTCTTGAAATGAGCAATCTCATCCTTTCTAAACAAGGATGGCTTGGTCTAGTCATTGTAGGGATCAATCTCATCCAAATCAATAGGCTGCCATTATTTTTCCTCCACCTTTCTTGAGTGAAGCTGAAGTTTGTATTGCAAATCTACTTGTATCCCTCTTGTAATAGTTTTGGATGGTCCCTTTGGCCTTATCCATGGCCTTAAAAATGTATCCCATTGGGTTTTCCTTTTTGAAAGTTTTAAATAAATGATTCAATTTGAAATTTAAATTGAAGTTTGAAGTTACCTTGACAATCTCTATAGCTCGGTAGTGACTCCCCACTTGGTGTAGAAGACTATGCTTATGGCTCCACCTTGTAACTAAATGGCAATGATTCCTTTGCCACATCAATGTCATCCAATGACAATCCAATCTCCCTTGCTTTTGCTGCAGCCACATCCTCCATGGCTTGCCTCTTGAAATGAGCAATCTCATCCTCTCTAAACAATGGAGGGCTTATCATCTTGCATGGTCTAGTCATTGTAGGGATCGATCTCATCCAAATCAATAGGCTGCCATGATTTGTCCTCCACCTTTCTTGAGTGAAGCTGAAGTTCGTATTGCAAATCTACTTGTATCCCTCTTGTAATAGTTTTGGATGGCCCCTTTGGCCTTATCCATGGCCTTATAAATGTATCCCATTGGGTTTTCCTTTTTGAAAGCTTTAAATAAATGATTCAATTTGAAATTTAAATTGAAGTTTGAAGTTACCTTGACAATCTCTATAGCTCTCTTGACAAAGATATCATTAGAACTGTTGTTGTGGTCCTCTCTCAATTAGCCTTCTTTGAATATGTTGAGACTAGCCACGCTTGACTCATAGACATCTGTTTCAAGGATGTCAATAAATTAGAAATACTCTGCAACATTAGAAAACTAATTGCAAGTCTTGTGGCACTTGATCACACAAGTTCTTTTGCATTAATGTGATCTCTCATCAAGTTAAAACCCACAGGTGATTATAATATATTTTGTTATATTCCTTGCATCTTCTACAATCAGTCTCACCCAATCAATATCGCCTATGTCCTCCAAAAGAAGGTCAAGGCAATGAGCTGTACAAGGGATCCAAAAGAGTGTTGGATGCCTCGCTTGAAGCAATTTTCCAGCCACCATGTATGTTGCTACGTTGTCAGTGTTGGAATTGATTGTCATTGATGTCAAAGGAGTATGAGAGATTGTGAGTTTATTGTTATTGATTTCAAAGGCATATATATCAATGTGTAAGACCATGCTTTGGCGTCAAATTTAAAAATGCCCACACCTAATTAATATATAGCAATTGTTTTTATGAGAGCAATTATTGAAGGATAATGAGCAGCAATGATGTTATGTAGAGCAGCGAACATATTTGATAAGCAGCGATTAGATGATGACAAGCAGTGATTATGATTAATAGGTAAGGAGTAGCAATATTATTGAAGAGTTAAGAACAACATGAGGCAGTGATAGAGATCATTATTATGGGCAGCAATTAACATAAGGTGCAGCAATTAATGTTAAGAAGAGAAGTGAACATATTAATAAGAATAGCAACAAATATATTAAAAGAACAATGATTCATCATGAAAGGATAGCAATTCATTAAGGTTATTTATGGGCAGTGATTGAGGAAAGAAATCAAGCATTAAAAGAAAAAATTAATAAAGACTCAAAGGGCAGCATAGAGAAGTTTGTTAACAAAGGGACATGATCATTCAAAAGGTTGCCTCTTCTGTAAGGAATGCCTCCCTTCATGAAGATTCATAAGGAGGATATAAATGTAAAGAGAAGTTGAAGAGAAAGATGTGTGTAGTGTGAAATGTGAGAAAATTAAATAAGAAGATTAGAAAAGAGAAGTGTGTGTAAAGATAAAGAAATTAATTAATTAAATAAAGTTTAGTTTTAACCAAGAGTCACAAGGGTATAGTGAAAGGTTGTGTCTCATGATGAGACACGATATATAAGAGAAATCATTCCATGAGATGAAGAGTATGTGAAAGTTTTAACATTCAAGAGTGAGTGAGGAATAAAAGAGAGAAGGTTTTATCATTCAAAGAAGAAGTGTATGGAATTATAATATGTAGCATAAAGTAAATAAGAGGAGTATAGAAGAATGGAGAGAATAAATATTAATTGAAGATTTGGTTAAGAATAGTCAAGAGACATGTTGAAGAGCCATGGCCATTAAAGAAATAATATATATATGAAGAGACATGTCTATTCTAAGAGATGCATCATTTCACTAGGTTATGAAGATATAAAAGATAATTGCAAGTAGAAGTGAGAAGAGCAAAAATGAGAAGATAAAAGGAAGATCATTAAAGAAAGGTTGAAGGCAGATTTGTAAGAAGGATTTATGACAGATTTGTAAGAAGAGTTTATGGCAGAATTATAAGAAGAATATGTGCAGATATAAAATATAATTGAGAAGGAGAATATAAAAGGAGATCACTAAGGGCTGTTTGTAAAGAAGATTTATTCTCAAGAAGACAAGATTCCATTGAAGAGGCTGGTGCCTCTATTGGAGAGGTTGGTGCCCCATATTGATGAGGTTGGTGCCTCATATCAAAAAGATCAGTGTCTCTTGTTGAGTTGGTGCTCATTTGTGGGGATTGGCGTCTCCAGTGGGTTGGTGCTCACAAATCGTATAAGAGGGTATTGGTGTCTCCTGTAGGTTGGTGCCTACAAAGATTGTAAGAGATTTTAATATCAAACAATATTTTGCTGTGGTTTTCTCCCACAAAGGTTTCCATGTAAATTCCAATGTTCTTTATATGTGAATGATATTGTGCAATTGATATTATTGTGATTGTTAGTTTAAAAAGTAAAAGATTGTATTATACTGATTCACCCCCCCTTCTCAGTATAAGCATGTGCTCATCAGTGAGTAAAAAACTTGCACAACATTTTGTATGCTCACCTCTAAAACAACATCCTCCAAAATTAAGCTCAAAGTTTTTGCATTCTTTATTTTGTTGGAGACATCAGTTGACTTCAAGAAGGTCAACTCACTATTTGAAGCCACTAAAAAATTGATGAGGGTGTGGATCCTTCCATTCGTCCACCCATCTAAAAGAATTGTGCATCCAAATTTTTGCCATTGTTTCTTTTAATCTTACACAATTATTTTTGCATTGGCGATAGTATCTTGGAGCAACCTCCCGGTTAAATCTTTTGGAGGGTGTGCCTTGTACTCTTTCCTTGAATGTTGTCTCCAAATACTCTCAATATGGACTTTGTGCCATGTTGAAGGGAAGGCTTTTGTAATACCAAAAATTTGTGCATGCCTTATCTGCTTTTTTGTGTCTCCTTGTACCACCTTGTGTCTTCCAACAAAATTTGTGCTCTATGTATGTTTTATAGGCATAAAAAAGCTCATGTGATTGAGCTCTACTTGAACTAGATGAGGTGGATGTGCCACGTATGTGTGGACTGAAACTAGAGCCCACAATGTCTGTCATATCTATTTCGGATTTTGTTGGCAAATTAGGAGCAATAGTTGCTTTTATGGCTTCTTGTGCCTTGGCTGTCTCCAAGTTCTTTTCACCAAGTAATGCAAAAAGTGCTATCATCTTTCATTTCACCTCTTTTGGGGCCTTTGCACATGACCTGAAATCGCTATTAGGAATGCCTACAAGATGGTAGTTGAGGAGATTGATGCCTCCACTAAGCTTCTTTGTTCACGAGTTACAATTCATAGGCTCCGCTATTGGTCCTGTTATGGCATGTTTCCAAGTGGGGTCACAACTTATAGGGGGTTTAGTTCTAATGGGATGACTTCCACTTGTTGATTCCGAACCTAATGTAGAGCTGGATGCCATTGTATATTAACCTACAACATTGATAAAAACAAAAAAATAGTGTTTAAAAAAATACAGCAATTCAAACACAAATTAAGAAAAAAATCATGTAAAATTTAGATGCATTTAAAAAAATTGAAAATTTAGATGCATTTAAAAAAATTGAAATATATTTACGATAAAATGATAATTTAATAGCAAATGAATTAACTAAATTGACAAAAATAACATCTTTTAACCCTAAAATGTAACCCCTATATTAAAAAAAAAAACGATTCAAATAAATTTGTGTAACTGCAAATCATTTAAATTTTAATCAACAAACAAATTTAGTAAATTATACATGCTTAAAAACTAGAAATAATTTATAAATTTATATGCTAGAAGAAAAGGCAAAATATAAATGAACTAACCTGGTGCAAATCCAAAATATTCATAAAATTGTTCTTCAAGTTCCCTGAAAAATCCTTCCAATTTGCTTTAGAATGCTCTAATGCAGTTGTGTGTGTTCAACATAGCCAAATAAGGCTTATGGAGGAAAAAATCCACATCTTTTAGTGTTTTTCTTGTGTTGCTCGTGTGGCACAAGTTGGCATGCCAGACTTAGCAAGTACTCGCCCAAAAATTCAATGAGTTAAGTGAAAAAGTCGCCAAAAAAACTTGGCGAGTAAAAGTTAGAAAAAACTCAGAGGAGGAAAAAGCAGTGAGTACATGGCAACACGCAGAGTTTGTGAACTATGAACTGAACCATGGGTCCCGAAACCTTGATCAAACTCTTTCAATCATTAAATGTCGTTATTGAATATTGGATCTATATTGTCATTCATAACAAAAAGTGCAAAATCTTTGTGCTTTTGGAAATGATAAAAGATATATTTGTTTAAGTTCAAAACAAGCATCTCCACCCTTTTCTCATGGGGACCAAAATCAGCATCAATTAGACTCTGCAGAGCTAGATTCTTCTTAGAAAGAATATTAACATTCTGGTGGAGGGGCCCAACACAGATAGATGCTTGGTAGTCATGGGAAGTAAAGTTTTGTCAATCCTCCTAACTCGGTACACTAAATTTTGTTTTAATTATAAATGATGGTAGTTTTCATAAATGGAAGAGGTTTCTTTTGATATGGTGCCAATAATCTAAATTGAGCACTAATAACATTCACTGAATGGGCATAGCTTTGCTATTTTGTACTCTGTTAGGTCCCCACCATACCCTGCTATAACTGCTAAATCAGGAACTCTAGTCAGAGAAAATTTGAATCTTAACATAAAATTTCAAAGATCGGGAAAATACGTTTTCAATGGGGGATTTAATAGCTTAAGACGGAATATAAGCATATGTATATATCTCCTAACATATGTATATGTGTGTGTGTGTATGTATATGTATATATATGTATATATATATGTATGTATATGTATGTATGTATGTTTGTATGTGTGTATATATATGTGTGTACATATATATGTATGTATGTATGTATATGTATATGTATTTATATACGTATATATATTCTGAGGACTTATAGGTGCCAACTCAGGCCAAGAAAGCCTCGAAGTGCCATTTGATCAATGCACTTGGCCATGATACAGTCTCTACAAACCTGCTCACAGAACTTTTTTTAACCCTAACACATGCCACACTCTAATGTGTATGAGCCTATTTTTAGCCAATGTCTGAATTGAGCCCTTTTGACATCCACGGCCTATTTATAGCCAATGTCTGACCTTGGCTCTGTTGTCTTTTGCATGTGGGCTAATTGATTTTTGCAACAACTCCATTAACCGACAAAAAGTATGATAACTCCATTAACTAACAAAAAGTATGATAAGCTGCCACTTACATAGATCTGATAACTGACAGAAACATGAATTGCAATCTAATGTGGTAATGACCATTCAAGGTCTTGTTGTCTTTTGGGATCATAACAAACTTGCATTCTCGTTATTTGTTTTCAGTAAAAATCTTTTGATCGTTTGAACTGCAGATTAATTTTATACTCTGATTTATTCATAAATTGGATGGTAGGAAAACTAATTTACATTTGAAGCTAACAAATCAAAGAAAAAAGAACTGACTTGATAATATATATAAAGTTTAACTGAAATTCATCCTTGGTCGATGTATTGCAAATCATAATGCAAACAGAGGATATGCCAAGGCATGATCTATGGGGAACCAGGATTTCGTTTTTGACTTATTGTGGTTCTCTTCTTTCCATGTATGGGCTTGCTCGAAATGTTGCTTGGAGGCACAAAATTTGTAGTATTTGTGTTTTCTTTGCCCACATTTAAAACTTGTCCTTGTTGTTTAGTTTCAGAATTAAAGAATGTCTAAATCAGGATGTAAATCCATCAATTTCCATCTGCAAACAGGTTGACAAGTATTTACAATTTTAATAAGCGTCACTTTTTTATTTATATATTTGGTAACAACTAGTTTCATGTTTTGTTTATTGTTTGAAATTTTAATTTCATAACTTTGATCCTCCTTTTAGATTTCATGCATGCTTTATGGTACGTGTGCGTACAAGTTCATTTCCATGTTGTGAATTCTCCCTCTTCAATGGGAGAAATTCTTTGTGCATAGTAAATACTAAATATTACTGAGTAATTCTGGTATGCTTTGTTTCCTAATGAATGTAAAACTTATTATCAATTAAAACTGCATCTAGCTAGAACTTTCAGCTTTATACTTGACACACAATTTATGCTATGACCATGATAACTTGGGATTTATGCAGCTATTCTGTGCATTCTTGTGATTTTTTATCAGAATAAAATACGAGTTCAAAGTTAAATATTGAGCTTAGCATGCCAACTTGTTATGTTGTATACTTGGCAATAGCTTCTGAGCAAGTTTCACGACTTACATTTACTCTTTCATGACATTGGACAGGGACTTGCATTGTGTTCAAACCTAAAATGGCTTTCAGTTGCAGGAAATTGTCTTCAGAGTTTAAAAGGAATTGAAGGTCTATCGAAGCTCACCGTGAGTTATTAGACTGATTTCCTGAACATTTTAGAAAATGGATATTTTCACCTCTAGTTCTTTTGGATATGTGCTTTTACTAGTGAAAACATACATGCTCATAGATGCATGTCTTATAAGTTATATCCCACGGCGACGAGGAATTGTGGCCAAAAATGCTCCCTAGTTGTTTTCAACTTTTGGCAGGGAAATACTTTTATTTGTTCACATATTGTGCCTGTTTGTTGGGGTTAACATATGCAATTTTTTATGTTTTAACTTATAAAACTTCTACCTCTTTATTATGTTAGAATAATATATTATTCCCATATTATTTAATGGTCAATGTTTTATTTTGCTTAGTTCGTTACTGTTGCTACAGTAACAGTAGTTAGGTAGATACATTTAATATCTACAGCTTCTTGTAAGCTCTATATAATGTAATCTTTTTTTCATGTTAATGTAAGAAGTTTTTTACCATTTCATGGTATCAGAGCCTAAAAGAACAAAACCCTAAAAATTCGTGGGCCTATCTGCAGCCATAATTCGAATTTTTTCTGTCCTAGGGTTTCTGAAAATTTCGTGGCTCTTTGTCTGAAAAAAATTCGTGGGTTTCTAGTCGCAGATTTTTCTGCTAAACCCTAGTGCGTCCCTTTTTTTCTGGATTCGCGTCCAAAACGTGTCTGCAACCCGCGCGTCATATTTCTAGGCATGATTGTTCTGCTTCTGGTCGCGTTTGTTCATACCAGCGTTCTGAAAATCACGTTTTTCTTTTATCCGTGTTTTTCACACGTCTTTTGAGCGGGATTTTTGGTGATTTCTAAGCTTCAACAGGTCATTTTTGCCTGTACCAGCGACGGCTAGGGTTTTTCCAACCTGGGTGCTAAGATTTCAGCAGATTTCTAATATTTTTCTTCAACTTTTCTGGTTTTCATGGCTGCCTAGAGTTTCCAGAAATTTCGACTAGGGTTTTGAACCCTAAGATCAAGTTGAAAAATTATTTTTATTTCAGATTCCTACTCGGTTTTCCGAGATCTCAACTGGGTTGTCGTCCATTTTTTCTGGGTACCTCGTTTTCTGTGCCTCGAAATTTGTGCCTCAGTTTGAAGTCGTTTTTTTTTCTGATTGCAGATTCCTTTTGGGTTTTGTGAGATCTTAACTGGGTTGTCACTAGATTTTTCTGGGTACCTCATTTTCCGTGCCTCAAAATTTATGTTGTCAAAATTTTTTGGGTATTCTTTCATCCTTCTGGGTTTTTGTTTATATTTTATGGGTTTTCAGTAAAACCTCAAAATCCGTGTTCGGATTTCTGTATTTTTGTTTTCTTTGCATTATCTTGCCTTCACCAGTTTGACCGCGAGGTACGTGATGGCATCTCTCACGAACAAAATGCTCGAAAGTAGCCAGAAGTTCAACGGGAAGAATTACAACACCTGGAAGCAGCGTATGCTGACGATCTTTGAATATCGTTGTCTCGATCAGGTCGTCTTGGGGCACTCACCTTGACCCACTGTAGCTGGAAAAGATCAGGATAAATGGGATGAACGCAACCGGGAAGCCGTCATGCTCATCAAGCTTTCCGTCACTGACGATCAACTGCCACAAGTGCCGTCAGGCAAAACAGCTGCTGAGGTATGGACAACCTTGAAGGATCTCCATGAAACGTCAGATAAGAGTCGTGCGTTTTTTCTTAAGAACATGCTTTTTTCAATAATGATGGACGAGAAGCACACCACTCTTCAAGAGCATCTGACAAAGATCAAGGAGATTCGAGATTAGCTGGAAGCCATTGGACGAAAGATGGAGGAAGAGGACATGGTCGTCATTACTCTTAAGAGTTTGCCAAAGTCTTACGAGCATTTCATTGAGACGCTCAATATTACATCAACAAACGTTGACTTGAAGTTTCTAGACTTGTGTAACAAGCTTCTACAACAAGATCGTTGGAGACAGCAGTTTGGAAGCAATACCAGTTCCTCCTCCACAGAACAAGCGTTCTCTACCAAATCTTCTGCTAAGAACAAAGGGAAGGCTCAGTCTTTTCAGCCGAAAGGCTTTGGTTCTTCTCAGGACAGCAAGAAGAAGAAGAACATTCAGTGCAATTTTTGCCACAAATACGGTCACATTAGGGCTGAGTGTTGCACTCGGATGGCTTCTGAACAAAAGAAGTCGGGAGGATCTCAACAAAAGGCACATGTCGCCGAGCACACTGAGCAGAAAGAGTCTGCATTCTATGCTTTTATGGCCACGCGAACTACAGATCTAGTACATTCTTCTGCTTGGTATATCGATTCAGAGGCATCCTGACATTTCACTCATCGTCGGGATTGGTTCACAAAGTTCGAACCCTTCTCAGATTCTGTCATTTTCGGAGGAGGCGAAGAGTACACAGTTGCTGGTAAGGGCATTGTCCAGATTCACTCAGGAGGAAGAAATCTACTCTTTCTCGATGTCTACTATGTTCCCGGCATGGAACATAATCTCCTCTCCGTCAGTCAGATCATGCGGCATTCTCCCCAATTAGATGTTGTTTTCAGTTCGTCCACCTGCAACATCATTGATCGGGAGACTCGTACTACAATTGCTATGGGACTTGAGGATCATGGTCTGTACAGACTCGCTGATTCTGGTGATTCTCAAGAGCACGCTCTAGCAGCCTGAAGTACAACCATCAGCAAACTTTGGCATCAGCGTTATGGGCATTTGAATGTCCACTACCTTTCTCAGTTATCTCAGGAGGGTCTTGTTGCTGGTCTACCTGAGATCCAAACTACAAATCATGGAGTTTGTGGAGCCTGTCAAGCTGGCAAGCAGCATCGGACACCGTTCTCGGATGGTGATTCTTGGCGAGCCTCCAAGGTACTTCAACTGCTCCACGCTGATGTATGTGGGCCAATGAATACTCCTTCGTTATTGGGTCCGTGTACTTTTTATTGTTTGTTGATGATTTCACCGGAAAATGTGGGTGTATTTTTTGAAACATAAATCAGATGTGTTGGGTACATTTCAGCAAAGATAAGGCCTTAGTTGAGAAGGAATCCGGTTCTCACATTGTTACTCTAAGGTCAGATAATGGGGGGGAGTTTTGTTCAGCTGACTTCTCTTCCTTTTGTGTTGCACATGGCATTAAGCGCCAACTTACGACACCCTACACCCCTCAGCAGAATGGTGTTGTTGAACGTAGGAATCGCACCATTACTGAAATGACTCATTCTATGCTGGAGTACAAAATGTAAATGAAATATCGGTTCCGCGCCTACACCGCTGCCTACCTCTCGAATCAATCACCCATACAGCTGCTAAGAAGATTACCCGTATGAAGCCCGGGTCAGACGCAGTTTGGTGGGCCATTTGAAAGTCTTTGGTTCTACCGCTCATGTATGGATTCCAGATGCCAAACGTGCCAAGTTGGACTCCAAGAGCCAGACACTTATGTTTACTGGCTACAACGACAATCACAAAGCCTACAGGTTGGTTGATGTGGAGACAGATCGTCTCATATTACCGTGATGTTGTGATTGATGATACTACTGGTCCATTTGTCCCTACTACCAGTCCTGCATGATCAGCCTATTAAGGTTCCTGATGAGGGTTCGTCTTCCTCTTGGTTCCCATGATGGGAGGGCTTCAGAGCATCTGACTCTGAAGATGAGGAGTCTACTGATCATGATATAACACCACCTGATTTTCCTCAGGACTCACATCCAAATGACCTTGTTCCAGAAATCCCAGGAGATGCTGTTACTCCTGTTTCAGATGTTGGCACTTCTACTCGTCGGCCTAAGTGGTGGGCCAAGACAATCGGCGATCTTCATGATGATGAACTCATTGAGGGCAGATCAACTCGTAGCAAGAGCAAGCAGCAACACACAGTCAACTTCGCTCTTATGGCCAACATCCACAGCATCTACGAGCCTCAGACGTATTCAGAGGCTAAAGGAATTCTAGAGTGGGAACAGGCTATGCAGACAGAATATCATAGTCTCTTGAAGAATCACACTTGGTTCTTTCTGATCTTCCTCCTGGGAAGAAACTCAGTTGCAAATGGGTTTACAAGGTCAAGTATCATGCGATGGTACTTGGATAAGTACAAGGCCAGATTAGTTGCTCGGGGATTCACAAAGGGGAGGGCATTGACTATGAGGAGACTTCTTACGCCAAGATGAGCACCATTCGTCTTCTTCTCGCTAGTGCAGCCCAATTTGGTTGGACAGTTCATCAGATGGACGTCAAGAGTGCCTTCCTCAACGGTGATTTGCAGGAAGAAGTCTACATGACGTAGCCTCCTGGTTTCAAGGTTGCCGGCAAAGAACATCAAGTGTGTAGACTCGTGAAAGCGCTCTATGGACTGAAACAGGCTCCCCGTGCATGGTACTTCAAGATTGATCAGTACTTGGTTGATCATGGTTTTCAGCGCAGCCCTTCTGACAGTAATCTGTATGTCAAACACTCTGGTGATGATATTCTCTTTCTTGTTGTCTATGTTGACGATTTGATCATTACTGGCAGTTCAGCACATTTGATTGCAACAATCAAACACGATTTGTGTCAGACTTTTGACATGACAGATTTGGGGCTTCTCCATTATTGTTTGGGTATTGAAGTTTGGCAGACCGCTGGTAGCATCTTTATCTCTCAATCAAAATATGCCAGAAGTTTGCTTGACAAATTTCGGATGCAGGACTGCAAACCTGCTTCCACACCTATGGAGAAGGGGCTGAAGTTGTCAGCCAACTCTAATTCACCTCCGATCGATGAAACGACATTCAGACAACTAGTGGGCAGTCTCATCTACCTCGCTGCCACTAGACCAAACATCAGTTTTGCAGTGAGCTACATCTCTCACTTCATGACAGCTCCTAAAGCTGATCATTGGATTGTAGCGAAGCGGGTGCTGAGATATGTTAAGGGCACTTCCGACTATGGCATTCTGTATGGCAGATGCAAAGATCCAAAGTTGATTGGTTATACAGACTCAGATTGGGCAGGTTCCGTGGATGATAGAAAATCTACTTCTGGGTATGTATTCAGTTTGGGTACAGGTGCTGTAACATGGACCAGCAAGAAGCAACAGGCAGTGGCTCTTTCCTCGACAGAAGCTGAATATCGAGGAACTGTTAAAGCAGCATGTGAGGCAGTTTGGCTTCGTAGGATGCTTTCTGACATGCACATGTCACAAGCAGGGCCTTCTCCCTTGTACACTGATAACCAAGGGGTGCTCAAACTGGCCACAAATCCAGTCTTCCATGAACGTACCAAGCATGTCGAGCTTCATTGTCACTACATCCGCAAGCTGGTAGAAGACGGATCAGTTCAGCTGCAGTATGTTCCAACAGTGGATCAGACTGCAGATATTCTCACCAAGTCTCTGAGCCTGGACAAGTTTGTAAAATTTAGGGGGCAACTTGGTGTTGTTGATGGATTGACCATTAAGGGAGGGTGTTAGAATAATATATTATTCCCATATTATTTAATGGTCAATGTTTTATTTTGCTTAGTTCGTTACTGTTGCTACAGTAACAGTAGTTAGGTAGATACATTTAATATCTACAGCTTCTTGTAAGCTCTATATAATGTAATCTTTTTTTCATGTTAATGTAAGAAGTTTTTTACCATTTCATATTATTTTCTTGTTTGTTTATCTTTTATCATGTCTTTGAGGTGCTGAATTACCTTCTTGCACAATGTTCAGCATTAAGGTAATGAAGCTCACAAGGTGGGAATGTGTGGGAGAGAGATTCTGATACCAGTTTGTGCTCTAATGTTATTTTGGAAAACAAAAGCAAAATATTTTTGAGGCTACAACTGATTAAAATATCAAAAATGTCTCAGATTTGGCACTTTTATAAATTTTACTACTCAGTAGATAGCCAATAAAATATTAATAATATTTCAGGTTTTATGTTTTTACAGTTTTTATTTTAAAAACTTTCCATAGTTCTTTGAAATGGCATATTTTTATGGTATTTTTGGTTAGCATATGCTCCACTCACTTTATGACTGCAAGCATGTGTCTAAGCATTTTATCGATTTGTTTTAGAGTGGATAAATAAAATGGGATCAATTTATTTTAGAGGTGAAGTTGTTATCATGATGAGATTCTATATTGTTGAGTATTTTGTCATTGATGTCAAAGTTCTTGCTTGCTTGCTTGAGCTTGCTTACCTACTTGAGGTGCTTGCCTGTCTACTTCACCTACTTGTTTGCTTGCTTCAGCTGCTTGCTTGCCATGTCAAATGCTAAGTCAGCAAATGTGATGTCATATACCAAGTCATAAATTGACAATTTCTATAGTAAATGACTTTAACACCTTGAACTTCTCGTTAGATTTAAATACAGAATTATCTTCCTTTTGAATTAGGCGGCTTGTATATTCTCTTGTGAATATGTACAGGGCGGCTTAGTTATTTTGGTCAGATCTGCACAGCGACGGTTTCATATATTAATTACCTAGTCTTCTTTAAGGGCAGACAAAAAAAATCTTTAATGAAACTATTTTTCTGTTGAGATTGCGTAAATCTTTGGTAGTCCATACGTTATGGCAACAAAAGATTATCATTAGTCTTTAAGATATTGGCTTGGTGTGTGCGTTGAATATAATGAAGTCGTGAATTTTTTATTTGGTGAATGGGGCGGCTTATATTCAATGAAGGCAGTGTTAAAAAGAAGTGTTTATTTTTAAAAAGGAATCACCATTTTCTTGGACAACGGTGAATTGATGTATTTAGTTCTCGGACCATGTGGAGAAGCATTTTGCTGTGCGACATGGAGATTTAATGCATATATTAGGACTCAGTGATATCATTTGTTCTTGCTGGATGTTTGTGTTGGATATGCCATCAATATTTGTCTATGTAGCACAGGCTGAGTAGCGTTTTGTTTTTTCCTCTTGATGGTGCGGGCTACATGAGAATTGGAGGTGGTGTTTTTTATTTTTAAAAATCTGGTGAAATAAAAGGTTCGATGAACCTGTATGAAGCGAGTATGAGGATATACGTATGTAGTAAAAGAAAAAGAAAATAGCTAGCCGTGTTGTTTTTCTTTTGGTGTCTCTATTCCTTATATTGTAACGGGCAACAAGTGACATTTATTCTGAGCTTCGTGAGTGATTGTGCAACGATGAGTTTGGAATCTGTTATTGCATCTCCTTATCGGGTGTTTTAAAAAAACATTTTGGTCTTTGTCATATGCGGTGACCTGATTGTGTGAGCAGTTTCAGACTTTGTGTGAGGAGTCATGTTGTGGAATCATATATACTGGCTTGAGCACCATTAGGTCCTATGTGAAGTCGTGAGAGGGTGAATTTCCTATATGTTGGGTTTATTTGATTGGTAGAGACTGGTAGCATTTGGGGTTGTGCGATTTGGTTTTTGGCTTTGATCAGAAGTGTACCTGGTTGCATAGGACGAGTTCTGGAAGAGTTAAAGGGTTGTTTGGTCCTGCAATAGTGTTGTTTCAGACCTGCTATCACCCAGACAATCATATCAGACTTGTTAGTTTTCATTTCTAGTGGGTCTGGAGGGTGCTGGAAGTGTTATTGTTGGTGTTGTTTGAGTTTGGGTTAGATTGATAGATAGTTGGATGAATTTCTTTTGCTATACTGTGTATTACAGTGTGTTTCAGACTATTTGGAGATCTGTTTGCAGCTTTCCAGTTCATCCATTCAAGGGTGTTGTGAATCAGAAATTGGTATGGGTGTTCTCAGTCATCGTGCTTAGTCTATGTGCGGGAGCTTGTGAATCATGATGAAGTTGAGTTTTGAATAAAAGTTTTCTGAGTTTGATTCAGAGTTTGGACAGCGGTTATACAAGTATGAGCCTCACTGTTCAAGTGAAGGCAACGTTTTAAATCAGTGTCCCAGTGTTTTGAAATCATCAGTGAGTTGGTGCTCACACTGGAGTTGGTGCTTCGGAAGAGTTGGTGCTCACTTGTGTATCTGGGTTGGTGCCTTTTGAAGATAATAAAAGCAATATTTTGCCATGGTTTTTTACCTGAAAGGATTTCCACGTAATCTCGGTGTTCATGGTGTTTGATGTTGCTCTTGCTGTTTTGATTTCTATTTCATATGGTCTTAAGTTTTAACAAGTTGAAATACTGATTTACCCCCCCCTCTTAGTATTTCTTGTGTGCTCTTCATATATAAACAAGGTAGCAAGATGCAGCTTATTATAATTTATTGCCAATCAAAAGGCCCAAGCCTCGAGCTTAAGCAGGCTGAGAGCCCCTTAATTCTTGTGGGTAAAATCTTTCCCCATCAGAAATATCAGAAAGATGTTGTTTCTTGTTGTTCACTTTTGTTATATAATGGTTACTGGTGGTATTGTCTTTTCTTATCTACTCTATCTGGTATATAGTCAGCCTCATAGAAGTATTTTAACTCATTGCACATTGTTATAAGTGGAATACTTTGTGATGCTCTGAAAAATATCTTTAAGTGGCTAATCTCTCTTGTTCTATGAACATTATGCCTAGTGTGCCCCTGGCACATTTTAATAGTTAAGGAACTTATCTTTTTGTATGAAGCTTCATGACCTATATTCTAGGTTTTGAAATGAAGCAGCGATTCAACCCACCAAATTGGGCTCTCCATTATCTCCATTCAAAGATTCCTTATGACATTTCATAACATACGTCATAAGTTGGTCAACAAGTGTAATTCTCTCTTATAGCTCTCATATACATCATAAATACATTTACATTTGTTTTGGGATACCCAACTTTGAAGGCCATAATTTTTGATCCAGGATGTTGATTGAGCCTTTATTTTTAGAAATTGAAGATCTCAAAGAGATCCATGTTGCTGTAACTCGCTTGCACAAGTTAAGGTTCATTTCAACATTTTTTCAGGCCCAAAATTGACCACTAGAGCCTCAAAAATTGCATTTTTGTTTTATGTAGTCTAAAAATTGCATTTCTTTTTGGTTCTTAACATTAGGATGCAAGGTTGAGACATCTTTCCTAACAGTTTTTTGTTAATATTTTCACTTATTGAGTTGTCAAATAGATGCTTAATAATAATCTAACTGAATATAATAATCCATTCATTTTCTAAATTGGCAGCCAAACATGCATATAGTAAACCTTCAACTTCTATCATCTAGTAGTAAGTGGAGATTGGCACTAAGATTATTGTCCTATCATCTATCCTCTTGTAAAATTTGACATGTCCCATGTTTGACACTAAGATTATTGTCATATCTTGGGGAGGTATTGTTTATCTTATCTGATTCATTTTAAACAATATCAGTTTATCCCCAAGTTTGAAAGGTGAGGATGATCTTGGGATTTGTGGGTTATGGACCCATGATGTAACTTAGCATGTGTAATAATTTTGTTGTAGCTTGATTTGTATCAAGTTTATGAATGTAGAACTACTCTAATCAAGAAGAAGAGCTTAGAAGAAGACCTTGGATGAGATGATCTACCCCAGATATTACATATAGGGGTGAATTTGGTTCACAAGGTAAAGTTTACTAGATCAACTTTGTAGGTTACAAGGTAGATTATATGTGGTATGAACTTGATTGTACATTTAACAAATTACTCTTTATTTGAATCAATTGTGTTGTTGCCTTGGGAAATCTTTTGATATTTGAGTGACGATTGCTTATTGAATGTCAACGAATTGATTCATCCCTTATATTCATTCCTTGAAGGAGTCACCACCCTTCATAGTTAATGAATCACCCTTCATGGCTGCCTTTCATAACAATACTTTTATCTCCAAGTTGATTGTTAGATCTATTTCCTATTGATGGTTTCTTTATAAGGAGGTGATTCCCCTTTTTTATATCTTATTGTTGAGGGAGTCATAGTCTTTCATATTTGAAGGGTCACAACTTTTCACATTTTCACACCTAATTTAAGTCTCTTGCAAAATTACTTAAGGTTGTATCCTTAATTGGATCCCTCAAATAATGGTATGGATGAAATGCTCTCCCTTTTACATCACAAATTTGAGGGAGTCACACCTTTTCACATCAATAGTTACAACTCCTCATTATTTAATTTTTGATAATTTATTTTGTTAGTTTAACCCAAGGAGCATTTTGACAGGCAAAGTTTTTGACATTTTCATAATAAACTAATTATAAACACCCATGGAGTAATCTTTGTTGAAGACACATTTGGCATGAAGCAAACACATGAACATACTCAATACATGTAGCATGCATGTGAAAGACACATAAATACATATAAGATATGAAACACACATATAAGCACACGTAAGTCATGAAGTATATGCTGGAATACACGTGGGTCACAAAGTATACCCATGAATACACATAAGTCGCAAAGTATGAATGCATGTAAGTTGCAAGGTATACACATGAATACAGGTAAGTCATAAAGTATACACATGAATACATGTAAGTCATAAAGTATTCACATGAATACACGCACATTGCAAAGCATACACTTGAATACATGTAAGTCACGAAGTATACACTTGAATACAAGTAAATCACAAGGTATACACTTGAATACACGTAAATCACAAAGTATACATTCAAATACATGTAAGGCATAAGGTATACATCAATACATGTAAGTCGCAAAGTATTCACATGGATACACGTAATACATAAAGTATAGACAGGAAGCATGAAGCATACATGTAATACGGGGAGCATGAAGCATACACGTGAATACACGTAATACATGGAGTATACACAAGAAGCATGAAGCGTACATGTGAATACACACAAGTCATAATACACGTAAGTTGCAGAGTATACACTTGAAAATACGTAGTGAGGAAGTATACATATGAATACACGCAAGTCACCAAGTATTACATGTAAGTCACAAAGTACGAATACACGTAAATCACATAGTATACACATGAATACATGTAAGTCACAAAGTATATACATGGAAGACGTGCACATAGAAATGCATTATTGGCCTACTTAAGAAGAAGGCTGAATAGTTAATTCTAATTGAGTGGTGGTTAATGTGGGTATGTCCTATAGGTTGGCAAGAACATGCTCTGATACCAATCGTAATGTCTCTCTCCTGATTTGCCCTAGAATTTGCGTACTGATCACCAATTGCAGCAAATTGGGGTCAGGAGTTTGTCTTATTGAATAAATATCTCTTTAATGATGCAATCCTAGGTTTGAATCCTACAATCACCACATGAACAATATATGCAATATATATATATATATATATATATAATGCTAAGTCACCGCATTCGCCGAATTTCAACCATGAGGTTCAAAATTTGGCGGACTTCAAAACAGGATTAAAAATTCGTTGAGATTTGCCTATACTCGTTTGAGTAAATGGCATAAGTTTTTAAAATAAAACGTATTTAGAAAAATGGAGCTCCAGATTGTAACTGTGGATGGCCTCCGTCAACAACGAAACCTCAATTGTGACTATGCTTGTGGGAGCCTTGTTCGACCACCTTTCTGTCGTCGATGATGGCGATAATGGAAAGCCTGTGCGCAACAACGACTGCTGCCTGGACTTCACCATCCGGTCCAAGGCATCCTTTACAGTTTTCTTAGACTTCACATCAAGCACGCTTGTGGCTTCGTCAAGGAGTAGTATAGAGGAGTTGCCCTACTATCTCTGGGGTTGGAATCGCTAGCTGAAGGAAGAACTATAGTGTTAGGGTTCGTGCGACAACGGGGAGGTGGATTGATGCACTCGCCAATAACCACGACTGTGACTGTTCGGAATTGAACCCCTCTCTATCTGAGAATAAGAAATGCCACCTATCCCCTATAGTGCTCGCGTGATAATAACAAAATTAAAAGCCTTTCGTGAAAAAACCTAAAATTTTATTTAATGTCCATTTGTGATTTATTTTTGTTTTTTATTCATAATGTTAAAATTTAATATTTTAAAATAAATAAATTAAACTTTTACTATATTATATTTATTATTTAATATATAATTTAATTTTTTTATTATTTATATATATATATATATTTTAAAAAAAAGTGCAATGCACCCATATTATTAGGGGTAAACGCTTTTGACTGGAGCTATGAACCAGGTACAAGAAACCACAAGAAACAACCAAACCCGCAAGTGCAATGGCCCAGCGAAGGCACAAGGCCTGCGAGCACTTTGGCCCAGCCAGGGTTTGAACCTTGGTGGCCGTCACTACAATCAAGCGACTTGACCACCGAACCACGCCCTTATCGGCTTTATTATTTATATATTAATAATATTTAAAATTTAAATTATATTTTTAAACATATTTATTATTTATTTTGTTGTGTTTATTATTATTTATATATTAATAATATTTAAAATTTAAATTATATTTTTAAATATATTTATTATTTATTTAGCTTTATTAATATATTTAAACATATTAGTATATTAATACTATTTTTTAATTATTTAAAGTATATTACTTATATTTAAAAAAAATCAAAATTATATAAGGCGAATTTAATCCGAATTTTTTCCTTGTCGAACTTCATCCGAATTTCAATGTTGCCGAATTTGAATTCAAATTCGAACGCGGTGACTTAGTATATATTCTTACTTACTAGAGTTAGGCAATTACATCATATCCATAGATTATCAATAATGCAAGCATATTAGGATTTTGGGAGAAGGGACATGATGGGTCCGCTCAAAGCCATTTCTACACCAAGCCTAAGAGGGTGTCTACCACAACCCTCTCCCTTGGTGGCTTGTATCTGTTTTTCCCATCAATGCCTGAACCCCCTAAAGACATTTGCCATCTTGTGGAATTGGGCGGGGGTCGTAAGTGGGTTACTTGGCTCTCTGCGTAGGTGCCCTCTAATCCTAGGAGCCATTACGGTCAACTCTAGAACTGCCTAATTACTTAGCCTTGTTTACCCCTTTTGCTTACACCCCAGGCCCTTCCTACAAGGTGGGTTTCAGACAGTCAAGCATATCTCCTATTCTATCATAAGAAATTATACACTAAGCATTCTTTATAATCTATAAGCAATATGTATACAAATGTAAAACATTGATTGTCAGAATAAACCCTTGAATATATATATATATATATATATATTTGATAATAATAATCTGCTGGGATGGACTGGGCAGGTTGTCCCTAATGATTGCTAGTATGTATCTTCCTTGTCTTCAATCCTTAATTGATCCGTTCTCAATATTTAGAAGATATTGCTTAAAGAGAAACAACAAATTAGTTTCAATTTAATAGTAACTAATAAGGATTAATAATTTGCTGCAAGCATCATTATTGCATAAACGTCAGTGTTACCCCAAGTTTCCAGGACGGGGACGAGTCCCCAAGTTTCCGATTTTTGAGGCCAAATTTGGGGACTGTGGGGGACAGCTATATAAAAATATAGGGAAATTTTAAATATTCATATGATAACATGGATAAAGCATGCATAATATACATTATAGAACCTTAACATATAACATTTGTGTTCAACATTATGCCAATACTCAATACGCATTCAAAATTAACATACATGAATCATGAAACAACCTCCAAGTTATAATTTATAAACTTATATCAAAATGCCCAAAGGCTACATTGCTGCCATATAGTTTTAAAGTTTGCTATGAAAATCAAAATACAATATCGTATGTCCAATGAATAAACAAAGAGCATTGCTGCCCCTAATCATCTCTCATAACCGCATCAAAATCAGAGTCATCCTCTGAGTCACTGCCACTGTGATGGTCCTCCTCAACCAACAAAACCCCAACCAAACCCTCAGCTGTCTCCTCCTCATCTACATGGGCCATGTCCTTGGGATCAATATCCCACAGTAGAGCTAGAGTTTGTCGATCCTGAAGCCGAAGAGCACTATGAACGGCCACTAGCTTCTCCACTTGTTTAGAGGTAAGTCTATTCCTCTTGAGGGAGTGGATAAAGCTATATGTGGACCAATTCCTCTTTGCAGCAGAGGAACTGGCAACCTGTGCAAGAAGGCGAGTAGCAAGTGTCTTCAATTTCGGTGTATCCCTCCCATGATAGGTCCATCATCCAATAGGGTTCGATTGAGCTAATATAGCTCTATCCAACCTCACTTGTGGTACTCAAGTTTGGGCCACTAAGATTTGCAAAGTCTAGGAATTGTGTCCAAAGTAGTGAAGCCTGCTCTGTTGGATAAATCTTTTCAATGGCCCGTGTGAACCCATCTAAAACCTCAGGGTCATCACATGGAGGCACCCTACTAGCCCTTGGTGCATACCATTTTGGATTTAGAGCAAAGGCAGCAATATGAAGCGGGGTGTTCATTGTACTCCACCTCCGCGTCACAATGGGCCTAATGTGTTGCTCATATAAATGCAAAGTGGGATCCTTTTCCGAAATAGTTTGTTTGATCTTCCTAAGCATATTGTCAAATGTCTCATATATCTCTCCAAGACTAGGAGAGTTTGTATCAACATATTGAATGACATCTACAATAGGCGAGATGAAGGAGCAAAAATATTTGCATAATTCAAACAAAAAGTTCAAAATAATTAGTTGACAAGTTAATTGACATGTTAGAAACTTCAAAAGTTGGAACATTGGACAATAAAATTAAAATATTAAAATCAGAAATTTAATATGAAAATCAGCCATCTAATATGTCTTACCTCACATTGGCCCAACAATCATCATCAAGGATCTTTGGTTTGATGGTCTTTCCTTGAGCAGAACTTGCATTAGGCCATTTAGTCCACTCTGCATTGACCATCATCAGTTGTAGAGGCTCATGCACCTCAAGCATCCTCTCCAACAAGATGAAGTATGTGGCATATCTACATTCAATGATTCATTAAAAAATAAAAAATAAAAACAAAATCAGATTATGAATACAAATTGAAAGTGAAACAAAATGAAGTAAGTGGCATACCTTGTCTCAACAGGTTTGAGAAACTCCTTTGAAAATGTTCTGAAGAGAGCAAGTGAGGTGTGGTGATTGCAAATGCACATCTGAATATCTCTAGCTTCTGCCACCGTTTGCTTCACCCAATCCAACTTCCCTATGTCTTTCAATGCATTGTTCAATGTATGAACACAACATGGGGTCCAAAATATGTGCCTATAAGTACTCTCAACCATCAACCCAATCGATTTGCACACACGTGTTGAATCGGTGATCACCTGCACCACATTTGCAGCCCCAACGTCCTCTATGGCATCTCTCAAAATGGAAAACTGGAAGTTTGCATCCTTACGTCTCCTCAAACAATCTACGACTCTAAGAAAATAAGAACCAACAGGGCATGCCACTATGACATTGATGAGTGGCCGACGTCTACCATCAGTCCACCCATCCATCACTATAGAGCACCCTGTCCTCATCCACGTTTGCCTCATCTCCTCCATTAACACATTAACTTTGGAGTACTCTTTGTCTAGGAGGGTGGTGTGTAGCTTATGATCTCCAGGGGGTATGAATGAAGGACCAATATTGGCTATGTCTTTCACCATTTGTTTGAGATAAGAGGAACAGGCCACATGAAATGGGATGGCTTGGGCAAAAAGGAATTTGGCAATGGAAGATTCACTGGCTTCTTGTGCTTGCTTATTAAACATGGACTCAACTGAAGATGCCTTCCCACTACCACTCACCTTCCTCTTTCCTCTTGAGGCAACTCCACTACTACCAACCGTGGAAGGAATAGGAGTAGGCATAGATGATTGTGAACTTGGGAAAGAAGGTGACCCACCTTGAACCCCACCATCCAACTCCATTTGAATTTTTTGGCACTCTAAAAATAGTTCATCTGTCAATGCAGGCCACACTCTAACTCCATGACCCACCTCACCCAAAAAATGAGACCTAACTCGTGTAGCTGCCCCTAAATTCCTTTTCACAAACATGGCAAAACCACACCCTACTCCCCCCTGAATTTTTTTGTCTTTTACCCACAGGTGTAACATATTGAAGAAATGGTTTTTTTTTGTTTAATGGGTGTTTTGCATAGTGTTCCATGCTATTGGTATTGGTTGTTGAAGGGCATTGGATTGGGTTTCTTTGCTCTCCACTAACACCCCCACCACTTTCCCTTCTAGTTTGCACTTCAACTTCACTATCACTCCCATCCTCACTGCTGCTCATGTTTTTCATATTTAGAATGCATTTTTCAATTGAAAATGTAAAAATAAAATAAAAATTAGACAATGTATGCTTGAGATTTTGTAAAAAATTTAAAAAAATGAAAAAATAAAGAGGGAAAGGAAATGCATACCTCTTTGGTGGATTTGCACTCCCAACAACACTAATTTCAACCTCCTCTCCTCCTTCAAGCTGCTGCTCCTTCTCCTTGGCTGCAACTTCTTTTGCTCTCAAACCCTTGGCTGCTCAAACAAACAAATGCATAAAATGAAGGTTAGAGAGGCCTTTTTTTCCTCATAAAAGAGTCAAAAACAATGGGGCCCACAAATGCCATGTAGGCAGGGGCGTTTATTTTTTACTTTAGATGTGGGGGACAGCCGGCCGTCCTTGGGACGGTCGAGGGACGACTCAGCGGTCCCCTGGCCATTCCCTGGAGGGTCTGCCGTCCCCCCATCTGGTCAAAGTGTTCCCTATTTTTTGGCAGAAAAGGGGACGGTCCCCTACCGTCCCCGGGATGTCTCGAGGACAGGGACAGGGCATTTTAGGGGAGGGCGGGGGGGGACGTGTCCCCGGGTTTCCTATATATTCCCATGATCATTTTATATGCACTTATTTGATTATGTCTGCTGCTGCACTCAGAGATATGTTCCAGACTTCTCATTTATTTCCTTTTCTATTTTAATGTTCTTGTTAGATCTGCATATATCTCTTTTTTGATCTGCATATTTATATCTCTACTGATTGTATTCTGAATGCAGATTTATTGTAGTTTTCCTTCCTGATTATATCTCTTGTTATCTCCCAATCTGCTCATATATTCTTTCTGAATAAATCTCCTCATGTCTGTATTTCATATCCTTTCCTTTTTTATACCATATTATGTCCTTTATGTTTCTTACAAAGAGATACATCCTTTGACCTCTTGAAAGGTCATCACCTTTTATTAAGGAGTAATTGCTCCCTCTCCATGCACTTAATCGCTGTCTTAAAATATGTTTCTTTTAAATTCCAAACGTTGCCTTTATGCTGCCTTATAAAAACATATTAATCGCTGTCATGTGATACTGCCTCTTATGACTCTTAATCGATGCTATATTAATCTCCAACCTGGGCGCTTAGATAATTATATGCTTTGGGATATTTTCGCTGCTCCTCTTAATCTGATCACTGTCCCCTTTGGGACTCTTAATTATAATTGAGATATGTATTATAAATTGGATATATTTAGTTTTATATATATATGTATATATATATTATTTAGTAGTGACTTTACAGTATGATTATAATTATAATATTAAATTGTCAATATTTATATTTATATTGTTATTTATTTCATTTATTTATTTATATTTCAAGGCTTTAGTGTTGCAATTTCGGGAGCATGACAAGATTACAACCGAAACTTGCAATATTCAATTTGTGGGTTTTAATTTCGTAAACCAATTTACAATCATATGTTCTACCAGTAGAACCAATAAAAAAATCTGAACATGATTTTGAATCAAATATATATTTTAATATTTAGTAGTGACGGTTTTACAGTATGATTATAATTATAATATTAAATTGTCAATATTTATATTTATATTGTTATTTATTTCATTTATTTATTTGTATTTCAAGGCTTTAGTGTTGCAATTTTGGGAGCATGACAAGATTACAACGGAAACTTTCAATATTCAATTTGTGGGTTCTAATTTCGTAAACCAATTTACAATCATATGTTCTACTAGTAGAACCAATGAAAAAAATCTGAACATGATTTTGAATCAAATATTAAATTAAATAAAGGAAAAAGCACCAAGAGAATCTTTGATATTTTTTGGTGCTCTTAGACTATTATAAACAAACCTATCTAAATTGCTATAATATCCTCTTTAACAGCAATGTCGAAGTTTCAGAAAACTCAACTATGGTGAGACTATTGGGAAGAAAAATGGGTTTCTCCTTCATTCTAAAGGGGGAGTGCTTTAATGGAGAAAAGGACAGTGTATTGTTCTTAAATAGGTTTATTAAAATTTTCATCTACCTATTCAGATGCTTCTTACCTTTTTTCTGCTGAATATATGGATGCCATCCCTTATAAATGGGCGGTCTTTTGAAAGCTAATTTGAAGTTATTTTTTTTTATTTTAAAACTTTGCTTGGCTTTCACCATTATTTTAGAATGGATACTTATATTAATAAGAAAACTTAGCTACTTATACCTATAAGAATGTCTGAAGGGAACCAATTAAACTGTTTGTAGGGGCATACCGTGCCTACTTGTAAGTTGTAAGGGGTAACTTCATGGACAATTCTTTACCACCAATCATTAAGCTAGAACAAAACAAAAAGTTTTATATGCGGGGCCTTAATAATAACTACTTACCCATCTCAAAACAAGCAAAGTTTGTACATTATCATTATACAAATTTGGATTCTCAGCTTTTGGGGCCCCAGTTACGCATCTTGGTCTGGACCAGTTTCCAAACCATCAATATTGACCTCAGTTATAGCTTATAACCATTGGGAGATGACTCGATGATTCACCTGCAACCTGTTTGCTGGAAGAGCCTATTTAGTTGGCTTCTTGGGAAATGCAGGTATTAGAGTGTCTGCTTTAGATCCCTCCTGTTTGAGTGCACCATGGATTATTGCTTGGCCTTGTCTAGGTTGGTGTGGCCAAGGAAGACACTCTCTACCCATAATTCATGACATAGACCCTACGTGCTTTTGTTCACTTAGGAGAAAACATGGTTAAAATAAGACTGAAATACATCTCTAAAATAATTATGAAAAATCCATTGATGTTTATTATTGTTAAATATGACATTATTTTAGTGGTTCCAAATACTAAGAAATTTCGATTTCTGTAAGTTTCTATCTTAAATTCAATATTATATGTCACAGTTTGGTTTCCCCTTGCAAAGCAGCAAGACAACTCAACAAGGAGTGCAATAGAGGTTGAGCTAGATGTGGGGCATATTCATCTCTATTATAAAGTAGGCATTTGGTCTTAATATATCTTTGCTAGAATGTCAGCAGCAATTGGTTGATGGTTTTTTTGCTGTCTTTGTTTTGGCATTGCTAAACATACATCTGTTTCACTTGACAAGTTTGACAATGCAACTTAGGAATTGTGCGTGCCTTATTTGCTCCAATTCTCTTGAAGCTCTGCATTTGCTTGTGATTCCAAATATGTAACTACAACCCTGATAACTTTTTTTGTGGCCGATTCACCATTGCCTCTTAACATATTCAGTTGAGCTACAAAATGGTTTGAAATGTCCTTGATCCCAAGTGTGAAGAGCCCTGCTGGCTCCAACTCAAACCCCTGTGTAAACTGCTTGTTTTATTGTGTTTTGTTTGTTTTGAGAGAAATGTAGACAAAAGTAGAAGGGGCGCAAAGCATAAAAATGCAAATAATACTGAAATTCAAGAATTTATTGAGCAACTGCAAGTCTAATTAAGATCTGGCAATACATACAGAGAGATTATACACAAACAACGTACTTGGAAACCTCCAGAATAATTAAATAAGAAAGTACAGAGTATGCCAGGCAAAGTGTGCTGAAACTGATGAAATGCTACCTCTGGAACTTAGATCTGCTTTCTCCCACGTAGTAGTTGGTGAAAAGGAGCTGAGAAGGTGGGACGGCCATGAAGAAGCAAAGAAACAATCAGAATGAAAGGCGTTTTGGCCTCCTGGTTCACACGTCCTTCTTGAAGAAACATGCCTTTTGCAAGATTTGGTACGACTTCCACAAGTGATGGTATGGCTTAACCCTCAACAACAAAACTGGAGCTAAATGAAAGATGGGAATGGCGATCCAGGGAAGAAACCCTCTCCTGTAACTGAAAACTGGTAAAATGCACAAGAAACTCTGGTGAAGCACAAATGAACTTCTGGATGAAGCTCCCACAATGGCAATCATTCAATTGGTCTCATTGCCTCACAATCACAGATTCAATGAAGAATTCTCACTCTTCAATGAAGTTTTTCCTGAAACCCTTGTCCTCAGACAAAATCACAGAGAAGATGAAAGTTGCAATGTCAAATAATCATAAGTGAGTTTGAATTGCTTATTCTTCCTTATATCAAAAGGCACACACTTCTCCCAAAAAGCAACACATTTTTGGCATTTAAATACATTTAAATTCTTTCAATAGTTTTTATTCTCACTTTATGAAGTGAGGGCACCTTTAATATGACTTAAGTGATTTATTTCATCACTTTATAATCCTTAAGTCACCTTTTAATTTATTTAAGTGGCTTTTTAATCTTTTATAAAGTCAATTTGACTTTATAATATTCCATTAAGTTAAATAATTAACTTAACCACAAAAATAATCATAACTCCCTCCAAACTCAGTATTTTTCCGTGCCGTTAGAAGTTGGCGAACACTGAGCTACAAATGCCTGCACTGAATCCACTACTGAAGTGAAGGAGTGGTAATGTCAGAACCCACCAAAACGACACTGACCCCCTAACCAAAACTGTCAGCCTACGAGAGTCCGAGTAATAGGCTAACCATCATCAAACAAGATCACGCTGAAAAAGGGGACATTACAATCCACCCTCCTTGAAATTGCTTGTTTGCAAGCAATCTCAACAACAACGAATACACCACTCCACCCGGATCCCAAGGGTAGTGCTGTGTAATGTTCTTGCTATCACCAACTGTCTCCTGTAACACCCATATCTGATCTGTTGGATCATCATGTTGTACCCTATCCACTTCAACACTGACTGTCACATGAGAGAGAAACTCATAAGGAAGCAAGTCAAACCGCTGACAACACTTGCGCCCTATAACTGCACGAGATATGCTGTCATCCAACATGTCTAGCATGTGCATACCAGAACTGTGCATCTAAATCAAATCATGTACATGAAGATCGAAAGTGAAACTGTGAACACTCCTTACCATGTACACACTATGAAACTCCCCAACGAGCCTTGTTTGAAATTCTGATGCACTGATGGAATCCCCGATACTACGATCAATGCTCACCCCTAAATTAGGGTCAAGAGTAGAATCAACATCTACCTTGAAAAGCGGATTATCACAAGACACTGTAGCATCCGCCGCAAAAAGAGGATTGTTCACAAACTAAACCTCATATCTATGCTGATCCCAATCAAACACCTCTGAGCCCTTGGAGCAAGAAGCAAAATCATACTCCTGAAACATCTCTTGCTCCTCCTCTAAAATCTCTTGCTCTATCTTCCCACTTTCCTCACTAACGAGAGTGATAGAATGGAAGCTCCCAGCTGCAATATCAGTTTGCTGGTCTGATAAATCAGCCATGTCATCACCCTCATAAAACCACTCCATTTGTCTATTTTGACCTTTAGGCTTGAGGGGACAGTCATGGTTAAGGTCATACGGGCCTTTGCAATAAAAGCAAAGCTTCTTCCTATGCAAATCATTGATCGTTTCTCAATCCAAAGGAGCTGCAAACTTTTTCTTTTGGTCTGAGTTTTCTGTTTTCTTTGGATCAGATTTATTATCATTGTAGGATGAGGATGGTTCTGATTCAGACTTACTATGTAAAGTTGTAAGTTCCATGCTACAAGATTTTCTCATAGCCTCTTGCAAGGTGGGTGGATCGAAAGCTTTGATCCAACCTTTCATAGGCTCAAATAGTCCCTCTATGAAAAGTATAACCAATCTCCTCTCTGAAATTCCTATTACCATGACAAAGAGTTTCTGAAACTCTCCAATATAGGACTCTAGACTCCCAATCTGCTTCAACTGAGCAAGGTCCCTGAGGTATAGTTTTGGATCACGTTTGTCAAATCTCTCAACCAACCTATCTGTGAACTCCTGATAAGTTGTGATCCTGTCATGCTGTAGTGTAACCATGCCATGGTGCCACCAGTCATGGGCTACGCCATCCAAGTGTAGAGCTGCGAACTTTGTGGCATCCTCTTCTGCCATAGGACGTAGGTTTAAAAAATGTGTCCAACTTGTTAACCCAAGCTCTAGTTGTGACTCTGCCACTGCCATCAAAGGTGGTGAGAGTGAGCTTACTGGTAGCATGTCTAAGATCATTGTTCCTGTTTCTAGGCCTCCAATCTGTCTTGTTCCTGCCATGCTCTCTCTTCTGGCTCATAATCTATCAAAGTTAAGGTGATCCTTAACTCTCTGGGGCAAAGCATCCCACTCATCATGTAGTGTCATGATGTTATCAGCAAAATTCACATTACCTCCCTCCTTACCCACGTCCTCCTCATTAGGATCATTCTTGACAAACGTTGGGCGAGTAGGCCTGTCATAGGTGCGTGCTGGAGTAACTGTCCTATTTGGGCCTCCCTGTACACTACCTTCCTCCTGTTTCTGATTCGGTCTTCTATGAACAGTCAAATTATGGATGTTTGTACTAAGCTGCTGTAGTACATTCGCCACCGTTTCCCTGGCCAGCTACAAGCCTTCTCAGTATGTCCCTAGCTTCATGATCCTCATTGTTACCAAGATTCCTGTCTGGCTCGCCATCATTCCTATCACCCATGTTTTCCAATGGTACCTCTTCAAACTGATTATCAAATGGTCTATTCTCAAACGGGAACAGGTTTGTCTGCAACCCTGGTCTCCTGCGTGAGTAAAACCTGTGTGGCCCAAACTGGATATGATGCATATGAACGTTTAACCCTCTAGGCTGGCAGGATTAAAAGCTCTAATACCACTGTGAAGAGCCCAGCTGGCTCCAACTCAAACCCTTGTGTAAATTGCTTGTTTTTTTGTGTTTTGTTTGTTTTGAGAGAAATGTAGACAGAAGTAGAAGGGGCGCAAAGCATAAAAATGCAAATAATACTGAAATTCAAGAATTTATTGAGCAACTGCAAGTCTAATTAAGATCTGGCAATACATACAACGAGATTATATGCCAACAACGTACTTGGAAACCTCCAGAATAATTAAATAAGAAAGTACAGAGTATGCCAAGCAAAGTGTGCTGAAACTGATGAAATGCTACCTCTGGACCTCAAATCTGCTTTCTCCCATGCGGTAGCTTGTGAAAAGGAGCTGAGAAGGTGGGACGCCCATGAAGAAGCAAAGAAACAGTCAGAATGAAAGGCGTTTTGGCCTCCTAGTTCAAACGTCCTTGAAGAAACACGCCTTTTGCAAGATTTGGTATGGCTTCCACAAGTGATGGTACGGCTTAACCCTCAACAACAAAACTGGAGCTAAATGAAAGATGGGAATGGTGATCTAGGGAAGAAGCCCTCTCCTGTAACTAAAAACTGGTAAAATGCACAAAGAAACTCTGATGAAGCACAAATGAACTTCTGGATGAAGCTCCCACAATGGCAATCATTCAACTGGTGTCTCACAGCCTCACAATCACAGATTCAATGAAGAATTCTCGCTCTTCAATGAAGATTTTCCTGAAACCCTTGTCCTCAGACAAAATCATAGAGAAGATGAAAGTTGCAATGTCAAATAATCATAAGTGAGTTTGGATTGCTTATTCTTCCTTATATCAAAAGGCACACACTTCTCCCAAAAAGCAACACATTTTTGGTATTTAAATACATTTAAACGTATTTAAATACATTTAAACGCATTTAAATACATTTAAATGCATTTAAATACATTTAAACGCATTTAAATTCTTTCAATAGTTTTTATTCTCACTTTATGAAGTGAGCGCACCTTTAATACGACTTAAATGATTTATTTCATCACTTTATAATCCTTAAGTCACCTTTAATTTATTTAAGTGGCTTTTTAATATTTTATAAAGTCAATTTGACTTTGTAATATTCCATTAAGTTAAATAATTAACTTAACCACGAAAATAATCATAACTCCCTCCAAACTCAGTATTTTTCCATGCCGTCAGAAGCTGGCGAACACTGAGCTACAAATGCTTGCACTAAATCCCCTACTGAAGTGAAGGAGTGGTAATGTCAGAACCCACCAAAACGACCACTGACCCCTAACCAGAAACTGTCAGCCTACGAGAGTTCGAGTAATAGGCTAACCATCATCAAACAAGATCACGCTGAAAAAGGGGACATTACACCAAGATTGAGTTCTCTCTCATAAGCTTTATGAAAATAGATCCTATCTTCCATGGGAGGGCTGTATTGATAATATTTAAACTTGCAACTAGAACAGGAGCATGGGTATCTAAATGCCCTCTTTATTATGAGAACTAAGGTAGATTTGATTTCTTATTCAATGACTCCTTAGGGTATGTTGAAGGCATTTTATGTTGAAGGCATTTTTGTAGCATGAAGATTTGAGATGTGTGTCCCTTTTTTATCTTTTAGATGTTGTATCATTGATGTGAGCTCCCATGAGACAGACCCAAACTCATAAGATTGAGGCTTTCACAATCTATATTCACCTCTGAGGTGGTGCAGGCCGCACAAGCTTGTGATCATCTCTCTTTTGAGACGAATCTAACAATGAATATCACAGAGACACTGCAAAGATGGTACAATAGCATTAGTAATTTTTTTGGCTTTGAAATTTGAATGCTATGAGAACTAGTGTTACAAGACTTGAACTCAGCTCAAATTTCACAAGCTGAATTTTGACTTGGACTTGGACTCAGTGTGCAAACTTGGCCAAGACTGGTCAAATTGAAAAAACTACAAATATAAAGATTTATAAGGATTTAAAACTTTTATAATGCACTGTTCAATAGATAAACTTTAAAGACACAATAAACTAATCAAATAGAGGCTACTTTCATCACATAAACAAGTATACATCGATCACAATTATAAAAAAACGGACTTCAATTGATGGAAACATCTTTGAATTTATAAATATTGTCGATTGTCTTAGGTGTAGAAACTTATTGATTATGATATTCATGGCATCAAAAACAAAATTCACAATATGGAGTTATGAACTATGGTGGAGAGGAGCTTGCATCCCTTAACCCAACATTTCTAGCTCTATGTGGAGTCATGTGTGTGTATCTTAGACATATCTACAAATGTTGCTACAGTCATAGGAGCACTATTGAGAATAGGGTTTGACATAGCAAATTAGAAGTATAAAGGTAATTCAATTACTAGGAATTTAATTGGTAAAAAGTCGGAATAATAAAAAAATGTTGATTATACATCCAACATGGCCCAAGATGATTTTCATTTTTTGTTTTTTGAAAATAAAGCAAGGGTTGGGGGCAGTGCTGCTAGTGAGGTTGAGGGGTAGTGCCCCTTGTAGGGTTTGGGGGCAACCTTCTGAAATTTTTTTTGCTCTTGCATCCGCCAACCCCAAATTAAAGCCTTTGAGATCACATAGACCTTCATGGCACATGCCATTTTTAATAATTTTGTTGCTTTTGACTGTCCTCCACGCTTGACTTTCATGCTTTTATGTTTAAGCAATTTAAATTTAATATATTTTTTTCTTAATTTTCATGCACCTGGCCGAGTTTGGCAAGTTTGACTAGATTCACTAGGCACCCAAGTTAGTAGTTGTTGGGCCTTGATCCGGTCAGCTTGGCTCAAGACTGGCTGAGTTTGGTTGAGTTCCTACAAGTCTTATAACTATGACGAGAACACATTATTGACATCAAGGCTAACAAAGATTTGAAGGATCCTATTATTCCTAGAACCTATGGTAAATTTTCCTTTTTTCAGGAGAAGCTAAACTTTTATTAAAATAATATTTATTATTTATTTATTAATGCTCAATATTGTAAATTAGTGATAAGATCGTCTCTGATCTTATTTGGTGTTTCTTTTTAGAAACTTACCTTTTTTTGTAAATTCTGTGAACTATTTATTGAGCACATTGCTCTTGTTAATATCATCAAATATTTTACCAATTACTTGCGTAATATGGTATCAGAGCCAGGTTGCTCAAAATCGAATTTTTAATTCATAAAAAATCTTTAAAGATTTTTTTCGTTCTTTTTGAATTAAAATTTTGATAAATCTTCTTTGGAATTTTTTTGAAGATTTTTTGTGAGTGCTAAATTTCGATTTTTTTTTTCGAAATTTTTTTGTGGTTCTTCAGGAATTTTTTTTCGAGAGTTTTGGAGTTTTGCAAATTGGTGGGAAGAATAGAAGTTTCTGGGTGTGGATTTGTCTGGTGCATTTGCGTTTTCTCAGTCCGTGTGTTCGCGTCTTTGCCTCTGATTTGTGGATGCGTTTTTTTTTGAGAGGATTTTTTTTTCTCTACCAGTGTGGATTCTTCCTGGATGCGATTTGAAGAAGTTTTGGCTGTGTTTTGAAGACACGTTTTTTTCACCTATATCTAGTTGCGTCTTTACCAAATCTATGTGCGTCTTGTTGGCACGTTTTTGTTGGGTTTTGAACCCGACCTTTTTGGACGCGATTCTTCTTGAGCACGTCTTTGTGCATCCTCTTAGGCCGTGTGTGTTCGTGGCGTTTCTGGTCGCATTTTGAACTTCTCTACCTATGATTTGAAGTTTTTTTTTTTTGGTGCGAAAACTTGAACGCGATTTTTAATCTTCCCTTTGCCACGATTTTGTGGAATTTCGAGCTGGCTTTTGCAACTTTTTGGAGCTTTCATGGCGGCTAGGGTTTCCAGAAAGTTTGTCTAGGGTTTTGACCTACCATATGAAGTCAAAAAATTTGTTCGATTACAGATTCTTGGTGGGTTTTTCGAGATCTCAACTGGGTTGGTCTCCTTTTTTTCGGGGTGCATCGATTTTTGTGCCTCAATTTTTGTCCCAGTGGATTTGCATTGTTTTCCGTGCCTGAACCTACCCCAGTGTATTGAAACTCGTGCCTCAAGTTTTGTGCATCAACATCTTCTCAGTACCTCATTTTTCTTGCCTTGAAAAGTGTGAAGATGGCCAGTTTGAACAACATTATGTTGGAGGGCAGTCAGCGATTCAATGACAAAAATTATAACACCTAGAAGTAGCGGATGATGACCATCTTTGAATATCGCTGTCTTGATCAGATGATCCTCGGCAATGCTACTTATCCCACAACGACGGGTAAGGATCAAGAGAAGTTTGATGAACATAATCGTGAAGCGGTGATGCTTATTAAGATTTCAATCACAGATGATCAACTCCCTCACATTCTGCTTGGAAAATCAGCAAAGGAGATTTGGGATCATTTGAAGGGTTTGCATGAGACTTATGACAAAAGCCGTGCGTTTTTCTTGAAGAATATGCTGTTTTCTATCATGATGGATGAGAAGACAACTTTGCAGGCGCATCTGAACAAAATCCAGGAGATCCGAGATCAACTGGAGGCCATTGGTCGGAAAATGGAGGAAGAAGACATGGTTGTGATCACTCTGAAGAGCCTACCTAAGTCCTGTGAACATTTCATAGAGACTCTCAACATTATGTTTGCTAATGTTGACCTAAAATTTCCAGAACTTTGCACTATCCTCTTATAGTAGGATCGCTGGAAACAACAATTCGGTAGCAGTGCATCCTCATCCTCCACGGAGCAAGCCTTTGCAGCTAAAACCCAACCCAAGCACAAAGGGAAAGGTTAGCCTTCACAACAGAAAGGCTCTAGTCAAACCCCAACCAGTCCTAAGAAGAAGAATGTTCAATGCAACTATTGCCATAAATATGGCCACATAAAGAAGGATTTCCGTGCACGTTTGGCTTCTAAATAGAAGAAGCAGGGAGGGTCTCAGTAGAAAGCGAATGTCGCCGAGTACTCCGAGCAGAAGGAATCTGCCTTTTATGCACTCATGGCAAAAAGGCCTGTAGACCATCTAAAATCCTCTGCTTGGTACACTGATTTAGGTGCCTCGCGTCATTTCACTCATCGGCGTGACTGGCTCACAGACTTTTCCCCTTGCATTGACTCAGTGATTTTTGGAGGAGGCGACGAATACACAGTTGTTGGTACAAGCACTGTTCAGGTTCAGTCTGGTGCAACGTATATTATGTACCTGATATGGAGCTCAACCTTCTCTCAGTCAGATCATGCGGCATTCTCCTCTGCTAGATGTGGTTTTCAGCTTGCACAAATGTTCTATTGTAGATCGGGAGACTCGCACAACGGTGGCCGTTGGTATAGAGGATCATGGCCTCTACAGGCTTGTGGACACAGGTGATTCTCCAAAATTAGCCATGGCAGCTAGGAATTCAGCTGTCATCAGTCTTTGGCACTAGCGGTATGGGCACTTGAACGTGCACTATCTCTCTCAGCTTGCTCGGGAGGGACTAGTAGCTGGATTACTTGACATTCAAACTCAACATCAGGGTGTTTGTGGTGCTTGTTAGGCTGGGAAACAACATCGGACACCGTTCATAGATGGAGACTCTTAGCGAGCTTCTAAGGCACTTCAATTAGTTCATGTTGATATTTGTGGGCGTATGTCTACTCCTTTTGTAATTGGTTGCAAGTATTTTCTACTTTTTGTTGATGATTTTAGTAGGAAAATGTGGGTGTACTTTCTTAAGCAGAAATCTGAAGTGTTTAATGTATTTCAGAAGTTTAAGGCCTTGGTAGAAAAAGAGTCTGGTTCTTGCATAATAACTCTTAGGTCAGATAATGGGGGGGAATTTTGTTTTGGTGGATTCTCCAACTTTTGTGATACACATGGGATTAAACGACAGTTAACCACACCCTACACTCCTTGGCAAAACGGTGTTGTAGAGCGGCGCAATCGTACGATTGTTGAGATGGCTCGCTCCATGTTGCAACACAGGAGTGTTCCTACCAAGTTTTGGGTAGAAGCAGTCAATACTGATGTCTATCTCCTTAATCGGTCACCCATTCATGCCGTTAAGGGGAAGACTCCTGAGGAAGCTTGGACTGGTCGCAAACCTAGGATCAATCATTTGAAAGTTTTCGGCTCTCTTGCATATGTTTAGATTCCAGATGCCAAGCGCTCTAAGTTGGATTCTAAGAGCCAGAAACTGATGTTCACAGGGTACAGTGACAACCATAAGGCTTATTGGCTGATTGATATAGACACTAATCATCTTATCTTCAGTCGAGATGTTGTCTTTGATGAAGAACGAGGATCATTTCATCTTTCCTTGCCTGCTCAGCATTCAGAGGATTAGCACTTGAAGGCTTTTGATATGGGTGGCCGACTTCCGTTAGGTTCACCTGCTGGGAGGGATGGCGACGACTTAGTCTTTGATGATGCTCAACCTGAGTTTCCTCCGGATGATAGTGAAAATCCCCTTGCTGAACCTGTTCCAGCTCCTCCTGTTACATCTGATGTTGGCAGTTCTACTCTCCGGCCGAAATGGTGGCTTAAGACTATCAGTGGTCTTCGACAGGATGAGCTCATTGAGGGTAGATCTTCTAGAAACAAGAGCAAACAATAGTCTACAGTCAATTTTGCTCTCATGGCCAACATCCACAGTGTCTATGAGCCTCAAACATATACTGAGGCTAAAGAAATTCTTGAGTGGGAAAAGGTGATGGAATCTGAATACCAGTGTCTTCAAAAGAATCACACTTGGGTCCTTTCTGATCTTCCTCCAGGGAAGAAGCCCATTAGCTGCAAATGGGTGTACAAGGTGAAATACAAAGCTGACGAAACCCTTGACAAGTACAAAGCTTGTCTGGTTGCACGAGGGTTCTCACAGAAAGAAGGCATTGACTACGAGGAGACTTTTGCTCCTATAGCCAAAATTAGCATCGTACGACTCGTCCTTGCCTTAGCAACCCAATTTGGTTGGAAGGTCCATAAGATGGATGTGAAGAGTGCTTTCCTCAACGGTGAGTTGTAGGAAGAAGTCTACATGGCGCAACCTCTAGGTTTCAAAGTTGCTGGTCAAGAATAAAAGGTGTGCAGATTGGTCAAAGCACTCTATGGCCTGAAACAGCTCCTCGGGCTTGGTACATCAAGATTGATAAGTACCTCACAGAACATGGCTTTCAGAGGAGTCCATTTGACTCTAACCTGTATGTCAAACAAACTAGTGGTGATATACTTCTTGTTGTTGTCTATGTGGATGACTTGATCATTATTGGCCGCTCCGCACATTTGCTCAATGAGATCAAATAGGATTTGTGCAACACTTTTGACATGACAGATTTGGGACTTTTGCATTACTGTTTAGGTGTTGAGGTTTGGCAGATTGAGAGCAGCATCTTCACCTCCCAGTCCAAGTATACTCGAAGTCTTTTGGATAAGTTTAGAATGCAGGATTGCAAACCTGCCTCCACACCCATGGAAAAAGGGCTTAAGTTGTCAGCTAAGTCAGACTCACTTGTGGTAGATGAATCATTGTTCAGGTAACTAGTTGGCAGCCTCATCTATCTCACTGCCACTAGACCTGACCTCAGTTTTGCAGTGAGCTACATATCATGCTTCATGATAGCCCCCAAGGTTGATCATCGGGTAGCAACGAAGCGTGTGCTGCATTATGTGAAGGGCACTTCTGACTATGGAATGTTGTACACTCGGAGTCACGATCCTAAACTCAATGGTTTCACAGACTCAGATTGGGCAGGTTCAATTGATGACAGGAAATCAACGTCTGGGTATGTGTTCAGTTTGGGATCCGGTGCAGTCACATGGACTAGTAAGAAGCAGTAGGTAGTGGCTCTCTCCTCGACAAAAGCAGAGTATTGGGGAGCAGTAAAAGCAACATGTGAGGTAGTTTGGCTTCACCGGATGCTTGTGGATATGCAAATATCTCAAGCAGGTCCGACTCCCTTGTTCTGTGATAATTAGGGGGTTCTCAAACTTGCCAAGAATCCGGTCTTCCATGAAAGAACCAAGCGTGTGGAAACTCATTGTCATTTCATTCAGAAGCTGGTTGAAGACGGATCATTTTAGTTGCTATATGTTCTGACAAAGGAGCAGACATTCTCACCAAGTCGCTCAGTCCATATAAGTTTGTAAAATTTAGGGGGCATCTTGGTGTAGTTGACAGATTGAGCATTAAGGGAGGGTATTAAAATAATATTTATTATTTATTTATTAATGCTCAATAGTGTAAATTATTGTAAATTAGTGATAAGATCGTCTCTGATCTTATCTGAAGTTTCTTTTTAGAAACTTCCCGTTTTTTGTAAATTCTGTAAACTATTTATTGAGCACATTGCTCTTATTAATATCATCAAATATTTTACCAATTACTTGCGTAATAACTTTATCTTGTATTGATCAAGCGGTCCTTGATCTAATTTTACCCCTTTATAATTTATTTATTACTTTATATTTTAATTTCTCTTCTTTACAATATCTATTTATTCTTGTTTAAGGGTTGATAGATAAGTGTTTAAAAAAGTAAGAAAATCAACTTGATATACCCTACAAAAGGTGTTAATTAAACTTTGATGATGCCTCAAAGGGTAATTTGGGATTAGCAGGTGTTGGTTTGGTGATTAGAGATATACGAGGTTGTTTCTTGTTAGGTGGTTCTAATTTTTTGGGTAGTACCACCAATAATATGGCAGAATGGTTTGCCCTTTTTTAGGCTCACAAGTTGCTTGAAGGACAAGTTATAAAAAAATAGAAATTGAATGGGACTTGCAATAGCAGTGAATGCAATCAATAAAGGTTTTTGTCCTAATTGGAAATTAAAACCAATGTTTGAAGAATTCGTGTTAGGGGCAGCAAAATTGGACCTATACATGACTTCATGTTGTATGAGAAGAAAATCATGTGGCGGACCTCTTGGCCGGTCATGGGTCTTCACAAACAATTTTATCATCATTAGAAAGTTTTGATCCTAGTGATTGGGAATATTTTAAGGACATAGAGAAGAAAACCATGCAATGGACCTCTTGGCTAAGCATGAGTCTTTACAAACAATTTAATCATCATTAGACAGTTTTGATCTTAGTGATTGCAAATAGTTTAATGAGATATTAAATGAAGATTACAAGGGCTTTAAATCATGAAGTATTGAAGATATCAATATGATCATCTTATTAGATGTGCTTGTTGCTAATAGGGGGATGTGTTGGCTGATGATGGAGACTTGCATGTAGATGAGTTGGTTGAAAGTGGAGGCATATTTCCTTATCCTCTTTGCTTGCTTGATAGTAATTGTGAGTGATGGAGATCACAGGATAATAATGGCAAGGCTAGGTTATATTTTGTTGGCAGATTTATTGTGTTTATTTTTATGGCTGTGGTAGAGTAAGCTAGGGTTTGCTTGCCTACTAACCTTGGTGGTGGGGATATGCGTGTCAATGGAGAGGAGGGAGAAATAGAGAGACCTCTTAAGGTAGGGATTGGTGTGTAATGGCAAGCTTTAGAACATCTTTAATTGCTCCTTGGTTGTGAACTTGTACATGGTTGAAGGAGTTCATTGATCCAACGGTTTTAGATGATATTGGTCTCCTTCAGTCTTGTGAGACCATTTTGAAGAATTCAAAGATACTGCATGATATGGTGCATAATGAGATAGTGTGTAAATTTATTATGGAAATACTAATACTAGAAGGTTTGTAGTAGGAGAATGCTATGTAGGGTTCTAATTGAAATTGGGATGAGATATAAGAGAAGTAGAAAAAGGGCAAATGAAACTAGCTGAAATTGAGTTTGAGTTGCAATGATTGTACTTCTAAGTTCTAGTTGAAGGAAATCATGATTCAGTTAGATGTTATTCATAAATATCTGGATGATACGAAAATGGTAACGAGGCATAAAGTTGTATTTGTTCATAAAGGCTTGGTGAAAATTTCAAATGGCTACACAATGCCTTATATGGAACAAGGTCTGTTAACAAGGGCAATGAGAAGGGATTCTATATTACACGGGCTAGAATTTCCTGGTCTTGCACTAGTTGGGGATTAGCTTGTGTTTGTGAAAGTGGAATTGGTGCCGGTCTCTAGTTTGGGTGTTGATACTTGTGCATTGAAAGATGGCATCACAATCATTTGGGTGGTGCTAGGTAATGGGTTGATTATGATGATGCTTGTAGGTCTTCTGGTCTGCTTTTATACTAGTTTTTTATAATTTGGGATGAGACCTTAATAAGGGCAATGAGATGGGACTCTATATTACACGGGCTAGAATTTCCTGGTCATGCACTAGTTGGGGATTAGCTTGTGTTTGTGAAAGTGGAATTGGTGTCGGTCTCTAGTTTGGGTGTTTATACTCATGCATTTGAAAGATGGCATCACAATCATTTGGGTGGTGCTAGATAAAATGGATTGATTATGATGACGCTTGTAGGTCTTCTGGTCCGCTTTATACTAGTTTTTTATAGTTTGGGATGAGACCTTGTATATAGATCCCCAATTGCTATTACTAAAAGATATCTGTTTATATTGGAGTAGAATTAGTTATTCTCTTTGGCTTATATTATACCAATATCTTTCTATAGTCTTGGTATCTACTTTTATTTATATGTTTGGACTAATATAATTTCATCTCATTTCGGGACTATTGATGACACATTTTGTATTGTAGTGTATATTTAGTACATAGAGCGAGAAGTCTGAATCTTGATTGTGTGTGACCCAGTATTGCATGATTAGGCATACCTGTAGCTTGATTTGTTACATCCTGCAGATCTAAAGAAATCTATTAGAGATACTCATTTACATTAAAAAAATGATTATCTCCAAAAGTGTAGCAGGAAAATCTTCTTGCCAACTTGTTTAAAATTCATGGTGATGCATTAAAATTGTGGTGATTAATGAGCAAAGGTAATATTTGAAGCACTGGGGTAGAAATTGTGAAAAAATTGCGATTAATCATAAAAATCATGAATCATCAGGTTTTGTGATTTTTACCCCCCAAAAAATGTGATGTTTTGAATAAATTAAAGTTTAACATTATTTTACTGGTTTCCCCCAAAAAAATCACGAAAAGCATGTTATTTTTTATCTTTTTTAATCAATTTTCTTCAATAGTTGTTTTTTTGGGTCAAACTAGGTTTTAAGTTTCGGCTGTTTTAAATATAACCTATATTATAGGGTTCTACAGAGACAGCCACTAGCCGTTGGTGAAAAACAATGCACATGAATTTGGTTTTAAACCCTATCTTGACAATTTTTTTGTTTTAAATCTTGTAATGTAGTGATATTTTGAATAAATTAGCACGATTTCAGCGTTTCTGGTTTCTGCATTGGGCTTCAGCGGCAATGGAATTGACCAAATTTGCATATGGTGGGTAAGTGATAGTCTTGAGGTAGAGGCACGTAGCCACCACTATGGAACATTTTTAAGAGTTTATTAATTATTAGTGCAGGGGTGTGCAAGTGGTATGGAACAGCCATAATAGGCTGATTTATATTCTGTAGGCAGTCAAATTTTATTTTGAATTGGGATGGACCTACTAGTCTTTGTGCTGTTTGAATAGATTCTATAAAGTGAAAGTTGTATCTTTGTTGGAAAATGATGCAATTTTGATCAATTTAAATTCCGAGGGCAGTTAATTTTTCTAGGCACTGCCTTTCGAATATCTATTAGTATTTTTATTTTAATATCAAATTTGCATTTCCAGAGTTGTAATTTATGAAAATAATATTTCTTCTCTTAATTTCATCGGGTGTGTAATATGAGGCATGCTCAGGCTATAGTCAACTCAAATTTTGGTATGGTGTTCATACTTTAATAGTGAAGTTAAAGAGTGTGTGTGTGTGTGTGTGTGTGTGAATTGATCATTACATAACATTTATCCTATGCTTAATTCTGGTATTGGCTGTTGCTGGGTTATAATTCTTGGAGTTCTGAGCTTGTAGGTATTGAATGCGAGTCACAATGAACTTGCATCCATGGAGGAGGTTTCTGTCCTTGTGGATCTTCGGGCTCTCATCTTGAATGGTAGTTTAATATTTTAAAATTTTTTAGCTCTGTAATTGTTTCTCATTTATTTTTGTGATGGTTCTTTTAAAATATTGATGGAAGTAAAATAGGAATTATTTCTATCTCAAGGTATCATTTAGCTTGATTGTTAAGCTGCTGTTTTTTCATGCAAATTCATTGATCTTGCAGATAACGAGATAGATTCAATTTGTAGGTTGGATCGACTTATTAATCTCAATACTCTGGGTATGCACTCTGTGGTCTAAACCTATACAAAAGGTTTGATTAAATTTATAGCTTGAAAGTATTGGTGCCATCAGTTTTACAAATTATGAAGTACAAACCAAAATGAAGAATATTGCAAGAGTTTTATGATTATCTGGTTCATATTCAAATTATATGCGAATTTCATTTTTCATAAACATGGATGCAAATTCCATCTTTAACATTTTGAGTAACTTAATAAAATATTAACATTTTGCTTGAGTGCCTGTGAAAATGGCAGTATCAGGAAGGGAATGGAGAGACAAAATTTTAGTTAAACAACAAATGTTATTGCCATGCACGTCCTGAGTTGGGCTGATGGTGAAGATATGTGTACTTGAAAATGGAGGCCACGTTCTTGAATCTAGGAGGGGGTTGGGGTTGTATAATATAAATGAAATGATTAGAACTATCACATTGTGGAATGCTTGCATAAAGGGGGTCTCTCACCAAATTCGTGTTTCACTTGGTGGTGATGATGCAGACAAGAATAAGGAGTCAAATTGATAACAGCCCATTCTTGCATTCATATCCCAGGTCTCCTTAGTGGACCCAGTTGTACATAGAATTCATTGAATAAATTCATATTTTTTTCATAAGAGATTGCTGCTACAGAACAAACACTATAGGCTGATTTATTACTGCCCAACATAACATGATAACAGTACAAGGTGCTGCAGGTAGTTATGGAAAGACTATTAGCAGTAACAGATCATACCATGTGCAACTAAAGAAATTGCTACAGAAACTCCTACAGGCAGCTATGAGCGGATTTTACATCAGCCATTCTTTATCCCCGTTCTTTTTTTCCTTCATCAAAGGCCCCCCTCCATGCTCTCTCTCTGAGAGCGATTCTTCCCTTCCTCTATCTATTATCGTGAAACCAATTTGAAAATCACTTTTCCAGAACTTCGTTTCTTGTCTTTTCACCTTCAGCTTGATTCATTACTTCCATATGATGAATCTTTGCTTCCAAATGATGATTCTTCACATTCCTCTGATTCCTGGGATTGAAACTGTTGTGATGCCTCTAATTCTAACAAGAATGGCATAATTGTCGGCTTTGTTGTCAGATTGTTGTCTTAATGATGATCTATAGGCATATCTTCCTTTCCTCTAAGTGCTGCCCCATCAAATAATAATGGTACTGAAGTTCTGCAATTGCTACCACCAGTTTTGATTGACTGCATTTTTCCTTATGTCCATCTCTTTGATCTTCATAACTCCCATTGATATCCATCATCATTTCCTCTCATAGTTGGTATGCAATGCTGGCGCTCATTACCTCCAGATGATCATTTTGCGAATAATCATAATGGCTGTTTATAACAGCAAAATCCGTCAGTGCTAAAATACTGACCACTAACGCCTCTGAACCAGCTGGTGCCATGTTACATTGCCTTTTAAACAGAATCCTGTTCATCTGAACAACCTGCACATTACTGATCTTTCACCAGAAACACAGCCAGCAGATCACAAACAGTGTAGTGCCTCGAATGACTGCTTATGTTCTGGAATTGTTGTGTCATTTCGGCACTTGCATGTTGTCATTCATGCCCTTTATTTTCTGTCTTTTGTTTTCTGATAAATCAGATTCACTTGCATCTGCACATCTTCCTTCCGCCCCGAGTCTAGTGAATGCAAGCATAAACTTGCTTTTCCCTTTAACTTTCATGTTAAGTATTCTGTTCATGCTCCTGAAGCTCATCTGATTAGACAGAATGCATGTATGCTTGTGATAACAGCTCCATCTTCTTCAGCTGTTGCAGTTGATCTTTCAGGGCACCTGTGTAACTACTATGAATAACTTATCACAGAATATATGCATCTTCTGTGAGAGGTCTTTCTTCTGCACTTGTGTAACTGTGAGTGAATTTTCCACAGCACCTGTGAAATTGCTGCAAGGTAACTTTCTGCAGTGACTGTATAGTTGCTGCAAGTGATTTTCCATAGCAGTTGTGTAACTGCTGCAAATGATTTGCTTTCTATAGCAGTTGAAGAATTGTTGTCGGTGACTTTCCACAACTGGAAGACTGCTACAGAATGACCTTCTTCAACAACAATCACTATGACTGAACAGATTTGTACTTAGCCACCTTCATACAGTCCATCATTGCATCATATTTCCTCCCTGTGGTGTCTGCAAAAGCCTTAATTCATGCTCCACACATCTGATGAAGAGGACTCACTTATTCTGCCTACCTGCACCTGAAAATCACTAATTCTTTTTGGGTGATGCAGGATTGCACTACCCCTAGGATGCACCTGCTTTGGGTGACCTAAAAGTAAAACACTGGCTATATATTTTATGAAGATACAATACAGAAATATATTAGTTGCCATTGCTCATTTTCTAAGTCAAATTTATCAAGAAGGCGAAAGTAACTATTGAAATATTTGATTGTAGCCAGATGAGGGGATTAGGAGGAACGTGGATGGGAGAACTGTTATTTTCTTCTTGATCATGGTTAATAATTTATTGGTAAGGTAAAAATATCTTTGTACTATCAGGGTTTCAGAAAACAAAAACATTCAATCTAGCCTGCAAATAGTTGTGCCAGTCTAGGTATAAACCAGATTGAATTTCATTTGCATACAAATTCAAAATAGATCTCACTGTATTTGTAATACTTGCCACTACATCTATAGCAGTGCATAACAAATTCATATCCAAAAATAAACTAATGTTATTAGTGCACCTATCCTCTATATATGCCATCAGGAAAAGGCTGCTGAGGATGAATCTGATCACTAGGACACTTTGTGAGCTTCAATTGAAGGAGGCATCTGTCATCTTCTGCAAATGCTGCTGCCTCTGTGCCGCTGCAACTGCTTTATCAAAATTTCCTTGCTTGTTGATGATGATGGTCATGCCTTCACTAACAGGTTTTTCGAGCTTCTTGTTGAGAACCATTCCATTCTGAGGTTTGAGTGCAAGGAGGATTGGTTCTTTTTCTTCTAGTATATTAGATTACTACATATTCAAATAAATATTGCAGTTCCAACCATCTTTGTAACTACTCGACAAGCTTTTTAAACAACTAGTGAACAAAATTTTAAACCATATAAAGATCCAAGCAACTGTACGAATGTGTCTACTTGGCAAAAAATCAAATACTATATCTTCACAGTTGACACGTATTACTAAGAGTCTAAGATACCAGTACGCTACATACAATGTCTGTTGTGGAGAATATGCCTTAGAAAGAAGTGTCAAACAGAATAGAGTTTTTTAAATTAATCATTCAAAGATAAAAACAAATAATCCAACAGTGAAATCCATAATCACTGTCTTACCAACATAATCGCCATTGGAGGCTGACCCACAGCCATATCTTGACAACCCCTTTTCAGAGCTACTGGTCAATGGGAGCCATTATCATCAACAGTAGTGATCCACAGATTCTGGGAAGTTAAAACACATTAACATGATTTCGTTATTAAATAGATTCTTCCTCAAGATGGAGACTGATTTGTGGGAGGATTTTGTCTCTTTAATATCCCACATATACTATACTCCTGGGGATATAACTAAGTAGTCTCTCCCTAATTGCCGCAAATTTCTAGTTCAGTAGATTCTTAACACCAATTAGGGCCTCAGCATTGTGTTTCTCTTTCCCTTGCACTATCCCATTAAGTGCCTTCACCTCTATTGGGAAAATTGTCTCAACCTAGCTTCCCAATGTTGTATATTTATTATTCATATATTATTTTGTCCTCACATGAGAAGTGGGGTATGCCACTTTGAGGTGGCGTTCTTTGCCATGTGTTGGTCATCTTGGATTGTGTGTAAGGAGTTGTAAGAACATCTTATGTCATTATTATGTGTAAGAGCATTTTATGACACTGTAAGATGTGGGAGTTACTTATGGGAGATTCTATTATGTGTAAGAGCATGATTATGGGGGTTACATTGGAATCTTGACAAACATTATGATAGTCATATGACGCATGTCATAAAGCACCTTAGAGTGGAGGAACATGATAAAATTGGGCCACCTTAGTTGGAATGTTGACTATGACAGGTTGTGACAAGTTATGACAGCTGTAGGGAATATTTTAATTATAGCTATTGTGTTTGGGTACCGTACCTCTTGCATATGGGCTCATGGATTTCCAAAAACATCAGATGGTTTCTTGTTTGTGCCTTCTATTTCTTGGGGTGCTTGGATTGAGTTTTATAATGTGTTGCATGGATATTGTTATGTTGTCGAAATTATTCTAGGATTTATTCTTGGTGTTTCTCTTGTAAGGGCATGCTCTCGAAGTTGTAACTGTATTGTTATTGTAATACAATTGGTTTTGTGCTTTGGAATTTGGAGTTTTTCTCCCAAAATGTTTTTTCTCACAAATACCTCTGTGTAATGGTTTTGTGAGTTGCATGTCTATTGCATGTCACTTGCATATGTGGTTTTCTCATTAGAAATTAGAAATTGTTAGATTTGAGCTTCTGTGCATTTGCTCTCCTCGTAGATTAGCATAGGAAGAGTTTCTGCACCTTATCCTCCTTTCAACCTCCATCTTCAACTTTTTTAGACGCTCAGTTACTCCCCTCCCTTCACCTTCTTAGGCTTCCTGTCCTTTTTGATAATGCTCGATTGGTCGCCTTCACCATTCAGAGGCAAAACAAGCTGCCTATTACTATATTTTCCAAGTGCCATATTGATATGGCCAGAAATACAGGTCAGACTAGGAAGTAAAAGAGAGCCGGTCTGATTGATTACAAGACACTCAAGTATAAGGAGAGCCCAACAACATGGTGGGATGTAAAGCCCAGGAAGTTATGGTAGATTAATGAGTGCACATTCTTGTCAGAGCTAGTTGGATTGAGTAATTCTAGTGATGAGAAGCTAATGACATTTGCATCATATGATGACTCTGATTATGAAGCTTGTTGCTCAGTGCAACCATGCATTTTTTATTTTGGATTTTGATTTAGTTTTGTTTCATAGCTATGAGATATAACTTTGTAGTCTGTACTTGATATTCACCATTCATGAATTGATGAAACGAATACCATAATCACTGGACCAATGAATATTAATTGTATATTTAGTACTTTGTATTTTCTATTTTACTATTTAAAGTTTTAGCTTATTTTTTAGTTTGTTTCAGCTATCTTTTAAAATTTATTTGTATTTTAACATTCAAATATTATTTTTTATATAGTACTTTAATATGACTCTGCAGCCCCCAAAATCTAGAATTCTTTTTGCTGTCCCCTGAAACCCATTCCCCATCCTGGAAACTCATAGAAACATTGTCTGTCTTTTGACTTGAATGACATTCTTATCCTCGTCTGGGAAGCTTAAGCATTAGCTCATGCCTCGAGCTTGTTAGAAAATAAGGGAATGGAATGTTCTACATCTAGGGTCATTCTAATATGATGTATATGGGTTTACTGAGTAGCTGGCTTGTGATGCACACAACTCATCTTTAGATTAGAAGGTTGTCATGTCCCCGCAAAAATGAACTGAGATCATTAAGCCGTGAGGAACATAATCGAAGTCAATCACATCAAACATGAGAACAAGCGAGTGGATATTAAAAGACAATTAATTATCATGCAGTGAATTAACAAAGAGCACCACGATTAAGCAAATATGTAATTAATTATTCAAGGGAAGCTGCGATTAGTCATGGAAAAAGATGTGCCATTTGAAGGGATGCATGGTATGAAGGGGCATATCCCTTCGCCGGGAGAAGTATAAGAACAGGTCAATTAAATGCAAGAAGGGCATCAATCCTTAGGAAAAACATTCCTCAGTACAAGACACAGCAGATCGAAGACTAGGGGGACATATTTAGGTGGATAGCAGAAATACAAAGAGCACCACAGATCCAAAAGAGAACTCGTGCAGTTCCAGCACAGCAGATCATCATAGAAATATATATATCTTCAAGAAGACCAGATCTATTTCACATTCAGGTGTATTTCTGCCACTTATTGTCTCACATTCATATAAGCACATTCTTGCATAAGGAAGAAAGAATAAATGTATTTCTACACATAATCATTAACTATGTATGCATATTACTTATAGATAATAAAGCAAATCTCTATGATTGAAATAGTGTTATGTGAACTGTCTGAAATCCACCCTATGGGAAGGGCCAGGGGTGGAGTGGTAGAGGCCAGAAGCTCACTTGCGACCTCTGCTCAATTCCTGAAGAAGGAAGGGCGAGGGGTGGAGTGGTAGAGAGCCAAAAAGCCCACTTGTGACCTCCACCCAATCCCACAGGATGGCAAGTGTCTTCATGGGTTGTGACATTGATAGGGAAAGCAGGTACATGTCACCAAGGGGGAGGGCTGTGGTATACACCCTCTTAGGCTTGGCATATGGCTTCGGGCGGACCCATCATGTCCCTTCTCCCAGTCTCATAATATGTTGCATTATTGATAATCTGTAAATGTGATGCAATTGTCTAATGCTAACAAATATATATACATATTGGGGAATGTTGTTCATGTGGTGAATGCAGGTTTCAATCCAAGATTACATCATTAAGGAGTTATTTATTTGATAAGGTGAAAGCCCTAACCCTAGTTTGTGGAATTTGTGATCAATAGGCGAATTCTAGGGCAAATTAGGACAAGGGACATTACAAAGGTCCAGTAGGAACTATTGTCATTGGTCAAATGGATAGTTTGTAAAATAAGCTGTATGTGATTATGTTGGTCTAATGCTTAATGGAAAATTTTCCCCACTATTATTAGCTAAGTGTTTATATATAGAAGATTTTACCATAGTAAATCGTAAACCATTAATTGCTCAACTTTGGCATGATTAATATAAATTGAATGCAATACAGAAATGTAAAACCCCAATGCAGATCTATATTGAAAATTGCAATCCACAACAGCCAAGACTTCAATATGCAAAGGTTACAGTGATACAATTGAAAGATTAGTGATATCCATACATGGATTTAATGCTAGTTTCCTCTCCTAGGTCAGCCTAGGAGGGCCTCGTTTTGGATCCAAAAGCGACGTCATCATCCTCATGAGTGGGTTGATATTCATCATCTTGTTAAGTGCAATAATTTACATTCATTTTCTGTTCATTACTCCTCGTGCTGGTGGTTACCATAGTGGTCATTTTTTGAGTCCTCGTGGTCCTTGATTAGTAGTGACCAGGTAAATGATAGATCACTCAATTTGAGATACTTAGCAAGGTACAAGTCAACATAAATAGGCAATGCCATATGGCATATGCCTAGTTGGTTAGCTGGGGGAAGCATAGGAAGACAATTTAGAAATGATGAATCATGTTGCACCCACACAAAATTTTTCATTTAGTGTCAAATTTTTGAGTCAAATGAAAGCTATGCCCTATCTAACGAGTCGTAATCAAATCTTTGTCAATCATGACCATGAATATCGTACTTTTAACATTCTAATCCGTATCTTTGCACAACTGATTGAAGGAGCTCTCCAACACTTTAGACAAGGTGAAGATTAGAGTTTGGACATAAAAGAGGAAAGACAAAATTGACTAAGGCATGAAATGGAACATCCAGTGCTTTGGAGCGTGTCATAGGTAAAGAAACATAAATTTATTTTAAAGCTATGTTACACCACCGTCGGGGACGGGGGGACGTCGAAACGGGGGGACGGGTTTCCGGGATGGGGGGACAAAGGGGCCTCAATTTGGGGATGGTGGGGGAATGGCGGGGGGACGGCAGCGGGGGGGTGGGGGGTGTATATACTATATACTATACATATGGTACGTAAAATACTAGTTATGAAAAGATGTATAAGACTATTAAGAAGTAAAATAGCAAAATTGCAAATGCCAAATTGAAATACTAAATAGTAAATACTTGAACATTGAACATTGAACAATGAACATTGAAGTTTTCAATATCGAATTACCAATGAGAAATTAGAATAGAATACTCAATAGTCAATACTACAATTGTTGAATCGGCAAATGGAAGATTTCTATTATAGGATATCAAAAATATCTAATCATAAAGATGATTACAATGAGTAGCATGATATCAAAACAAGTACAAATCAAAATGTCAAATAATAAAAAAATGTGTTAATTTTTTTTTTTAAAACTATGTGATTTAAGTTGCCGCTGTGGGGGACGCCCAGGCCTCCCCGGGACGCTCGAGGGACGCACAGGCGTCCCCCTCAGCGTCCCGGGGACGCCGGGATGTCCTTGCATCCTCGGTGGCGAGCCACCAAAACTGGTGGCGCCGCTGGAAACTTGGGAATGCCGTCCTTGTTTCGGGGACGCTTGGGATTTAGGGGGCGGACGCGTCCTCGGGGTACACTGTTTTAAAGTCAAAATGGCCAAGTGCCCTCATGGAGTGCATTTTAATGGAAAGTGGGCAAAATTTGTCAAAGTGAAAAGTGTCTAAAAGGGGTCTTGGAGTGTGCCATTAATAGTCTTCAACAAAAAATATGAACATTAAAAGTAGCCAAAAAGACCTTGGACACATGCCATAAAGGGGTTTGGCCACGTTGTACCTAGATGAAACTTTTGTTATTCAACTATGTTGCTAGATCCTAGTTCGGTTCGTATTGGATGCGGCAATGATTTGTTCGTTATATTTATATTATAATATTTATATGTTATATTATTATATATTATAATATATAAATATATAATATAATATATAAGTATAATATAATATATAATAATATATATATATATATTTGATATATTAAAACGACTTTAAGGGAGCCGAACCCCAAAATACATATTTGAAACCATCAATCATTTACAAATTCATACAAAATTTTAGACAAAAAACCAAAATTTGCCTCCAGCATTATGATCTGTCAACCCCTATTCCTCCGTTCCATCCCCCAGCTCCTCCTTCCTTGATTCCCCCTAAGGGGCGGGAAGCGCTAGCACTGTCTGTGTATCTAATATTCTGTAAGCTCCTACAATTTCTTTGAGTGCCATGTTCCTCGATACCTCCCGCATGCTCGTTTCTCTGTCTTCCTGTTGACGTGGTTTTTGAGACCGCACCAACACAGAATAAAGTCTCCCAACGGACGCTCTATCCTCTCTTGAACAAAGTATTCAGCATGCTAAGATTGCGAGTAAGATCATGCTTTCAACTCCAAGGTTCCTTGAGTGCGAATAGGCTCAGTTTGGCTCGATGTGATATTGCTGGTATGTCAAGGGGACTTACACAATTGTTCGGCGGTTGACAGCAGACAGCGGACTAAGGGTTTTCATGTAATTCGAATGATTTGGCAGGTGAGCACGGGATTCCTAATACTAATCGGAAATGTGCGGAAAGTAAAAGGGGTTAAGGCCTAAGAAATTTATGTGCTACTCTAAATGCAGGATATGTGGAGCTTCGTTTCAATAGACTTCAACCGGATTTCACCTAGCCTCCGTCGGACAGCCTCAGTAAAATCGGTGCAATCTTCAAAGGAAATAGCAAAAGATGTTCAAGTTATAATTTAACATACATACACCATCAGAACGACACATATAAGTATGTAAACTACAACCGAAGTTAAACACAAAATAATCTCCAGTCGACCACGCAAGGCGAACTTATCATCAACAAGCCGCTAGTGGTATGGAATAAAGCGAAGCTATCTCAATAAAACACCACACATCAAAGTAAGCTACTTGCATGAATTTAAGCTACTTGGATACGAAAGGGAGAAGAAACCTTGCTAGCATTTCATGACAAGACGAATTCCATCATCAATGAAAATATCTATTATCATAAAATGTGTTACACAACAATCTCTTCAAAAGTTTTCAAAGGGAAAACTTTCTCTCTTCTCCAAATTATGCAAACATGCTCTACAATGCTACACTATCTAGCTCTAATGCTCTACTACTCCAATGTCTGATCTAATTCTAATCTTCTACTCTAATGAGATTACAAATGAGGGGGACTCCCCCTTTTATAGCTAGCCAAGTCCCAAAAGACGGCTAGGGTTACAATCAATAGAGTGGCCAGAATCGTGCCACCTCAGCCCTAAATAATATTGCCCTAAAAACCGCCACAGAGAGAGTGGGGTAATAAATGCGCTATAATGTCCACCATCATCCTTCTAGAAGATTCCATTTGTAGACGCGTTCACACTATTCTCGATCTTCTTTCTTGGCATTGTTCTTTGATTTCTTCCACTTGAGGGTCTTCATCTTCGTCACTTTGAGTTATACTAAGTCTTAACACTTAGCCATTTTCTTGCAAATTTTCCTCCTTCGAGATTGTAACTCATCTTCATCGTGCTTCCACTTCAAGTCATCACACTAAGTCATCATTGTTTGGCCTCGACGTTCCTCCTGCAAAACAAGCAAGGAGAAGGGTATCAGATCATTTCATAATATAAATTCAACTTACTCACCTGATTTTCATGCCTTGATCTCCAAGCGTTCATCGCCCACTTCGTGTTCAAATTCTTCATGCATTAGCCAATTTTTCAATCCATCCTCTTCAAGGGCGTATCATCTTCACTCTGGTATTTTCTCCAACTCGGGCTCGAGGAAAAATGCTTTCATCAGGAACTCGATCACAAATCATCTAGACGATCATTTTCAGGTTCATCTGCCAAGGCGAATTTTTATCTTGAAAACCAATTTTATTCCTTGCCTTAGAAAATTTTCAAATTTTCCCTTAGGAAAATTCATCAACCTGGTGCCCCTTTACAATCTTCACCCTGAAGGCCTTGACAAGCTGTGGAAGACCTCAAAATCTATTCCTCATCGATAACCTCCAATACCCAGAAGAAAATTTTCTCCAGAACGCATCGAACCCATGGGTGCACAACGAACGGGTTCATTTTATTTCTCTGAATTTTGAACCTTAGAAAATTATTCTTCATCAAATTTATTCTCGTTCTTCGATCCCTTCTGAGAATTTTGCTCTGACTTGGAAATTTTTTTATCAACCCGTGCAGCTGGCAGTCGCTGACTTCACCTGTGGCAACTCATCACCTTTGAAAAATTTTCTAACACTTCACCACCTTTCCAGACTTAGGCATTTTTCTCCAAGAGAGAAAATATTTGTGCCTTAGAAAATTTGAATCACTTCGAAAATTTTGCCTTAAAAAAATTTTATATCCAACTCAATCACCTTGCCTGTGAGAAAAATATCAACTCCACTTAGAAAATTTTATGAAGGCGCTTAGCATATTTTATTTTTCTAGCCACCGTTTTGTATTTCACTTCACACTTTAGGCGCATAATACACTTAGCATTTTATTCTCACACTTCACATGCCTTAGGAAATTTCTAACACCTTATAACTCCCATCACTCTTGGCGCCTAGCACTTGATGGAGGAAAATCAAAATTGCGCCCATCATCTTGTTCTCACCCTTCACACGCCATTTTGCATTTTTCTCCATACTTGCAAGGCAATTTTATTTGAAATTCCAACGCCCAGGAAAATTTTCCAACACTTTTTTTTTTAAAAATATTTCACTTTACTTAGCACATTTGAAGAAAATCACGCTTCATCACTTATCTTCACACTTACTCTTTACTTGGCGCATAGCATACTTGAAGAGAACTTGAAATCACGCCTAGTATTTTGCTTTCACCCCACACGCCTAGCAAAAATCTTCTAACACTCTCTACTTTAGGCGCACTTTGTACATGATGGAGGAATATTGCCACGCCTAGGAGTATTTTTTTTTTAACTACCTTTCACCTCACTTACTAGTTTGCATTTACCTTTACCATCCTAACTTGGGCGCATTTCAGCTTGGCAAGAGGATGGGCGCATTTTGCTTGTGTAGAAGAAGGAAACTTTTCAACGCCTAGCTTTGACTCTTTTCCCTTGCTAGCTTTGGGCGCACTTTGCATGATGTGGAGGATGAAGATTCCAACGTCTAGCTGGTGACTTTTCACCTTCTCCATTTTTGTCTTCATGTGGCCCCATTTGGGCGCATTTTGCCATGGGAGAAGGATAGACTTGTTGACTCCTTTGACCACTTTGCACCTTGGGCGCATTTTGCCATGGGAGAAGGATAAAAATGTTTGACCTGTTTGACTTTGCTGCATGGGCGCATTTCTATGTATATGCAGGACGAGACTCATACTTAGAAAAAATTTCAAATATCTTGCACCAACCCTTCCTTGGGCGCATTTTGGCATGGGAGGAGGATAAACTTCATTGACCGCTTTGACTTTCTCATGAAGGATGGCGCATTTAGGGGTGGCAAGTGAATACCAAACACTTAGAAAATTTTTAATCACCTCAAATGCAAGCTGGGCGCATTTTGCTAGTGGTGCAGGATGAAGTTCATACTCAGAATTTTCTTATCACATCTTCATCAACTTGAGTTGGGCGCATTTTGAGGTGGCAGGAGGATAAAGCTCCAGACTTAGAAATTTTTTCATCTTTGCCGGTCTCTTCATGCCTTACTATAAATAGTAAGCCTCTTGATTTTGCGTCTCTGAAGCTCAGAGTGCTGAAATTTTAAACACTGGATCCTCGCGACCTTGTCAACCTGTCGGCACTGCCATTTTTAGCTGACCTGCTATTTTTAGCCCGCTTCTGAAGGTGGTTTACTATAAATAGTAACCTCATGTTTCTGATAGCTCCCAAGCTCCGATCGAGTTGAAATTTTGATGAGGTGCTCTCACCACGTGACTTGCTGGCTGACACTGACGCATGCAACTGATTTACTATTTTTAGCATGTTTCCAACTGACTTACTATAAATAGTAAGTGCCTGCTTGACTTGAAATTTCACCAGCAGATAGCTCAAGAACGCTAATCGCAGTGGTTTACATCGGATTTTGAAGATTTTGACTTTTGATGCCTATTTTTAGGCTCCGAAGCTGGAAACCCTAACTCGCTTTGTATGCACACCAAATGAGCTTTGTTTGCCTTCGTTTCTGCGACACTGCGATCAGCTTGTGATTCTGAACTGCTGGGTGGCGGTTGCCGGGACACACCTGCTAAAAATAGCAAGTTCCTTACTGAGTGAGAATCTTCATTTGCATGTCATACCATCGCGAAGCTCTCAAAAACCCATCAGGAATCACCTGACATGCAAAAGAAACCCTGACATGCAAACCCTAAAAATAGCCTCAGAAGGCTGAATTCTGAAAGTAATCATCTCACTTTGCATGTTACATCGTTGCGAAGGTCTTGAAAAACCCAGAAGGAATATGCAGACATGCAAAGAAAAACTCTGTATCTGCACCCTGAAATTTGCCGGAAGCCAGACTACTAAAAATAGTAAGTTGTCCGTTTTCGCTCAAATTTTGCATGCGAGCTGCCTGATACGCTCTAAATGCTGTGTGACTGTCGGAATTTCAAAATAGCTGACAGATTGTCTGGAATTTCACACTTACTAAAAATAGTAAGTACCTCAGAATTTGATGAAATTTTGCTGAGAACCTGCTGGAAACATGCTAACATCAATGTTAAGCTCAATTTTCAAGTTATTCACTTTATTCGACCCCTGTACTGACCAGGAAGACAAAACCCTAATTTTCAGACTTGGCCAGAATTTTTGCATTTTAAGCTCAACGGCAGAGGAATCCCGGGAAGTAGACCATAGAACAGAGACAGACGGAGAGAGAGACCAAAAACCAAAGCCAAAAAGACCAGAATGGAGCAAAAATTAGGGGTCCCCATCTTGAATGGGGCGATGTGTGAAAAAGGTCACAACACTTCCCCGATGCTCCACACCACAAAGGGCACCCATGACCCATTATAATGCAAAGTGAGTTGTGGCCATACTCCCTCCACTGGCCTCAAACCCCATCCCGTCACCGCCATCTCCAGGTACCTCTCCATTCCTTCTTGCCAGCACGCCTTCACCATCTTCCTCATTAGCTACCTCACCATCCAAACTTCCTCCCTTGCCTCCAATAACCAGGCTAGAAACATGGAGATATTGTTGTTCACACGATAACCATAGGTGGAAGCCAACAATTTGTAACCGAGAATCGCTTTGATGGCCTCCCATGCCTCCGTTTTTTTCACCATAAACACCTTCCTCAACCTCTACTTAGAGATTTTTCCCCTAAATGTCATTTGTTTCTCCCTGGTGTTCAAGCGTATGGTTGACTCCATTTCCTTATGCCATTAAGGTTTGGCCTTCTTCCTTCCTTATAGCCTTTTTGTTGCCGATTTTCCTTCTGCAATTAATCGCTCTGCCACCTTCATTACACCGCCATCCTCGCAGGCTTTGGTTTGGCCTTTTAGTGCGTGTGGAGGACTACGGATCTTCGTTGGAGGCCCCAATTTTCTTTTAGCTGAATCCACGAGCTGGATCCTTGAACATAAACCAAGATCCGTACCAGAATTTACAACTAAGTTATTCAGTCATCTTTGGAGTCAATTTCTTTATCCTCTTGTTTTGAGCCAATAGGCGAGTCTTTGTTTCCCTTAGTCATGATGGTTGTTTTCATTGTTTCAATTCAATGCTCTTGCAAGGATCAAAATGAAAGCAATTTTCCATGTGTGGAGCAAGGCTAAGATCAAGGCTTGGGCAAGGAAGGAATAGTGAGAGTGGTCCAAGGATTGGAAATGACACGTTTTGACTTCTAGAGCAAGCTTAGACAAGTTTTGGAATGCTAATTCATGAAAAAAGGTACATAAGTTGTCCAACATGCACTCATGAAGAGAAAGGTCACTTTTGAGTGAATTTCAAGTGGAATAAGTGCTTGGTAGATCAAAACAGACACTTTTAAATGTAAAAAACATGGTTGAAAAACTTGGACTCAGCAATAACATGATTGACCCAAATTTTTTCAAAAATTTAGACTTAGTAAAAACTTGGGAAAAAATGTGGCAATAGCTTGACAAATCTTTCGAACATTAAAAATTCTTCAAAATCATGCATAGTAATGCTACCGATTTTAGGGAACATGTTTACTAATTTCCTTCAAATATAGATCAAAGTTTGAGTTCGATACACATCATAGACCAAAAAATGAGTTCAATACAAATGTTTCAATGTTCATAATCTATACATTTCTTTTATCACTAAAGGTTAAAAAAGGCTACCACTGTGTAGGTGCCCTCGAATTGGATGGTCCTTTTGCAACCTTTTGTTGAGAAACAAAAGCATCCTCAATAGGAGCATGTATGAATCCAATGGGCTTCCCATTGATGGCTTGCTTCTCCCTCCTCATAGGCTGCCACTTCCGAGACTTACCTCTCTAAATTGGCCATAACATCCTCATTTATCAAAGGTTCCACATTGTTAGCAATCTAATCAGAATATGGATCGATGTCATTGAGGTCAAGAACCTCATGTGTCTCTTGCCGCTTTACCTTCTTTGCAGAAATTCCTTATGTTTTTCTGTTTCTTTCTTTGTGGTAAGCTTAATTTTAAACAGAAATTCTAATTTTATTTTGCAGTGCTCTCACATAACCCCATTCGTGAGTTGGGAAAGTCATTGGCAAAGATATCATCAATCTCGAAAGTAAGCAGACTCTGAGTTTTCCATACTAGCTTGTCATTTAATGTTACAGATCCATCAGAATGTTCAGATGTCTAATTTTCTGGATAAGTGCAAAGGGAGCTATTTGAAGTTGCATAATTTTTGTATGTTTCTTTCCAGCTATCCCTGTCATATTGTCGATTGCAAACAATTGGAACATCACTAAAGTGCTGTGTGGATTTGAAAGAACTCCGTCTTGCTCATAATCAGCTAATGGTAAGCATCAATCATCTGTTAAATTGCCGAGTATGCTTTTGAATGGAATTATTTTTGTGAGAATGTTTCCAAGTTTGAGCATTTGAAGTTTGATGAGGTGGGATTCGCTGTTTTTGTATCTGAATGTTACTTTTGAGGATTCCTATTTTTTTGTCTTTTTAATGCTCTTATGTTGGCCATCTTGCCACTTACTTGTTTTGAGTAAATTAGTTGATAATAGGATTGTGGTAGCAGCTTTTGGATCTGACCTCATTTAGCAGGTCTTTATAGGCTATAGGATTCTTGTATTATTGTTTTGGAATGTGGTCAACCACACAAAAGTCAAAACAACATAAAATATTAAAACGAGAAAAACCTGTTTGTAGTGGCTGGTTTGAGCTTGTTATGTCATCCAAACAACATGGATGTCTAGTATGTTGTATGCTGTGTATAGTGTAGTTAGATGTTCAAGCAGTAGGAGATATTTCATTTGAATTTGCATTTGTTCATTGTGGTTGTTTTCTTTTGCATTTGTTCATTGTGGTTGTTTTCTTTTGCATTCGCCTCTTTCTTTTTTCGGAGTTTTTCCTGCGTCACATCGAAGTTCGAACTAATGAAAGAAATGAAACACTAGACATTTATGTTTTTTATAGTCAATTAACTCAAAAAAAATGCATTGAAAATCATGTATATGTTTGGAATTAGGACAAAGTCGCTTAGGAACCACGTCACCGTTGGAATTGGCTGGGTTCATTTGTTGTCGATTGGGAATGGAAATGTTTTGGCTGCAAAAATTCTGAACCCTGGTCAAATCGACAGAGGATATGAACCTGAATCTGATTCTGAGATGTTTTGTACCTAGAATTGGCTGTTTTTATGTCCATTTAGCAACCTAGTTTTGCTTTAGTTATGAAGCTGTCTAATGTTAGAATAACAGCAGCTTTCATATGTCAATTTAGTGTCTCATATCACCTGCAATATAATTTCTAATGAAATAAAAATAATATTCAATTTTATTGACCATAAATTTCTGAGCAAGAGCCTTTGGAAGCTGTGGATTAGCACTGCAGAAAAGGAATCATTTGCATATTTGAAAAGTATTTAAATATATCTATAGTAAATCTTGGAAAGTGAGTTGTCTTGCCTCCAAGGAGCTTTTTTGCATTGAATTTTACACCAGTTATGCATGTACAGAAAAATTATAGGGCAATGATTTGCTTTTTTCGTTAATTTTTTCCTTTTTATGATGTTAATCAGCTAAAACGCTAAAAGCAAATAGGCTGGCTAGTCAGATTAGTAATAAATGATGTAGAGGCATTTATCATCTTAAAGAGCTTAATAAATGATAAGGTAACCAATGGTTCTTTATGTACCCTCATGGGAGATTATTGGGAAAAAATATTTTACAGTGTCTTGTCTTGATAAAGTTTTCATCTCGAGTTGCTCAGTTAATGTCTGCACTGTGATAGCACAGCAGTAACAGTACCTATGTGCAGCTACGAGATCGACATGGAGAGTATGTGGTTATATAGAAGAATAAGGCCCAGCTGTTAGGGAGTCTTCTTTGAGATCAGGGCCCAGTTAACGATTTGAGACTCGAGTGATTGTGGATGTAACTTCATCTCAACTACTTTGATTAGGGGTTATTAGTTGTTAGACAGGTTGATTGATTAGTCAAGACTCAAACTAATTGATTGCTTAGTCAAACTGAGTGTCACTCCAATAAGTTCTAATCTTAACTTGGAGCTTTACTTGACATCTCTTTGAGGTTTTCTTTCTTAGATTCTTATTGCACTTGTCTATTTAAAGGTCACATATTCTAATATTAATTATGATGCATATAGATTCTCTTTTCTAAAATTTCATTCCATTGCAGTGTATATCTTTTCAGTTTTAATAGAAGATAGATGCAGTATTGGGAGTTCAGATCTGAGAGTATTTGCTGTTCATAATCTGAGCAGTGTGTGTTTGTAGATTAGCATACTGAGATATGCTGTTTTGATTGGACTTTTCATTTTAAGCTCTTTGCAGTTATAGGACTACATTTTTTGAGTGCAGAAACTGCTTACCATGTTCTGAAAATTGACAAAACTCTTACATGATGAAATTGCCATTAAATTATTGCTATACCATATAAATATAACATTTAAAGTAATTTTTATACCACAAGCATGATTATTGCAATTGTACTAAAAACAATTGGATGCTTCAAATCCTATCAGCCTAATAAGGGCCACAGGCTTCTCAGAAGGAAACTTAGCTGCCAGTCAGAATCCTTGTCTAGACAAAAAGCAGGACACACCATTCAGCCTCAAGACATTGATTCTTTGGAAACAAAAGTTACTAGGAGGCTGAGGCAGTGGTGGGACAGAATGGTATTGAACTTTTTACAAAGTGGAAGCAGCTTTTGCAGACATGACTATACCCCTGTTTTTTATGAACATAACACTTGGTAATAGTCCTTGGTGTTACACTTAGGCTGAAGAATACAATGGTAAATGATACACATGCACTCATGCCAACACATGCTATGAATCACAGTTCCTGTCATTCCTGAAAGTGATCTGCTTAATAATACCATTGTTGGTTCTTCAGCTTAAGCAGCAAAGGGAACTGAACCTGATAGTCCACTATTTATTTGGGACAATGATATTGTACATTTTAAACTGGTACTAAAATCATTTTATACATTTGCCCTCTGTTGTCCAAAAACATGTTCTATATGTTGTTACAATCTTTAAAGGATGCTGATTATCAGGCTACAACAATTAATACCTTATTAAGCAAAAGTCCGAATAATACAGGTTATTACATTCTTAATCATTCTGAATGTAAATGAGCATTGCTTAGGACTGGAAGGGGATTCTAGTACTTTGTGCTAATGCTCCCAATCAAGTATGGTGTCTTGTTCACAGTTCTTATGGGATTAAGCAGAACATTGTGTGGGAGCTATCAATTCCTCATTGCAAATCTCAGTATATGTGATAAAAATTAATTCTAATAAGAAAAGTGTGTTTGCTTTCCAGAATCTCCCAATAGAATTGGAGCGGAATGGAAAGCTTCAAATCCTGGACTTGGGACATAATCATCTTCGCCTATGGTCAGAAATACAGGTATAATGATGATAGCAAAGCAATTTTGTCCTTTCTTTATACTATTTCATGGTGAAGGATAAAATGTAATTAATATATCTTTGTCTATAGCTTGATATATAATAATATGTTGAGAAATATAAATTTATATGTAATTTTGCATACAATGAAGTGTAGGTTATTGGTGTTCTACATGAATTGAAAAACCTCAACTTACATGGGAACGGTGTATGTGAAGACAAACAATATCAGTACAAGGTATTGAATTAATTTTTTGGTCTTTCCCCGTTACGAGTATACAATTTAAATAATTTGATTTCTTAATGCTCTAATCTGTAGGAGACTAAGAGTGATAATATGTTAATGTTGTGTGCAGATCAAAGAATTGCTTCCAAACTTGCAGATCCTTGATGGACATCCTCTTGTGAACATTCAAAATCACCAGAAGAAAAGGAATAGATCATTGAAGGGCAATGATCATGAGGATCTCAGTGAGGATGACAATGATATAAATGCAAATCTAACAACTCACAAGAATAAGGGACATGAGAGCACTCGTAAAAGACATTCTAAAGAAAGCAAGGGTGAAGATAAAAAGGAAAGAAAATTGGACAAAAGTGACAGTGATGAAAACAGGCCTTTCATTGATCTAATTGCCCCTTTGGAAAAGGCTACAGAATTAAAGATCAATGCTGTTTCTAATATAAAAAAGAGGAATTCTGATGGTTCTGGTGATTTACCGATCTTAAAAGAAAAAGTGGATAGTGGCGTGGTGTCTGTTCTGGAAGGGAACACAAAAGGCATCCAATCTAAAGGGAAAGTTGGTAAACTTGGTCCCAAGTTCCTTCGCAACTTGAGAGAAGTAGAAATTGGAACAGGTGGACCATCAACTTGGGAACCCAAACCTGAAGAGAACAAGTCACAGGCAAACCAAGTCAATTCTGGTGCCTCATCTCACAATGAGTATACATTTAAAAGTTCCTCATATTCTCGATGGAAATTAAAGGGATCAAGGACAGAAAAGTAGATTGCATTTACGTCATTTCAATTCTTTGTTTAATGTTATTTCTCTCATGGAGATGTATTCTGACCATGTTAGCAACTAAGATACATATGTTTTCTTAAATGTTTCACATGCATGCTTGATGAATTCTATAGATATATATTTCTGTATATGTAGCTTTATAGGGAACTATTTTCTATAGCTCTTTTTTAATTTTATGCATGTAAGTTGATAATCTTTCAAACATGGATTGTATATGTCAAATTTTGTTGGCAGATATGACGGGTCAGATGGAGCAAGTAGCATAAGTTAAAATTGGAGCAAGTAGCTCAAGTTAAAATTGTACAGAATCTTTAGTCCTTATTCTCTGTTTCAGAGTAATTTTAACTTAATATGAAGGAAACTGAAAGGTTTCTCACGACATTGAACACCTTATTTTGTAGAACCTTACAAAATATTGAGTACCTTATTCTCTGTTTCGGAGTAATACTAACTTCATATGAAGGAAACCGTAAGGTTTGTCATGATATTGAACACCTTACTTTTTAGAACCTTACAGAATCTTTACTAACTTATTCTCTGTAGTAATGCTAACTTTATATGAAAGAAACTGAATCATGACATTGAACACCTTATTTTTTAGAACCTTACAGAATCTTTAGGACCTTATTCTCTGTTTCAGAGTAATACTAACTTTACATGAAAGAAACTGAAAGGTTTCTCATAATATTGAACATCTCTAGAATGTGGGATGAGGTTAGCAACTTAAACTTAGCATATAATGTGATACTTTTTTCTAGGGAAAAATTAATATATATAAAAAGTAGATACTTCTCCAGCAAAATTTCAAGAGGTCAAAATACACCTCGAAGCATTTGAGAATCATAAAGTGCAATAAATCTGGCTCGACCCATAAAACATGCCTGTAAAATGCCAAAAGACCAAGGTATCATTAATGATTTCACATTAGAGTTCTTTGCTTATTTTAAGCATTGGTGAAGAGAAGCATGATATATAACCGAAGTACAGCTAAAATCTACTAATTAAGGTGGCTCTAGTGATAAAACTAGCCAAAATTAAATGTAAATGTTTTTTGAGAAAAATAAAGCCAGTTATCTGAAGTGCTGATAGCCAAGGCCAAGGGAACTGCAGCTTGAACGAAATAAAGTTGATAAGAGTCCTGCTTTAACTTGGTATGATAAATGGGCCAACTCTTCATCCACTTCAATTTTGACTTGCAGGTTTCCCAAGCAGCGATGCCAATATGTCTTCCATGATAGGGAATGAAAGGGGGGTTCTGTTTTTGAAACAATAAGAAAACCCTTTGCCCCTGTTTCAATGTGATGTTCTGAGTGGTCTTTTGTACACGCTAAGACATCCTGGTATAAACCTACATAAGCTTATCAGGAAATGAGGTTTTTTATACGATTGCATTAGATTTACATAGAATGAGGATGTTTTAGCTTCTAGGCAAATCAACTCAAATCTGAATCGAAAATTCTGTTCTCTATGGTTGCAATCTTGGGCTGCCTTTGAAGGCACAAATCAAAGGCACCTAATAAATATGCTGTTGAAGTGAACAATCCATTGGGTGTGATCAGTGACAAAAAAAAAAGGAAACAAAAAATATTACAAATATTTCTCATTTGAGTTTCCTACACAATTGTCAATAAATGCAGAGTACTTAAAAACATTTTATAAAAGGATTTATACACATTTTGAAGACACATAGTAGAAACAAGTTCCAACTTTTCTTTAATGTTTGACTTCCTTGCAGTGGTGGTTCTGATTCAGATTTTGGTGGTTCTAACTTCTAAGGGCAGGGCCTCATGTGCCTGCTTAGCTTATTTTGGCTAGCAGCCATTGCTCAATTTTTCAAGGAGTTATTTGTGGAGCTGGTGGCTCATGAATTTTTGTTTTTTCTGTTTATTTTAAAGCAGTCATCTTAAGTAGTATTAATAACAATTTGTGCAGATAAAATTTGGAGGCAAATGTTAAAAATGAGGGAAATAAATTTGTGGAGCCATGTGGCATTTTTGTCAATATACAGCTGTTGCCTATTTTCAGCCCCTCATTTTTTTCGCTACTTATTTATAATTCTTGAACAGTAGCTGGAAAATTCCAAATTATCTATTTTCCATAATAAAAATATTGCATAGGAACATTCTAGCTGCTCAAATTTAAGCAGAAAACACACTAAAGCAGCCGCATGGAGACATAATCATGTCAGCATTTTTGACCTAGAATGATTCATGCTACAATTTATTTGGATGTTGCCGAAGGATCAATTTAAGTTATCGATAAATACCTATGCTCCCCCAAGTTTTAAGGATGGGGATGATTGGGTATGTTTTTGGTATGGGGGTACTTTTTGGCCATTTTTAGGGGACGGTAGGGGACAGCTATTAAAAATATAAGGAAATTTCAAATATTCACATGATCACATTGATAAAACATTCATTTTACACATTATTGAATCTTTGTGAGCATGGGTAATAGAAAATGAATTATGATCTCTATATATACATATGAGCATGTGTTAATAAAGACATGCTTGACTTGTGTGTATATTAAAGTGAGACGTTTATTGTTAAAACTTTCCTAAAGCCTTCAAGATTGCATGTTTGTTGTCAAATTCATTAACAAAGAAGAATGATTAAGCAAAAAGATTATTGATTATGTTCTAGTTTGACATTAGATAAGATGCTAATAGATGGGATTGTTCTATGAGTTGTTTGTGCAAATACTTTTTGGCATTATGAAAATGGCATTTCCTGTCAACTATGACTTAACTTGTATTCAAGAGTATAATGACTAGCATGCCAACTTTGTCTATGGTAGTCCTTGTATACTAAAGTTGTCCAATTTACTAAAAATATAACCTTTGACTATGGCTTTAATTGTGAAGATGTAGAGATTTGCAACAAGTGATATGTATTTTGTAGATTTTGCAATCATGATTCATCATTGGTCTATTACTTGGTTAGACTTATAGTTTGATGGGGGTTTGGGGGCATCCCTTGCGAGGGTCCGGGGGTAGCGCCCCTCGTGGGGTCCGGGGCCAAAACCTTTGGCACATTACCTATTGTGATAAAGGGTGGGGTCAAGAGGTGAAGCCCTTAACACCAAGCCCAAATTAACAATTTCAAAGCCACACAGATCTTCATGGCACACACCATTTTCATATTTATTTGTAAATCGTAGATGGACATGTCATAAACCAAACAAGCATTGAAAGGTTGTAAGTTATTTTTTTAAATAATTAAAATGTTCCTGGGTATGTTAGGGTACAACGAGGTGTCTGCAAGACACATGGAGGATGTCTAGACGTCCCTTGGCCATCTTGGAGGCGACTAGTCATCCCCTAATATATCTTGGGATTTTGTTGACATCTTGGGGACATTTCTTAAATTTTGATAGGAAAGGGGACAAGGAGGGGATGTTTTCTAGGCATCCCTGCGTCCCCGAAATGTTCCCTATAGGGGATAGGTGCAAAAAGGAAGGGGATGCGTCCCCAAAAGTACTGATAAATACATTATGTCAAGCTTCCTTTTTTATCCTAGGAAGCTCCCTCCAAAATGGATGAAATAGAAAATTATTATGAAGAGCTAAGATAAATTCATATTGGAATGCCTCCTAGAGCCTAGAAGTGGTGTGTGGATAATATTTGGTTGGAGCTGATAAAATGCATCTTTGTTAGCCATAATAGTTGTACTCTCGTTATGTATTACACTTTTGCTTGTGCTGCAACCTATAACTTAATGATGCAAGCCTAAAGAAGAAATGTTAATTGATTGAAGAACAACTGAGGGATTAATAAAATTGCTGTCTCAAGTAAAATATATTAGTACTTAATGAGGATGTTCTAGGTCCACCAACAACATTATTGGCTACAACCTAGCAAGGAATGTAGTCTGCTTGACCTGTAGAAGAGCACTCAAGAATGGATAGAATTTGTTTCCAAAATGAAAGAAGTAATCTTGTCTCATAGATTATTGTACAAGTCTGCTCTAAGCCGATTAAAAAAAAACAAGAAAAAACTACAGGGATTTGATGTTTTAAGGAGTCCAATTTGTATAAAGATGTCTCCAGTCGTAACTTTTTTTTTTTTAATTTATTTTACCACTTATGGATACACATTAGTAGCTAAGTAAATCCAAGATTCAAGGCATTTGTTGTCAAATAGTAGTTGTTGTTTCTTGACTAATGGCAACACTACCTTGTAGATAGAATCATACAAGATACATTGTATCTACAACATTACCTTTCCCTTTGAGTTTATTTAATTTATTAATTTATTTTATATCAAGTTATATGACTTTGTCTTTTTAGTCTTGGAATGTTGGACAATACTAACACCTCCAAGTTGATTCTAACAGACTCTTCATAGTTACACATTGCAAATAATCGCTCAATATGACTTCAATTGTAAGCACTCTAAGTAAACCATTGTCATAATGCCACTATGTATTTCCTCTTTTGGATGGTAGAATCCAATTTTAAATAAATAGGTAAAAATAAGAGAGGTCAACTTAAGCCACAAAGTAGATGATATTTTAAGTTTTCCATACATATGAATATCTAGGGTTTGCATTTAAAACACATTAAGCTTGATTCTCCATTATACTTTACCCTCTATATGGGTTTTATTCCCATAAATTAATGAAGTCCATAGAGTGTTTACACTGTTCCATTTGAAACATAAGAAAATATGGATAGATAACCTCCTAATGGATAAAAAAAGCTTTTAACTTTCTTTATTTTGACTCATTTTGCATTAACATTTAATTAATATGCTTTCAATTTAGTAATATTGTGTATGCCAAAATATTTTTCAAGGTAAGTGTGATCAATTTTTTTTTATGTAATATGATTTTGAAAAAAATATTGAAATAGGCTTAGAAAGTGAAAATCCTCAAATATTAGGTTATATTTATTATTACTCTTTTTTTATTAACAAATGTTTTTGATTGAAGGGTAAATAGGTTTTAATAGGCTCCTAAAACTCAGTTACAATAAAATGTCAACAAAACATCTATAACTACTAGCAAAGCAACAACACAAAAGTTAAACCAATTGTTATTGAGCTATTTAACAACACAACTGTAGCCAAGGTGGATTTGGAAAATAACTACCCCAATTTACACTATACCTGATCCCTTCATTGCAATTCACACACCTTCAACTTGGGGATGGGATTTCAAAATATATTTAGGAAGACTTCTCTTCCTTCCTTGAACAATTGTTCAGGGCACACCATTATCTAGTTCTTCTGAACATGAAGAGAGGAGGGAATCCTCAATCAACACTTCAACCATAGGCATCTCACGTGAATGTTTAATTAGGGATTGCAAGCAACTTAGATTCCATGGACTAATTTATAAACAAGAATTCCCCCACAACCCATTGGATGGCAATGGGGCTAGGGGCAAGAGATGTCTCAACTAATTCAAAAGGTGAAGTCCTAATAGGGAGCAATAGTATTGCTTGAATTGCACCCACCCTAAGGGACACCACCTCAAGAGGTGCCACCAAGGTCATTGACCTTGGAGGGGAGAGGGGCGGGGATTTAGGGGTAGTAGGTGGAGACTTGTCCCCCAAAGAGTTTGAAACAATAGATAAATGTAAAATATATTATATACATATAATATACAAAATGTTATATTTAATGAGATATTAATTTCAAATATATATTTTGTACATGTATATTATGTGGGGTGAATATATATATATACGCTATTTTTGTAAATCTATTTTATTCTTCCAAATAGTTGCCTCGTCATAAAATTGATTGTTTGAATTTAAGTAAAGAGTATTTGATTGCTTTAATGAAGAGAAAGCTCTCAATCTTTGAGTACATGGTTCATTTCTTATTAAAAAAATTAATAGATGAACTAACTTTATTTTATAATGTTCAACTACTATATATGTATTTCTCAACTAAATAGAGAATAACTTTTATTTATTTTATACTTACCAACTCTCCTTTATTGTCCTATGAAATGGTACATAACACATTTGAAGAAATTTTGAAATGAACTATAGCATATACATTTCTAAACTATATTGACTCTCATAATTTCTATTTGCAAATAAAATGAAATGACAAGGACAAATGATATGATAGGACAATCTCTTTATTAATATACATATATTCTTTCTTTCACAAATGATCCCTTCAACACACTTTTATTCATTATACATATTTAATCCACAATATTCCCACTCTCCTTTGTCACTTAAATGAACATATTATTTCAGTATTCATTACAAAAGGAAGATGCAAAGATGGATTGGAACTTTCAAGGAGGTCTTGGCGCCCACATTGCTTCAAGAAACTATACAAGTAAAAAAAAAATCAATAATCATGTCATAAGGGAAACTTGCTCCCCACCCTACCATAAATGGCATCATGAAGCCTCTTAGGGCTCTAGCCATTCCACCGAGCAAGGAGAAATCATAGTAAAACCCATTAACTTTTAATAGAGCCCAACCTATACACAGTAAGGGAAGCTAAATAATCATAGTCACAATGAACTCACATATTTTCTCAAGTTTCACATAAAATTTGAAAACTTAACTCACTCAAAAACACTACCCAACTATTTTCACATAACATACTCTATACTTCATTACTCAAGAACAACACTCTTGCAAAATTTAAACAAGATAAATGGAGTAGGGGAAACTTATCTTTCTACATGGTTTGTAGGAATAAGCTCCTCCATTCTCCTTCCTTATCCAAGTCATAATATCTTGATCACCACATCCTAAGAGCAAGAACTCTTCTCTTTCCAATACTCTATTTCCAAAGCTCCAACACAAAGACAATGAAAACATTAAGGGAAGAATCCCAAACCCTTCATTAAATGAACAATATAAAGGAACTCAACACTAGAATCCCTTGAATGGGGAGGTGGCAATTGTCACCTTCCCATTCCTTCCTCACTACTCACTCTGCCACAAGTGCTCACATGTGTGAGTTGGGAGGTGTGGGGTGTTCTTATACACTATCCAACGTCTCTTACAAAGTGGCTTCACACATTTGAAAGCCTTTATGCTCTTTCCAAGCTCATTAATGAACTTTGGGGAGTGGGATGGAAGAGTGACAAGTCACCCTTTCCCAACTCCCAATGACTCAAACTCACCATATTCATTCATGTGGACTTCTGAAGGGTCATATTATGCCCTAAGGACAATGTCACATGTCTAAGAAGTCCCCTTCCATAGGTATAGACCCCAGGGGTCTATTTTTGCACCAAGATCTATAAAATTGACCAAACAACACCTTTTAAAGACCAATTTAAAGACAAATCCGAAATTCATAACTCAATTAAGGGTTCCCAAACCTTAATCCCACTTACACACTTAATCACATGACTTTACACATTAAAACCTCACAAAAGACACTTACACATAACTCACGATCATTAGTCCCATAAGCAAAATTTACACATTAACATAAAATCCTAATTACTCCCTAGGTCATAGGGTTTAAAAATAATACTTCACAATGAAGTATTTAATTAGAGTCTAGATGGTTCTCCCTTTTTACCCATTAACACTTATCTCATATGTGTTTTTCCAAATACATGTTTGGTTAGAAATCATAATAATCAAATGTTCAAAATCTCAATAAAATCAAATTTAATAGTTAGTGGATAAAGATACATATATATACTTATTTATTTTCTCTATGCAATATAGGAATTCGAGCATGCCTTTAATGATAATGAAATCATAACCTTAGCTTAATTATTTAACTACACTATTTAATTTACTTTTGAACACTTTTACATCTAATAAAATTCACTATGCAACTTGACATCTAATGCATACAATTTACCTTATTAACTCACATTAGGTATACCTATCATTGATTAGAGTTGTCCCGATTTACCCTCGATGCTTGGCTAATAATCCTTTTTAGAATTTCTTCACGATCTTCAAAAGTCCCGCTTCCTTCCCAAATATTATCTTTTTCAAGTGACATGAAACACATTAACAAATAATTTGAACTAATGTTAGGTACACATCATCCCTTAGCTCTTATCAATTTAAATTTATTCTTCATATGATTCTCATACAAAATATCTATCTGTCATGCTCGCATACATTTCTAACTAGTTTGCCAATTCACATTTAATAAAGCACATTTACCACTAGAATCATTTAAACTAGGTCATAGAATAATTAAAATAGTAAGCACGTGTTTGGTTATAATTTTGATGGTCTTGAATACGTTTAGCTTGAATATATATGAATTTATTAATTACACACACTGATTTTAACATGATGTTCTAAAAGAATAATAAGGATTAACTCGCACTAACAACTGATAATTCTTATGCTACATCATACTTAAGCAATGCTGATAAAGTCATCAAATTATTCACCAAACTAGCATAATTGAACTTATCAAGGGGTCACAAAAGTTATAGATGAAGTTGGGCCTCACAGTTTTATAGGAGCATATGAGACCTCCAATTAAATCAATGAAAGTTTTTCTCTACTTTTTTTGGGTGAAAAATTGAAAGGACAATTTTTGATGAAAGCAAATGTTGAATGGAACATACAACACTTGTGGTCAATTTTCATGTTTGACAATCTATATTGACATGTAGAATTCACATGATAAAACAAATAAAATGGTTGATTACAAGAGGTATAGTCGAAGAGTTTATGTATGTAAAGATGAAAAATAATAAAAAATGTGATCTAGTAACAAGACAAATCCCTATTTTTGAGTTGAATGGTTGGATAAGTAGTTTATAGTATGTAAGAACATGTCTCCACTTAGTACCATACTTCGTACCATTGTTTCATTTTGGATTATATAGAAAGTTACTTACATCATAAAATGGAGGCTTAGTTTTAGTCCTATAATTCAAATCAAGTATCCATTTTTATGCATATATCATCAAGGAACACACTTGAAATCACAAAAGAGCAACAAATAATCTTGAGGGAGTACCACTTTATATCAATGATAACCATACATTGTATAGAGTTTGTCAAAGAGTATTTTTAGAAGTCTTATGATAGGTTAGACCAAACATAATTTAAAAAATAAAAAAATTAATGAGATAAATAAAAATATAAACATGTTCTTATAGTAAATATTTGAATATAAAATATGAAATATATTTTTAATATTTTTTTATACCTAGAATTAATTTTTTAAGGGATTGTTTATTGTTTGTGGACCAAAAAAGTAAAAGAATGAGAGGCAATTGATCTCCCACCTGAGATGCTAAATGAAAAAAATATCATGCTTAGTCAACACTATTTATGGTTAAATAAATGCATGTAAAGCATGTTGTACAAATATTTGAATTTTCATAGAGGAAGGTTATAGAAAAGGGGACTAGGATGACAGTGGCACGTGTAAAGAGCTCTATATAGAGAGGAGATTGAAATACAAGGATGATGCCAAATTAATACATATAGTTACCATTTCTGTATGGTAGAATAAACATTGTCACATGGTATATTTGAAAATATAATATGCATAGGTTTTTAAGGTTGATGATGGAAGAAAAATCAGAAATCTATGATGCTTATATCATAGCAAGTGAATTGAGTAAGTTTCACTCATTTTAAAGGTCAAACACTAGTTCATGGACTGTTTACATGAGGTACATGACTTGTTTTTCTTAGATTGTATACTTTTTTATTGTAATGAGTGCAAGTTCAAAACATGGGTTGATGCCTAATTTTGTAGACCTCTAAATCCCATCGTTATATCTCAAGTTTTAGTACCACTTTAGGACTAAAAGGGAAACATTAGTTTTGATTAAGATAAAGACTAAAAGGGAAACATTAGTTAACATTGACCATTTTTAAATTTATTACAACTCAACGTGCATGCGATTTCTATCATCTAGTTTGTAAATATTCTCAACCTCAATTTTTTTAGATTATTTAGTAAGGGTTTGGTTTTGAGGCCTACACCTTGTTACAACATGTCCACTATGGTACTTTGCAGTTCCAACTTTTGGGGAAAACACTCCAACTAATCCAACTATGGGGATGGCACTCCAACTATGAGGATACCACTAAACACACACTTTGATGCTACCATGTCACCTAAAGGATTTGAACCTAGGTATGCAACAATGAGAACCCTATGGACTAACCAATTGGGCTCAACCTAATAGACTATTGTCAACCTCAAATTTATGCACATGTACTAGTGTAAAATTATAATAAAGATTAAAACATACTATTCTTAAAAAAAGGCATGTATTTATAGTAATTTTAGATGAGAATTATGTTGAGGTCTCTAATTTCTATTTGTATCATTTTGTAGAGGTAAAAATAAATTAACTAATTAAGTGACATACTAAATACATCTTGTATCTCATTAGTTTAGTGGTTGCCTTATGAAATTGGATTCACTAAATGTTGGAATGTGTTGAGATGATGCGGATTGCTTTTTGTCATTAATGGTTGTCATTGATGTCAACATATCCTGATTGATTGACCGAAGTTCTATTTTGGTGCCTTGGTGTTCCAAATTGGCCTGGTTCCGGATGTCGTGCTCCAACACATGGTTTGCATTGTAATGTGTATATCTTATTCCTTGGTTCCGGATATCATGTAGCACATTGATTCGTGTGAGGAGGTTCTATATGGTCCACATTTCATTCCTTTCCACTGAGGGAATGTTTTTGTGGTGACCCATTTCAAATTGTATTCGGCCGACTTAAAGACTATGAAGACATTATGCTTAGCCGACTTGAGAAATTATGAAAGTATGGAATGGTATAAATAAGAGTTGATTTTGTTTGATGAAAAGCAAGTGTGATGAATGCGAACCTGAATATCCAGACATTGCGAAGTGTGCGAAAGTGTATGACCAGAGGCAACAGACAGTGAGATTCTATCCGGTGTTGTTGGTGACAGTCCTTTTAGTGGTGGATTTCCTTTCATCATTCTTCTGTTGGCAGTGAGCCATTTTCTATAGGCAGTGAGCCTTTCTCTTTTGGTAGAGAGCCTTTCTCTTTTGGCAGTGAGCCTTTTTGTATCTTTGACTATAATAGCTAGGAAGTGAGCCACCTTGTAGTGAGCCCTTGTAAAAATCACCTTAACCGGTGCTTTAATTGAGATTTATTCTCCATGGTTTTTCCCTTCTTGGGTTTCCATCTAAATTCTGGTGTTCTTTGTGCTTTCATGTTCATTATCATTTGATTGGCTTAAGTTTGCTTCAGATTAATCAAAGTTAAGAAAATTGTTTTATGATAAGTAATTCACCCCCCCTCTTAGTTATCCGTACTGTTTAACAATTGGTATCAGAACTTTGGTTCCTCGAAGAAGAGCTTAACTGCTTGGGGTAGATTCGATGGCACACAAATTGACAATCCCTGTGTTTGATGGATCTGACTATAGTTTCTGGAAAGTGCAGATGAGAGGTTACCTGATCTCTCTTGGTTACAAGACTTGGAAAGCTGTTGAGACAAAAATATGTTGAGCCGACAAAAGGTGTTTCTACTTCATATGAGATTTCAACATACAAATAGAATGAAAAGGAAAGGTATGCATTCTATAGTGGTTTATCTAAGAGCGAGCTAACAAAAGTGATTTCATTAGGAACTGCTTATGAAGTTTGGGAAAAGTTGAAAGAAATATATGAAGGAAATGATAGAGTCAAATTATTAGAGAAGCTGACAGTGAAACACAGATATGAAAATTTGAGAATGGAAGGAGGAGAGGATATAGCAAGCTATTTTCAAAGAGTTGATAGTATAATGAATGAAGTAAAAAATCAAGGAGGAACTCTGACAGATGAAGATGTAATGGAGAAGATTTTGATGACCTTATCAAAGAGTTATAGTGACAGGATCTCTGCTATTGAGGAAGTTTATGATCCAAAAACAATTATTTGGCACCTTGACCACATTTGAGATGAGAAAATTTGGAAAAGAAAAGGAGAAGTCTGAAATCACCTTCAAAGCCACAAAGGTAGAAGATGATTTGGATGATGAAAGTTAAAAAGAGTTGGAAGAAAATTTCACAAGGAAGTTGAAGAAAGGTACTAGAGAATAACTAGCACTTGCACCAGAAGGGGTGCAAGGGTTACGTCAATAGAAAATATAAGAGCACCATGTTTCCCTCTTTTTAGTGATTGCCATCTCAAATTCCGATGATGAATCTTGACTTGTAGGAGAGAAGAACAGAGGACATCAAAAATAATATTCATTTTTTTCCTTTCTGCTTGCAGGTAGAAGGGCACTTTGTTTTTAGTGCTCCTAATATACAATAGTTCCACTAAACTCTTTATATCAATTACAGACAATAAGAAGTCTCTCATCCTAAAAGAAAATGGAGATGTAAAGAAGTAAACAAAGAAGATTGGATATAACTATGTCACTTACTGTTCTCTTTTTCATAATAAATAAGCTTAATAAATAATAAACAAGCTTGATAGTTATGGGGACACATGCTGGTTGTGGGATTCATAATAAATAAGCTTAATAATAGATAATGATCACAGTGGGAAGACAATTGTCCAATTGAAGTGGAAATGAATAGGGAGCAAATACTGCAACAAAAATGATTAGGGGGCAAAGTACAATAACAGATTGCGTAAGAATAGGGCACATAAAATGATGGAAACTTGTAAGATACTTTTTGTAGATAAAACATCAATAGATAAAATTGCAGAATTAATGCCTTCATTTAATAGATAACAACACAATTGTTAGAATCAAATAAAGCATTAAAAAAATGATCTGGCCCAAGGCAAGTGATGTACCTCAAGATTTTGCAAAATGTGTGTCTTTTTGTCAACGAAGCCCTGAGAAAGCAAGTGTTTTGTTAAAATAAGGCGAACCAAATTCAATCTGCCTACAAATGTGCTCCCATGGGGCAAAGCAATGCTAGTATGCAGTTGTCATTGGAGGGCCTTAGTGATGCAAAAATGGTATGTTCTAAGCTATTACAAGTAGATGTGCTCCAATGGTTGTCTATTCAACTAATGATAGCTGAATGTGAAAAATGCCTCTACTCAAATGACATTCAGATTGCATATTAATAAGCAATATGATTAAAGAAATAACAATTTTCTACTCTACTTAAACATGGAAATTACTCAATTCTTTTGAACAATACATTTTTTTTCTTAAATATACAACTTGTTAAGGTTCCTCTTTGGAAAACTTGGATTCCTAGCCAAACATTATTTCCAACACCATTGTGTATTCTATGTTTCAATATATGACTTGATCCTAAGATGGAATATGAAATTTACTACTTCGATCAAATTAGACCAAGCCAATGAATTTTTTATTGAATACACATTTAGTTCATTAATATTACATGAATCAACCTTATAAATTCAAATAAAAGAACCATAGCAAAATAATGAATAGCCTTTTACAAAAATATAATTTTAAGAAGATGATAATAACTACATAGCTTACCAAAGGTGATTAATTTTATTATTTCATACACTTCATATACGATATATGCAATATATAATTATTAGACACCAAAAATATGAACAACAAAACGCAATAAGAAAATGGATACTAATTTACATTTATATAAATATCTCTCGAACCCCTTCTAAATATTCTATTGCATCTTATATTTATATATATATTGGTTTGGTGAATGGAATTCCTAAATAGAGTGCCATGCTAAATTTAATTGGTTGAACTTACTGTAAACAACTATCTGCCTCTAAAATAGCGTTGAGTAGACAACCACTAACTGGCGACTATATATATGCGCTTATATATTTCCTTAATAGCTTTTAAAATCTTCATGAGCAGCTACACTAGTTGTCCACAGCCTTGAAATAAGGCTATCGCCTACTGAGCTAAGCCACATGGCTAAGTGGCAGGCATCGAATTCAGTAATATTTGGGTCCTTTCAATTTTGTTAAGCCTTATGCCTTCAGCATCGAGACAAGTGTTGTGGGCAGCTACTACACGTGGAACCCTAATGGGTAGTTTTCCTTTGGTAAATCAAGGTAACCCTAAACCTAACTCATCGCTGCTCTCAGGTAGCAAAGAAACCTAAAACTATCAACCCATTCTCTTTTGTGCAGGCAGATGATCTAGCAGGTCAAGCATACCAGTAAGGCCTGCGCATGGCATTTTTTTTTATATTTCTTACCCCCAACTTGCTGAGTTCAACAACCATTTGATTTCCTATTATGACTGATTAGAATGGTTTTATTTACCTTAATTTTGTGTTCTATTTGTTTTGATTTTTCTGCCTCTCAATTCTCATTTCTACAGATAGCGTTGGAGCAGCACAATAGTGGGTACTGGAAAATTCGTCCATACTGTGGTGTCTCATTATTATTTCTTTTTATTTTTGTTTTGCTTTGCTGTTTCAGGAAATAGGCTACAAGGAAAATGCATGTGGATCTTGTCAGAGGACATGTCTTCATCGTAGTGTGCTCTCAGGGGCAGCAACCGCTGTGGGGCATAGATCACACAGAGACACTATGCTCAATGAAGCATGGGTGGGGGAAAGTCGTGCCCTCTCCCATATAATAATTTAATTTACCCTCAATCATTATTTATATATATGTATATCGGTATAGCTATATTTTTATTTATTTATTTAGTATTCTATTTTTCTGGAATGGTCCATTAGAGGTAAGAGGTAAGAGGGCCTTCAATGCAGCATTAATCTAGTATAGGGTGCGCAAAGAATAAAATTCTCTTATATTACTCCTGTTTACTCGGACCCAATGACTAAACATTCATTCCATTTTACTTGATGACCTCTAGGTAGGAAATACAACCATTTTAGTGGCAAGTAAGAGTATTATTCAATGAAGCTTCAGCCAATCACTATATTCACTATTGTATGAGTGTAGAACAAAGGAAAAATATCACAGATAGCTCCGAATTTAAGTAAGCAAAACCAAGAATTACCCACTTGATATCTCAATCTAGGGTTCTCAAATCTGGAAAATAAAATAATAAATGTAAAGAAATTAATGCATTCTTTCTTCCACACATTCACAAGCAGGGAGCCCTCTATTTTTTTTTTCTACACCCATAAAAGATTTTTCTTGAATACAACAAATTTCACCTTCCTTACAAGGGTAGTTCAGAAATTACTATGACCATTAAAGTGGACCGTGCTAGTTACGCTTGCATTTGAAATGTTTTCACATATTGCATTAATACTGCCTAGAACTCAAGTTACAATTCAGCAGATAATGTAAGTGAAAAGATGGGAAGTGAAAGAGAGTGTGTCTGCATAAGTAAGTCGTTAAATCCTTCAACCAAAAAAAAAAGATTTGTGTGCATAAATTGGACAATAAGTCCCCATTACCAAAACCATGTTTAAAACTGCACACCGAGACATCTAAAAACAACTGAACAGTGGCTTGGAGTTTATAAGGATACATGCAAACAAAATTAAACAGCGGTATATTAAAAACCAAAGCCTTGCATTCTAAGCTAAATCACTTTTATTTCAGTTGAAGTATCATTCATCATTTGCACGTATCCTGTATGTTGATGCCAAAGCAGTGTATGCAAAAGGCATAGATGAAGTCTAGGAACGATCTTGAATGCTTCAATCACCTATGAGAATAATATCTGATGTCCTTTATAACCCTAGGCAACTTTATTTATACTTGCAGATAGTGGTTAAATAGTGTTGTCGGTGCACAAGGCGATGGAGATATGGATAAAATTGCAATCCCCATTTGAAATCTGATCTGATTTGAAGATCATATTTTATCTAAGATAAGATCTAAATGCATTACTGCATTCTATTTTCCACCTTGTATTCTGGCAAAGTTTATTGGACAGGCGATAGGTTTCCGGAAACTATTCACAGTTTAACGGCAATGCAGGAGTTGTTTACAGGCGTGAGACAGGTTTCAGGTCGAAACCTCACACTATATATAGCCTATCGGCTAAAAAGGCCTTGCCCATCTGCATCTTTGACTTTTAGGATGTCTTCATTTATTTGACAAAATTCGAAACAGAAGTATGCGTGTCCTTTCATAACTGCAACATGGAAAGCCATTTCACTTCCCACCAAACCACTAAACTTTGGCCTGAAACCATGGTAGTCTCAGAGCGTGAGACTTGTTTTAGGCCAAAACCTCATCCATAATATAGCCTATCGGCTAATTATTTGGCAGCTTGACCGCATTTGAGATGAGAAAATCTGGAAAAGAAAAGGAGAAGTATGAAACTGCCTTCAAAGCCATAGTACTAGAGAATAATTATTTTTCACCTTGACCACATTTGAGATGAGAAAATTTGGAAAAGAAAAGGAGAAGTCTGAAATTGCCTTCAAAGCCACAAAGGACGTAGAAGATGATCTAGATGATGAAAGCTCAGAAGAGTTGGAAGCAAATTTCACAAGGAAGTTGAAGAAAGGTACCGAAAAGTACAAAGGTATGTTGCCTCTTAGATGCTTTAGATGTGGAAAGATTGGTCATTTAGCAACTAAGTGTCCAGAAAGAGGATCAAGATAAAAGTTTAAAAAGATCAATAAGAAGGCCTACCATGTCAATGAGAATGCTAGAATTTCATATGATGAATCAGATCATGAGGATTGCTTGTTTTTGGTGGAAAAGGAAGAACCTAGATTTGATATCTCTAATATTTGTCCGAAATATGATGATAGCACTAAAAATGCATTATTTGTTAAAATAAATAGAGATAAATGGCTGATTGATAGTGGATGTTCGAATCATATGACTAGTGACAAAAGTAAGTTTCTGAAGCTTGAGAAATATGATGGAGGATCTATTAGATTTGGAGATGATAAAACAACACAGATTGTTGGAATTGGTTCCATTACATTTGATTGAAAGCACAACACTGACAATGTTTACTATGTGAAGGGTTTACATGACAATCTTTTGAGTGTTGGATAGATGTGCGAAAATGGCTACAAAGTGGAGTTTCAAGATGATGGTTGTGAATATGTATCAGCTGGAAGGAGCTACAAAAAGTTTCTTGGTATCTCAATCCAATGACAGTTGGCTTTGGCACCGGAGGATGTGTCACATCAACTTCGACAATTTGGTTAGGATAAGTTCATCAAGAGTTGTTAGAGATTTTCCAATACTGACCAAACCAAACAATACTATCTGCAAAGGATAACAAGAAGGAAAGCAGACTAGAGAAATGTTCCAAAGAAAAGAAGATTCATCTACTAGATTGTTGGACCTTGTACACATTGATCTTTGTGGTCCAACTAGAACAAGAAGCTTACAAGGTGAGAAGTATTTCATGCTTTTAATAGATGATCTTTCCAGATTTACTTGGGTTGCATTTTTGAGAGAAAAATCAGAGGCATTAAAAAAATTCAAGATTTTCAAAGCAAGAGTTGAGAATGAAACTGATAGAAGAATCAAGTGTTTAAGATCTGATAGAGGAGGATAGTTTACTTCTGATGAATTCAACAAATACTATGAAAAGCATGGCATTAAGAGACAACTATCTGCCCCTAGAACACCTCAACAGAATGGTGTAGGAGAAAGAATGAACCAAACAATTCAAGAAGCAGCTAGAACAATGATCATGGAAGCAGGTTTACCACAGGTCTACTGGAGAGAAGCGATACACACAACAGTGTACACTCTTAACAGAGTACTATTCCGAAGGAAATATGGAAATAAATCATATGAGCTATGGCATGGAAGGGCTCCCACAGTAAAATACTTCAATTTTTTGGAAGTAAATGCTACATCAAGAAAGATGAGGACAATCTTGGAAAGTTTGACAATAGAGTTGATGAAGGCATATTCTTGGGTTACTCTACAAGAAGTAAAGCATACCGGTGTTTCAACAAGAGATTGAACAAGATGGTTGAAAGTACGAATATGAAAGTAGATGAAGATGTTCAAAGAATTCTTGAAAGGCACATTGAATATGAATCAGACGACTTGGATGAAAAAGGAGAAAAAGATGAGAAAGAAGAAGAAGAAGAAGACACAAAGAAGGCTCTGACAACTACAAATACGACTCCAAGGTATGTACAGAAAAACCATTCAAAAAAATAGATTATTGGAGATAAGAATAAGGGAATTATCACAAGAAGAAAAGCAACTCAAGAGCAAGTATTACTGTGCCTACTCTCGGAAATTGAGCCAAAAACTATGGAAGAAGCATGCATTGATCAGAATTGGGTGAAGGAAATGAAAGAACTTGATCAGATAGAGAAAAATCAAACCTGAGAACTTGTGCTTAGACCGACAGATAAAAATGTAATTGGAACTAAGTGGGTGTTCCAAAACAAGCTGGATGAAAATGGAAAGGTAGTAAGAAACAATGCAAGATTGGTTTACAAAGGTTACACCCAGATAGAAGTTATTGATTTTGAAGAAACCTATGCCCCTGTTGCCCAGATGGAAGCAATCTAGATATTCTTGGCTTTTGCAGTTTCAAGGATTTCAAAGTTTATCAAATGGATGTGAAATCTACATTCTTGAATGGAGAATTGAAGGAAGAGGTCTACATTGAGCAACCAGAGGGATTCAAGTCCGGAAGTGACCCGGATGCTGTTTGTAGGTTGAAGAAAGCTTTATACAGATTGAAGCAAGAACCTAGAGCCTGGTATGGAAGATTAGACAAGTACTTGATTGGACAAGGATTTCAAAAGGGATCTGCTGACAGTAATTTGTATTACAAAACTCACTCAAATCAGATGCTGATTGTTGTGGTATATGTTGATGACATAATTTTTGGAGGAAACGATGATATGTGCAGAAAATTGTAGATGAAATGCAAAAGGAATTCGAGATGTATATGATAGGTGAGTTGAATTTCTTTCTTGGACTACAAGTAAATCAAGATAGCAAAGGAATTTTCATTTCTCAGTCCAAGTATACCAAAGAGTTGTTGAAGAAGTTTGGGTTGGAGAATTCTAAACCGGTTTGTATACCTATCGTTACCAGATGCAAGTTGACAAAAGAAGAGAGTCACTTAAAGCTGATACAAGTATGTACAAGTCAATGATTGGAGGATTGTTATATTTAACTGCTACTAGACCGGACATTATGTATGGGGTGATCCCACAATACTAGTTTACAATTTTTGGCCAAACTAGACACTAAAATAATTTTTTCTAACTAAATCTTCACTTTTGGGCACCTATAGTGGCTAAACCGTGAGGAATTTGAAGATGATGCAAACTAGTGATTTGTGACATTTTGGCTGTAGATTCTAAATTATTATTTTCAATTTTTTTGGAATTATATTGCACTTCTTTTTCCATCTCCTTGAAAACTAGTTTTTTTTCAGTAAACACCATTTTTAAGGAGTGACGCTCACCGTATACAACATAAATTTTTTTCCATGAAGGATAAAATTCTATTTTTTTAAATTTAGATTTGTAACTATGATATCTAGTGCTTTCAATTGGTTTCATAGTGTTTTATTGAATATTTTTTCCTTAATCAAGTTTCAAAGTCAAACCAATTACAATTCGACATAAATGACCAGTATATAACATAATTTTTTTTGTATGTTCAATTTTTTTTTGTTGGATCAAGGACTTCAATATCTAGTGCACTCATATTTTTCAATTTTTTTTTGATAATCTACTATTTTTCCACGTGCAGAACATAGAGCTTGATTTTTGGCGAAAAACCTATGTTTAATAAAACTAAAAAAACAAATAGATAATAAAACCAAAACATATTAAAATTATATTTGTTGGATAGTTCGTTTCGAGGACTACGATCATCCAATTGGGCCTATGAAGTCTCCTCCATTTTCATCCTCAACTTGAGCTTCGAAGGGAAAAATTCTGGAGTTTTTTGGTGCTAGAGGGGGAGAAGGGGGGAAAAGGGGGGTTCGAGCAAACCCCCTTTCGACAACCAATTTCTTTGCTTATTTTTCCGGGAATTTTGGGACCCAACATTTAATGGGTTCACTTGAAGGGGGGTTCGCTTGAACCAAAAGTTCGTTCAAACCCCTAAAAAACAATTTTTTTTTGCATGGGATCTTTTTTTGCAACTTTTCCTCTCACTAGAATTGTAAACCAATTTTGAGAGTTTACCCTATGCTATTTGTTTAGTAGCTAGATTTCAACAAGAACCAAAGGAATCACATGTTGTAGTAAAAAAGGACCTTTAGATATTTGAAGGGAACAAAAGATTTTGGGCTGTGGTATCCAAAGGACTTAGATTTCACTCTGACAGCCTATACTAATGTTGATTGGGCCGAATGTGTTGATAACAGGTAGAGTACAAGTGGTGGAGCTTATTTTCTTGGCTCCCGGTTGGTTGCTTGGTCAAGGAAGAAACAAAATTCTGTATCTTTATCTACTACTGAAGTTGAATACATTGCAACATCTTCATGTTGCACTCAGATACTATGGATGAAACAAATGCTGAAGGATTTTGGCATATCATTTGATGAACCGAACTCAATCATGTGTGATAATACCAGTGCAATAAATATTTCCAAGAATCCAATACAACACTCCAGAACGAAGCATATATCCATAAGATATCATTTCTTGAGAGAAGAGGTGCTGGGCAACAAAGTAAAACTTGAATATGTACCTACAAAAGAGAAAATTTCAGATATTTTCACAAAACCGTTGAGAAAAGATACTTTTGAGTATCTTCGACAGAAGTTAGGGGTTCTGCCCCCTCCTAGTCTACAATAACATGAACCAGGATGTGCATTGGTCCAACATATCATATGCTCATTCTTATCTGGATCAATGCTTGGTGGCTTCCTCATAGGGGGAGTAGAGTAAGTTTTTTAGGGGGAGTTTTACCCTTTGTCTTTGATGTCAAAGAAGGAGAAGAAGAGAAGATAAGATGATCCTTGATGCTGAAATTGAGTTGATTGGTTTGTTGTTGATGGATGTTGGGCCATCAATGACAAAGGGAGAGATTGTTGGAATGTGTTGAGATGATGCAAATTGCTTGTTGTCATTAATGGTTGCCATTGATGTCAACATATCTTGATTGATTGACTAAAGTTCTATTTTGGTGCCTTGGTGTTCCAGATTGGCCTAGTTCTGGATGTCATGCTCCAGCACATGGTTTGCATTGTAATGTGTATATCTTATTCCTTGGTTCTGGATATCATGTAGCGTGTTGATTCGTACGAGGAGGTTATGTATGGTCCACATTTCATTCCTTTCCACCACGGGAATGTTTTTGTGGTGACCCATTTCAAATTGTATTCAGTTGACTTGAAGACTATGAAGACATTGTGCTTAGCTGACTTGAGAAATTATGAAAGTACGGAATGGTATAAATAAGAGTTGATTTTGTTCAATGAAAAGCAAGTGTGATGAATGTGAATTTGACTATCCAAACATTGCGAAGTGTGTGAAAGTGTATGACTGGAGACATTAGACAATGAGATTCTATCTAGTGTTTTTGGTGATAGTCCTTTCAGTGGTGGATTTCCTTTCATCATTTTTTTGTTGGCAGTGAGCCGTTTTCTGTAGGCAGTGAGGTTTTCTCTTTTGGTAGTGAGCCTCTTTATATCTTTGGCTATAATAGCTGGGCAGTGAGCCCAACCGACAGTGAGCCACCTTGCAGTGAGCCCTTGTAAAAATCACCTTAACCGGTGTCACCTTAACTAATGCTTTATAATTGAGATTTATTCTCCGTGGTTTTTCCCTTCTTGGGTTTCCATGTAAATTTTGGTGTTCTTTGTGCATGGTGTTGTTTGTGCTTTCATGTTCATTATCATCTGATTGACTTAAGTTTGCTCCAGATTAATCAAAGTTAAGAAAATTATTTTATGATAACTGATTCACCCCCCTTCTCAGTTATCCAAACTGTTTAACACTAAAACCCTACAAAGAACTTTGAAATATGGTTGTTGAAGATTATAAAACACACACAAATTAAAGATACTTCAATACTTAAATCTAGATATTATGACACGTGTTCAATTGGTCAAATAATGTGGTAAGACATAACTATTAGAAATACATAATTGTTAGAAATTAAGGTGAGTAGTTATAAAATGAAAACATGAATTCAATTTTAAATATGATTATATCTAGTAGATAACCAAATGGAGAATGTGAGAAATTAAATCAACAACACCAAAAAAATATGGAACCAAAAAAAAAGATCACATAGTGTTTATGTGGAGACACTTTTTGAAAAAAACTCCACCAAGAAGAGAGGTCCAAGTCTGTATTATCTTCTGAAATATAGATTACATACAATCCTTCCTTTCATCTTTTATATCTTCAATCCTTCAGTACCTGCAAGTAGAGTTTTCACTCTTTACACAACATACATCTTCCTACTTATGAATAATTTACAAACAATATTACAAGTGATTAAATACATAGGATTTACAAGGTTGATGACACCTTAATCCTAACAATAACAATAATTTATGGAAGGTGCATGAATTTGACTATAAAACAATTTTCAACACTCTTAACAATAGGGTTGATGTAGAAGATATGCTAGATTGGATTGAATTAATTTTTCATCTTCACATAATTTTTGTAAGATCCTAGTAATTTGTATTTATGTCTAAAATAAATGTATTAACTATAATATTTAATTTGAATCACTCTAATAAATTAAAATAAATTAATCCAATTAATACTTATTATATTCAAATGTTTCAATATTTTTTTGATTATAATATAAAGATTTATTATGGTCCCAACTTAAAAAATTAAAAAATGTGAAAAAAGAAATAGTAGCAGATGCTTACTTGAGCAACTTGCATAAGAGACAAAGCAAACCTGAAATAAAGAACTAAACTCTCAATAGAAAAAAACCAAACCAAACAAACCTTCACATTTAGAAAGATAGTTTACCAACATTTAAAATGAGAAAACAAAACCATGAGAGGATTCCTTTTTTCCTAAACCTTTTATGAAAGACTAAATTCCATTCATGACCACCTAAAACATATTTTTCCAAATCTTCACGAATGCTCTGACAAGTACCCAATCTAAAAACATAGTCCAAAGTTGGAGCCTTTAAAGATAAGGGCTAAAGAGGGGGTTGAACTGAAGCCTTCAAAACTAACTCTTGAAGAGGGGGAGAAGCAAGTAAAGTAATCAAGGGCAATGAGCCAAGGGCAGCCATATGGGTCACCATAGATGTAGAAAAGAGAAAATTATCAAATACCAACACCTCCAAAGGAAGAGAAGATCCATCACTAGAGTTGACAATTGGTTTGAGATGCCCTTATTATGGCCTTATATCATCTTTGCAACCCTCACATCTTATGTCCATGGATTTATTCCTTACATTGTGTGAATCTCTATATTTGTTGCCTCATTCACAGTTTCTATTTATATATCCATGGTGGCTTGGTTTCTTTTGAGTGACTAGTAATCGACAACTGTAGATCAGTAGATCGACGTGGTTGGTAATGTGCTCATCTAAACATCCACTACAAAGCCATGCCACTGGCATATGGTACGTCCAACTCAAAATTATGCAAAGGGGGGATGATGTGTATATATCTTATTGGCCAACAGTGTAGCAAGTCCCTGTCACAAGATATAGTCAGTAGATTTGAATGGGTTTCTTCTTTAGTGATGGGATCCATGGCTATGTCATTGGTTTTTGTAGATTGACGAGTTAAATCATCCAACACTTAGAAACTCTAGAGATGTACTGCAACCATTGATTATGGGGAAAAGTTGATTTGGATTGTTGGTGATGTTCGAGGCTTAAAGACAGGTTAGAAGGCATCGGTCAAGGGGAGTAGGCAATCATGACGAATCCACGTTTCTCTGTTTTGGATAACTTCTGTATATCGACATATTGTATTGTTCTTTCTAGCACTTTGGGCATCTATAGATCTTCTGCAACTATTAATCTTGGAGATCAAGGGTTCGTGCATCTTTGTCATCCATAGGTCCACCGAAGATGTCAATTTTGAAAGCATAGTGATCTAAGCCAAAAGGTAATGTGGTTGGAGGGATATTTGGCATGATCTGATTGATTTCTATATATCAGCAGATCTAGTGGTAATCAATCTTAGATTCTCTTATACCATTGATCTTCAAGGTAAATGTATATCGACTCTTGATTATGATCAATGTTTAGCAAGTTGAAATGATGGATACGGATTACTTAAAGAACAAATGGTGTGATGTAGTTGCTTCCTTTTCGAAGAATGATGAATATGTGGAAATTCTAGAAATTTTGCAGGGGTTCATCTGTATGGAAATGAATGAACTAAGGCCACTTAATCTCCACTAGAAAACATATGGTGTCCACCTCCCTATATGTCTACTTAGAGGTACTTCTTTGTAAGTTTGCATAATATTCTTTTGGTTTATCTACCTTGGATTAGATGAACACATGTATTAATCTTGCAATAGATCTTATTATCTAACACTTTAGTGATCTATGGATCTACCAAAGATGCTGAATTCACGATTAAAAGTATTTGGGCCATTGATCATGTTCATGTTCAATGAGTTTGTGTGGTATAATAAAAGGGAATGAAAGGACATTAAGTATGATAACTTTCTATTGATCAAAGAGTGGCAATGTGACATTTTCGTAGGGTTTATTTAATTTTAAAGGTATAAACATCTAATGGAAAGTGATGGTGGGTCTATGTTATCTATTCAAATGTTTTGGTAAGTTTGGTAATATACCAAAGTTAATGTGGATTGTTGATCTCTTGGCTATGCATCATAACTTGGGTAAATATGATGGATTGACATATTACATTGGAGGTATTTTACGTAGTTTTCTAGTCTATCACATCCATTGATCTTGAAGAGAATGCATCTTAACCATTGATTGGTGTGGGTAATTAGTGGCTAAATTAAGGTGTTCAAGAGATTAATTGAGGAACATGCAATGTAATTTAATTGGTTATGGTAGATTGGTCAATCTGTTAGTGAGCATTTTGATGGTTTGTTGTTCATTTATAATCATTGATCTAAAGGGATATTAATATAATCCATTTCAATCTAAGGTAAAGGTTCAAAATCATTAAGTTGGTAGAACAAAATTTGATTTTAAAATGAAATGCAATATAGCATGGAGTCTATAGAAGTTATAGTTCAAATGCATTTTTTATACAAAGAGTAGATACATTAATTGCCTAGTTGAAGGAGCACTATGTGTTGACTATTGGAAGCTTTATGGGGTGCCTTGGTGAACATATAGAAGATAGATCAAGGCTATTGAGGGAATGAAAGGACAAGGAAAGAGTGATTATGGCAATATGAAAGAAAAAAATGGTGATAGTGTTTGTGGGGACTGAGAGGGAGTATAATCATTGGACAATTAGCTATCTTCTAGCCATTTTATTGCATTAGGTATCAAAGGAATTAGATCCAAGTAGAAATGAGATATATGTGTTTAAAGGGATTCTCCTTCTTTGTAGAGTTTAGTAAAGATTGATCTATAGAATATGAGGTAAGAGTATGATAACTAATTGGGTCTTTCAAGTACTCTTAAAGTTTTAAAATGAAACCCAAGTTAAGTATATTATATGGTCTAAGGTGTATTTGGTGCTTGTGGATGTTAATTGTAGAGATCATGCGACACTTTGAACATTAGCCCATGGATAGTCATGTGTGCTTGTAATATTATGGGGTATTAAGTACTACCCTATGTTTATTAGCCCCAAAAAAAGATGCATATTGTTAGACAAAATGAATATATGGGAGAATTAAAATTATCATTGTAAAGAAAAATATTTGGGTATGTATATACTTTATTTTGATATTCATTTTGGAACCCAAATACAAGCTATTCTATAGTAATTGATGGGGCCAAAACAATAGTATTTTACAAATTAGTGATCAAATGCATATTAATTCGTGCCACCAATTTACTTATAAGGAATTTATAATTAATTTTTTCTCCATAGTAACCTACGTGCTTGTAATTGGGAATCACTTAAAATTTTGGAGGCATGTTTTAATTTACCAATGTATATTTTCCAATAACATTAAAATTTCATTGTGTATGATGATAAATTTCACTAATACCAATATAATTCCATGTTAATCATAGGTCCAATTGTCTTGATAATTAAAATGTATATTTTTTGATCATGGTCTAATTTTCCCCATTCATATGGACCATTTTAGAATCATGCATGATTCACCAAATTTTTACTCCACTATTTTACAATCATGTGGGAATTCACCAATTGTACTCCTCTATTTTACAATAGGACCATAGGATTCACCAAATGCAAATTCATATAAATAAAATTGGAACTCTGAATTAATATTTTATATATATTGTTCTACTCTCAAGTCAGATCATGGAAAAGCAATAATGGAAAACATTAATGAGCTAGTGACAGGAAAGTGATAATTTATTTATTGTTTATAATATAATATTCCTCATGTTTTTCATCTCTTTGTTGTTTTAGCTTTGTTGTTATAGATGATATTCAGTAGGGAGATATCTAGTCCCTAGGAGTCTATATTTTATGATTATTTCTTGTTACTTTTGTCTCTAAGTTACTATTTAGTTTTAAATTGTTTTATAATGCAAAAGATACAAAATTGTTTTAGTGTTAAGTCTTTGATAGTGAATTGTGAGCTTAAACAAAATGATATATTTTGTAGATTTTAATTCATGAGAGATGTTGAGCAAGAGCAAGTTTATTGAAAGTAGTAAAGGGATCTCATAAAAATGTAGAAATATAATGTTGTTTCGATGTTTATCCATCAAATGAAATATCAAGCTACAACACTAGGATTTGCAATATATATTATTGAATAAGGTAATACCTCAGAGGAAGTGTTGGGTCCCAAAGCCACAAATCCATTTCTTAAAATATATTATCACTTTCAAGACGAAGGTTGTCATCATAACAGTAAAACCAACTCATCCATAGACCATGGAGGGTTGAAGGTCAACTTTATGAGAGTGGTTTTTCTCTCCTACTCTTTGAGATCAATTTAGACTTAGGAGGGTGTTCCTAGAGGTTTGATAAATAAAATAGACAACCAAAAATGGTGATATCTAAATCCAATTTATTGATTTTAATCCAAATATTGTCACTGAGTTGTTTCTCTTTTTAGAATCTCTCAAGGGACATTTAGAAGCAAGACGACCAACCTCTCCAAACTTGAAACATTTGAAAGGTAGCTTACCTTTGTACTTGCTAGTAGGTCTCTTTTCAACTTTCTTAAAAAATTTGCTTCCCCTTCATCAGTGTCACTATCCAGATCAGATTTTTCATATATTTCCTTCTTAGTAGCTTTGAAAGCAACTTCCTTGTTTGGAACTTATTTGCCAAACTCTCTCATTTCAAATACAAAGGGCACCATACAATTGATCCATTGAAAGTTTATCCAAATCTCTAGCTTCCTCAATAGAAGATACTTTAGAACTATAAGATTTAGGAAGAGATCTCAATACCTTTTTGACAACCATAGATTATGCAAGATCTTCTCCAAGTCCTCTTATTGCATTGACCACTTCATCTACCTAGAGCATATATCCTACAATATCTTCATCCTCTTACATTTTTAGGTTCTCAAACTCACCTTTGTATATATGCAACTTGGATTGCTTCAATTTGATGTATCCTTCATCGATGCCACTAATCTTATCCTAGATCTCCTTTGTTGACTTGCAGTACATTACTTTTACTAGGTCAGAATCTAATAGCCCACTTAATATAGCATTCTTTTCCTTTCCATTGTTCTCATAAGCCTTGATCTTAGTCGTATTAGTTGGAGGAATAGCAAAAACAATATATCCATCTTTGAGAGATTTCCAAAAACCATAACCTAAAGAGGACAACTGAGTTTCCATCTAGTATCTCCAAAAAGTGAAATTTGTTCCATCAAACCTAGTCACCTTGTGAGATCCTTCTTGTGCCATCTTAGATCTTCCTCAAGCTATTAGAATTCTTCTCAGGAAATAGGGTTTAATACCAATCGTTGAACACACACTGGAATACTGAGAGGAGGGTGAATTAATATTTTATCAAATCTCAAACCCTCCAGAGAAAAATGAAACTTAAGCTTTACAACAAAAATAGAAACATGAAATATGAAGACAACGCACAACACCACACAACACTAGATGTATGTGGAAAACACCACAGGGGAAAACCACAGTGAAAAAGCTGCTAGGAGTTGCTATCCTAATCTAGCCTCACAAATGGTAAACAGTTACAAATTTGTTTTAGGGCTACAAACCAAGAAAGCTACTACTCCATGTAGAAAGGTTTTAGGGTCACTCCAAGAGAATCTAAATCTACCTATAGACTTTGTTTTAGGGCTACAACCCAAGGAAGCAACTACTCCTTGAACTGAGAATAAACAAAAAAAATATTACAACATGTGAATCCTTCTATTGTCTGAATTTGACAATGAAGCTCAATCCTTTTGATGATTTCAATTCTCCTTTTTCCCTTCTCTTTTGATGATTACAATTATTCTTTGACAACTCTTTTACAACTTCATCAAATATCTTCTCTTCAGTTTACTGACTCACTACTTTAAGCCTTCAAGAAGTTTTGCCTTTGGCTCACTGCCTCCAACAAAGAGTTAGGCACACTCTTCACTTCCCTTCTATCACAAAAATATGATCAACTTGAATTTAGACAAGATCTTCCACTTATGCTCTTTCTTTTTCAGTTGCTTACATAAATATCATAATGCATTGCACATCCTCATTTGACTCAACATCTCACACACCAACCTAGATCAACTAGGTTTATAATATATACATAATATTAAATTGATTGCATTACATGTTAACGAGTGACAATAAGAATATTACATTTACAAGTCAGCCAAAGATCAAACAAAAATATGAAACATGTAGAAGGGAAAGAACCAAACAGACTACACACAACAACAGGAAGAGGAACACACCTTGTGGATCCCAAAACACACATAAATTGGTCCTAAAAACTCTTCAAAACATTGGTATTCAATGAACATACACACGCTTTGCAAATTCTAATTAGGTCAACTTTAAGTAAGAAAACATGAAACGTGAAGCATGCTATCCTTTACAGCTTGGTGGTACACATGAAAGATTAAAAATTACTTTCCCTTCTTCCATATGAGTTGGAATGACCCATACAACATCTCAAAACACTTCATAGACTACGTGCAAACAAGAACTTGTGGAACACACCTTCAACATACCTCAGTCAACTAGAAAAAAAAGCATAAACTAGCAACACCTTCATTCCGAACCACAACCTATTCTGGAGAAACTAGAAACCATCTTGCAAAGAAGAAAAAAACATTGCATGGTACTCAGGAACACTCACATACATCCCTTTCACAACTTCATACAACAACAAGTTGGTGCAAGCCAACATACATTGAAACCAACCAGTAGACAACACATTCCTGAACACTGTCACTCATAACATTCTCTATGGAAGGACAAATGATATGAAACTTTGGATATAGCACCTTCACAACTCAAAAAACTTAAATTCTGAACTATACATCCATATCTGCAACATGAAGGAATGCAATGACAAACTTTGTGCCACTGTGAGCATCCTCATATAAACAACACTACCTTCAATCTATCACTTCCAAAACACCTTTCTTGTAACACAAATGAATTGAAACTTGGAATGCACATGCTCTAACACACCATGAATCTATCTTCCAAATCGCAAGATCACAACATCACCAGCGAAGAAATGTGTAGCATCTCTCAGAGACTGGCAACCAATCAACTAGACTGCAACTCACTTTTGATAATATTGATAACCAAACTTATCAAGCTACAACATTCTCATACATACTTTTGACATCAATGACAACTAAACTGCAACATGGAATTCCAAACTCCATAATCAACATAGTAATGTACTATCTCAAAGAAATTCAATGTCAATGATGAAGATGGAAAGGAAATTGTTTGTTATTTTTCATGGGAATTTAAATTTTCCTCTGTTAACCATGTGATGGTTGGCTTGGCTTAGTGGAAAGACTAAGTCCACCTTCTAGTTGATCATGTTGAGTTTTGTTCATGCCAACACATACTTGATCCTCCAAAGTAATTTTTGTTGCAACATTGATTTATTCTATCACTTTATGAAGTGTTTCAAGAGGTATTTCCTCTCTTGTAAGGCCTAAAAGAAATTTGTTGTTCACTTCTACTTAAGAGACAACTCCTGAAAGACTAAAAAAATTATACATTGCACAAGCCTAATCCTATATAGTAAACTAATATATGTCACTAGGATGCATTCCTTCCATTATTACATCACATGATTAATTAGACATGTCATTGTCCTCTTGAATCTATATTTTATGTTTGCAATAGTCAATGCTTTTTTAGGTACTTTTCTTCCATGTACTACTAATTTTCCTGTCTTAATTTTTAAATTTGGAAACTTGACTAGTCATGCTGGACTCTTTCAATTTTGAAATATGATTTGAATGTAGAAAACACACTCACATCAATTGGTTAAACTTTGTGTGAATTTTGTATTAGTAATGCGAGTAGGTCAATCCCTATTGAGTTTCCCTCTTGGATTTTTGTGATCACGACATGGCTGACCATAAATATAAACAAATATATATAAGTTGGTGAAACACCGCCTATAAGTAACTGTGCAAAGTGATGAAACCAATTGAGAAAAAATATTTTGGCATATATACATGGGATTAGGTAGCCATACATGCACCTAGTCCACACCCAACAATGTGATTTTTAAATTGCTTTTTACCCTTGAACAAATAAAACTTAGTATGTTTCGTTTGAAAAAAATCACAAGACATAATATAGTGATCCATTTTTCTCTCTTTGATATGATGCATAATACACTTTTCCAACATTTGCATGGATCCATTTCTCCCAAATTGAATGTTAGTCTATTCACAATTCCATATTCTATGAGGTCTATATGGATTGAAATCACAAGCTGTTGACAATATCATGTAGAACATAGACACAATTATTGTTTTTAAATTTAGTTCTTTATCCTATGAAGTCTATATGGATTGAAATCACATGATTTTGACAATATCATGTAGAAAATAGACACAATTATTGGCTTTAAATTTAGTTCTTTATCTCTGTCAAGACCTTTAACTATCTATAATGTAAGTTTATGATGTCACCTTTTAAACCATGTCTTATATGGTGATTTACTTAGGGGCCCATCCTTAAATGGCTTCATTTGTGTCAAGAAGATTCGTGCAAAATTTTCCTTGAGATTGATAATATCAATGTCATGTCTTCATGCAACTGTCTCTTTACACCATTCCATAATATTTTTCTCCTTTATATTCAAGATTATCAGAGAACTTTTCTTTGAAGTGGAAGTTAAACCACATAGCTAGTTGGTCAATGTGCTAGTAGCAATTCCTCGTTTCTTTTCTACACCCCTTATTGAGAATTTGTTATCTTTGATCCTTCCATATAATCTTTGGTCCACTCTCAATGTGCTCTAATATCTTCTTTTCTCTTACTTGGCTGCATTCAATTGAAATATTGCTTCAATTGTTTGTGTAGTGGCTAGGTTAATATCTTCCATTTCTTCCTTTGATGTGAATCATATGCCTCTTTTCTATGAAGGTACTATTTTCCTTATTTTATTTGTACCATTTTTAGTTCGCATTTGAGCTAGGTATTCTTCATCTACAAAATTTTAAAATCAACAAAATCATCACTGTAATTGATTTTTACAAACATAAAATGACATAGAATCAACATCATTCCAAAAAGCATTAAATTTTTTAACAAAAAAAAACTAACATCAGTTTTAAAATCTTAGAATGTTTTTAGTACAAAGACTAATGAAACAAAGAGTCTTAAGTATTCTATGGACAATGTAGCAACTATTATTTTGGCTTTCAAGATAATCACAAGTGAATGCAACTTTACTATGATTATAATAGACAACTAAAGTTGATGAGGAGAGAGGGATTGAGAGTGGTGCAACTTAATTTGAGGGTTTGATGTGGCATTATATGTTCCATGTTGGCATAAAACAATTATGTTATCATGTAGGCAAGAATGTGAACAATTTAAATATTTTGTTCATGTGTATTCTACTAAAGGCTAATAAAACTTTGCTTATTTGCATAGTAAGTGAAGAGAGAAATGAAATCAACTAAGGGCTAATGAAAGTCTATCAAGAGTCTTAAGCATTCAACTTAGCAATGTAGCACCCCTTCTCAAGGATTTCAAGCTAAGCACCATTGAAAACAACTTTACAATATCATTCACGAACAATAATTTTTTTGATTACCATCCAAGCAATAGTCCAATAGAAAATAATTAATATGTGACTAGTAATTTGAATAAGATTTTATAATTTGAGTTTGATGGTTAACATTAATGGTGGAGTGGAATATTAACTAAGGCCAATATGTGGCTATGACTATAAAAAATAGTTTATAACTTAACTTTCACAAGCTATACTAATGTAGTCACATGTTATACTAATGATTTTGTGGCTATGTACTTAGTTGATTGATTTGTGATTCACCTTTTTCCTTTACTTCTATGGATGATAGATGTTAGAATTTGATTTATATCTTATGGTCATTGAAGGGTAGCTTTTCATAGTTTGGTTGAATAACAATTTTTTTTTTGTATCTGTGTGTAGTGTATTTATCTAACTAAAAATGCAAGAAAAAAAGAAAAGAAAAGAAAAACACAAAAATAAAGCAAAACACTCAGATTAGGTGATATGAAGCTCAAACTAGGATAGAATCAGATGTCGAGCCTCCTATTTTTTAGATTTTCCCATGATGTGTGATTTGGATGTGTGCTCACAAAATTTTGATAGCATAAGGACACTCCGAGGAGAAATGTGTGAGAGAGGGATAAAATGGTTAAGTGTGAGATATATAGATTTGAGGATTTTTGGATGGAGGGCTAGGATTGAGAGTTGAGGATCAAGGGTTGAGATGCCTTGAGACATCTCAACCCACATGGTGGTGGCAAGTGTCAATATGAGAGGAGGTGAGAGGACAAGGGTTGACCAAAGGAATTAAAAATTCATTTTTTAATGTGCATGGGAAGAATAAAATGAATTAAAAATTCCTTTAAAACATGGGTTGCTTCTCCAAAAGGAGAAAGCAACAAATGATGAGGGGACAAAAGGACATGTCATAAATGGCAAAGAGATTAGGTTACTTAATCATGAGATTAAGTTGTGCAAGTAAGGGGGGTTACGTGGAAGATTAGGCTAATGAAGTGGATTAGAAGCCCACTTGGAAAAGTTGGAGGATGTGACACCTCCTAATCAAGGATTAGGAATGTGCACATCCCTAATGATGGAATTAACAAGTGGATTGGGATTAGGTTAGGATTGTGGAGGATGAGACATGTTAATGATGGAATTAACAAGTGGATTGGGATTAGGTTAGGATTGTGGAGGATGAGACATGTGGGGATTATTTATTTAATTTTTTGAGGAAAATGATAAAGGGTTAAATTAAATAAATAAAGGTATTTATTAATTTAATGGATGAATGAGATGCAGACAAATAATTAAAAGGTAATTATTTTCCTTAGGCTAAGATTTAAGGATAATCGAAAAAATAGGTTAAGTCAAAAGTTGATATATTAAATATTAATTAAATAATAGGGTATTATTTAATTAATATAGAGGATGTGAAATTGGTCGAATTAGGATAAATTGACCAAACAAAAGTGGTAAATTTTCAGTGTCTACAGTATCAAAGGAAATACTATGAAATTTATAAAATAAGGAAATACATTATTTGTTATAGACTCGAAAATATGGTAGGAGGTAATACATAAGAGAAACTTGTAACTTTGGTAAAATTCATAGAACAAAAAAATGCAACTCCTATTTATCAACATATATGAAACAAAAAAATGGAACTCTTATCATGATTTTGTTTGTGTGCTATATTTTGTTCTAAGCTATTATCAAGATATATATTAGTTATTGGTATCAATCATTTTATTTTGATATGTTAGTTAAAATATAGCCTTGGACCATCCACTAGAACATAGACTATTATCAACAAATTTATAATTCCTGTCAAATATCTATATCATTTACCAAATAAACCATTTGAATTTTAATTCTCATCAAATACAGATATAGATATTTAAATTGAACTTATAGTAAATATAGTATGTAAAAGAAACTACGAACATGAAATTAAGGAAATATAGAAATTTAATTTGAACTTAATAGTATGTACAAGAAATTACAAACACAAAATTAAGGAAATGTAAATGAAAATAAATGATGATGTATAATCTAAACTAATAGTTGATAATATTGCGACAAGTATATTATGAACTTATTGTTAATAATTGTGGTAAATAGCAGTTTGGAAACACCACCGTAGCTTGGTAATAATATTGTGGCAGATAGCATACTAGAAAAACTATAGAAATTTGTAGAAAAAATATATATAAGAGGTTGTAGAAAAAAGATAGTAGAGAATATGATGTATTTATAGCTCTAGTAAACTTATTGTTGGTGATTTGTGCACTTTCATTTGATTGGATGGTATTCAATTGTGTTGCATTATTTTATTGATTAATGCCATGAAGTTAGGATTGAAGCATGCAAAATAGAGGAATGAATGAATGAATTTAATTATTTGAAAATCTTTCAATTATGTTCAAAAAATTGAATGCATGTATTTGTCCCTGTTAGTTTTTATCCTTTCAATTGTTTTGACAACTTGATTAGTGAGTCTTTCAGATTTAATGTTATGCTTGCAAGCATTCATGGCCGAAATGACAAGTTGTTGGGTAGATATGAATTGAAGATATTGTGTTCATGTTGAGATATGAAACAATTAAAGTTTCTTTGATGGGACATAGTTGTATTGCAATCTTATTTTATGAGTCACAACTACTTTTGTATTTGGGACAATTAATATGCAACTCTTTTATATGTAGGCTTTACATTAGCATTTGTGATGTAATATCTTGTAGAATGAGAATAAATACAATTTTTATCGTATTAGATTATTGACAATGGCGCAATTAATATGTCAATTCTCTCCCACCTATCTCATAAAAACATATTCTATTTACCAAACATTTTAAATCTAAAGAGTGATTGCATTCATTATGATAAAAAACTGAACCTTACAGATCTCTTAGTAATTGAATAAAAAAATAATATATAAATCATTTTATAAATTAATAGTGGGTCCTACACAGTCAGCTCCAACCCATAGGACCCCACACCAGTACCAGACCCTCTCCCCTAGCAAATGTCCAATACTCTACAAGAGGTCACCTCCTTGTTTTTAACCGAGAAGTCTGAAAAATCTCCATGCTGAACAGAAGGGTGATATCATGAAAATCAGAGTGGCCCTTGAGTACTTACCTACCTTTGTTGTTTCTCAAGAAGATGGTATTGAATTCCTAGTGAGAATTGTCTTATATATTCAAATTCCCTATGAGAAATTTATGGATTTATATTATTCACTCATACATGGGTACTTTTATTTATTTTGTCTGTTTTAGATTGATTGACGCTAGCAGTCTTGTATGCTAGTAATGGAATGGAAGCCGGCTTCTCAATTATGGACTGGTAGCATATTTTTATTGGCTTATAGTTCAGTTCATCATACGACACAATCTATCAACTTAATTTTTTACTATTGTTTATTATATTGTTCATTTTTTTTTTATATTTATCAGTGTTTTATAAATGCTAACAGATTTACGTTAATATATTATAAGATGATAATATTATGTTCTTGAAAACTTTTGTATCTGACAACATAGATATTTTTTCATAATATTTAGGATCATATTTTATGATCTGTCATCATATGGGACAACCTATCAACTCATCTTTCAATTATTGTTTATTATATCATGTGTTCTTTGATACTTATCAGTGTTTTGTATACACTAACAAGTACATGTTAACCTTCCACAAGATAATATTAATATTATGTTTTTGAAAACTTTTGGATATGACAGTGTAGATATTTTTTCATAATATTTTGGATCACATTTTATGATCTATCACCATATGACACAACCTATCACCTCAACTTCCTATTATTGTTTGTTATATTGTCCATTCTTTGGTACTTACCAGTGTTTTGTATATGCTAACAAGTACATGTTAACCTTCCACAAAATAATATCAATATTATGTTTTTGAAAACTTTTGGATATGATAGTGCAGATATTTTATTATAATATTTTGGATCACATTTCATGATCTATCTTTTTTTCTCTAATTCCTTAGATTCTAATGATGGATTATAAAACATGATTGAAAAAAAGTTGATAAATATTTACACACTCGAATTCAAAAGGTTTAAAAATCGTCAAGTACCATCCTTGCTCCATTACAATTGAAATGTAACATAATCTTTTCTTGTATTTACTTGAAAAACTCAATGTTTGATTATGATGAAATCTTGTATGGCAACCCCTAGATCAATTAATTAAATTTTGACTGCAAGTACACAAATTTATCCCTCCATAAACACGACAATTTGTCCCTCCATGGACAATAAATGATACAAGGATACAGTCAAAATGTTTCTTTCTCTGGACAATAAGTTTCGTGAGCCCATCCTTTTTAATGGCGTGAAGCAGACTCAACAGACTCAACTTCCATGGAAATGTAAGGCTGAATTAATACGATTTTAGTCCCTTAATGTAGAATGCCTTATTAAAAGGCCTGATTATGTCCTTATAATTAAGGGATAGATTAACTTTTGCCTACGTGGAGATGGGTTGGTCACATGTAATTGTCTTACATATTAAGATATTTTAATACATCAAATAAAAAAATTGTCTTTGCTAAAGCTAAAAATGTGCTTAGCATTAAGTTGAGTCAAATCGAAGCTCCAAGCCATACAAAAACTAAGATATTGCTATCCCCACTTTTCCCTTTTTCTTCTCTCCTGCTATTACTGTCTTGCATCCTGCCTGCCACTGACAGGGCATACCAAGATTAAGGAAATGAAAAAAAAATAAAAAATAGTTGCCTCTCCTATTTAAATAGAAAGTTTAGTTAGTTGGGTATCTTAAGCAGTGTACCAAAAAGGGCTTATGTGATGTATGCAGCCAGGTTCCCATATATTAGAGCTGTATTTTGGTGACTGGTCTCTGGCAGTAGTGAAGCATGGTGAAATGCAAAAGCACAGTTTGTAGGATGATGGTGTTTATTGCAGCCATAACTTGGGTAGGATGTTCATCAAGGCTATTGATAGAAACAAATGGAAGGCAACTTAGCAATTATTACCACTTTGCAGGATATAGAGTTGTGGATGAGTTGAGTGAAAACAAGAGATTAATGGAGGATTCTGATAATCATGGATGCAACTGCTACAAGGCAGCAGAGGGAGAGGAGACAGATCCCATTTATGGAAATGATAAAAGGCTTGTACCCACAGGTCCAGACCCTTTGCATAATAGATGAGACCTAGAGTCTACAAGAATATGTATCAATGATGTGTGTGGAGGTGATGAGCAGAGTCTTCAAGAGAAATAGTCTTGTAAGTAGGCATATACAAATGTTTGCTAAGAGTTTATATAATTTTTTTGTATTCTTTAAAGTTATGCAAAACAAAACAAAACAAACAGACAAAAATCCATAGATTTGTCTATTTATTGTTTGTAAACCACAGAGTAAGAGTGGCATGGAATCTCAACTTTTGAGTAACTTCTCTTAGATTTTATCAACATTGACTCTAAGAAAATTGTTCTGGTTAGTAGGTTAACCTCTTGGTTGACTTCTGGATCAGCTTGCACAGTTAAAATAAGACGCTTAACTTTCTGTTTCTTTTCCCACAGCACAAAGGATAATCTCATAATACCATTGCTTTGATAACTTCACCTGTGGATATCAGAACAGCTGTATTAATTTTCATTCTTCTTTACCAGTTTGTACTGTCTCACTGAGTTGCAAAAATTAAATGGAATTCTGTGTTTTATTTTCAATAAGAAGGGGTACTTTCTAACATAAGCACCTGTTTACCTGGATTCTGACAGTTGTCATGTGCTTGTCTCAAAGATTATGCCCTGTATCTTTAAGTATGAAATATTTCAGACTGTGAAACTGCAGATGGTTCATAAATATTTCAGACTGTGAAACTGCAGATGGTTCATTAAATCAGATTCTTTTCTGGTACTTTCTAAGTCTGATGGGCATAACAAACTGATTTATGTGCTAGCACTTGTCTCTTTAGTATGATGGGCATAAGAAGCGGATTTATGTGCTGTTTCCATTCATTTCACTGTAATTGAAATAGAGAAGATTAAGAGATCAACATGAAGAGTGATTAAACTACCACTGTAAGATTTAATTTTAACTCTTTTCTTACAGTTTACCAATATCATTTAACCTAGTATTTGAGTTAAGAGTTACTGTTTTTTCACAGCTTAAACTTGAATCTTCAATCTTCATAATAAGAACTTTTTAACTACTTGATCTCAACTCGATGTAAACTTTAAAAGAAAAATTACCTGTAAATTTACTTTAACAGACTAGATTGAATCCATCTAACTTAAAAAGATGTCTCTTAAATTAAAGTTTAATCTTAGTTTCAAGCAAAAGTTTAAACTTGTTTAGTGTAAAACAAGTTTAATCTTCCTGTGGTGAGAAGTGCCGAGAAGTTTGATGTGGAGGAGTCTGTTAGGGAGAGCCTGGGTGAGTGTGTCTTCCTCCAGTCCTCCTCGTGGATTGCAGCGTTTGCCTGTCAAGTTGGCCTCTCACAAGGAAAACGGGAAGGCACTCTTACTTCTTTCAGTTTCATTCTTGCTTCTAGAAATGGAAATTCTGTTAGAAAGTATCTTGGTTTGATTGAATCAAAGGATAAGGCCTAGATTTCAGCTTCAAATAAGGTTGAGATGACAAATCTATTGTTGTTTTTGGGCAGTCATCCCAGTTCCTTCATTATCCATTCTGGTAGGGTCGTGCTAGTTTGCTGCTGATTTTCTGCCTTTCTGCTGTATGTTCCTTATTGGTGCTTCACATCAATGTAGTGGCTTCTTCTAACTTGGCTCCTTTTATCTTCCTACATGGGTAGGACCCTTCAAAAATGAGAGCTTTGACATAATCTTTAATTTAATTCTATTTTAAATAAAAAATTAACTTGTTTAGTGTGAACACAAATAATCTTTTTAATGATAACAAATTTTTACAGTTCATAAAGATTATTGTTGAATGATTGTGGATTAGATTGTGTCAGTATTTTTGCATCGGCGTTTTGGATCACACTCAATGATCCATCATCAAAATGAAATAAATAACTTTGACAAATAATCTTGAGATTTAACTATAATTTAAACTTAAATTTGTAAGATTTAATTATACCACCAACCATTTTCCATTTCTACCACCTTAGGAGGTGGCTGTCTTGCAGAGTAGGTAAATTTAAGACGGGCAGTCCAGTTACAACTTGTGGTTGTGGCTGATGTCATTGAAAATGACAATAGATGAACAAATTAGGTGGTTCAGATGGTGAATTTGGTGAAGTAGCAGTGCATGTTTAACCACCTCAGCACTAATTTCAAAATAGAAAGATAAAGTGACTGGAAAATGGACTCATATACAACGTGGAGTGGAAGCCACCTAAAAACCATGCATCACCATCCACATACCTCTTGGTAATCTCAAAGTCCTTACATTTGCCCCTTTTTTCAATGGGGCCTGCAGGCTGCTTATGTTTGTGCTTGAGGTAATGGGGCATTAAGTTTGAAAATACTGACAGGAAAAGATCTTCATTATTGGTGGGACCAGTATCTTATCTGATTAATAATGGCTGATAGTGGTACGCTATAGAATTAGTTGGAGGTGCAGTTATACGATGCAATTGCATCTAGAAAGGAAGACTTGTTTTTCTAGTCACCACTGTGGTGGTTGAAAATGATTTTTTATCTTCATCATATCAATGAGACTTTTTATAATGTATTGTTTAGATGTTCACTGTCAGATGATTTTCCTGAAAGTGTTTAAACCTTTTCTTCAGCATTGATATAAAATTTGATTTAGCAAATGATTATGTAGGATGTTAAGTTGAGAGGAAATGTATTTCAATTTTTTGAGATTTTAAAAAATGATTTAAATATTCAAGTTTGAGAAAAGTGTGTATTAAGTTACAACAAAAATGGGTTTATATAGAAGATAGGTCATTGTAGAGATGAAAAATGTCTATTTAATATTTTTTCTTTTTTGTTTTAAGCATGCTTTAAGCTTCTTAGTTTTAATAAATATAACAATATTCACTTATGATTGATTGACACATAAATTGATCTTGATTCCATAATTCACTTCACATCTAACCTTCTTATATTTGATAATTAAACTTCACTTTAGTCTCTATCATTTAATTGACTTAGATGTCATCATGCTCGTGGTTTTTTCCTCTTGATAGGACTATATACATGGCAGCTTTCCAAATGGCCTATCCTTTTCCACTCCCACAAGTCCATAAATGACCCTGAAAAATATTTATTAAAAAATATTATTAAGTAAACACAAAAGATAATCACAAGTAAAAATATGATTAAGCACAAGTAGCAAATGAAAGAACACAACACAAAATATTAGAAGCCATTAGTGCAAATGTACATACACATACTTCAAAAACTCTAAACATTTCCCAAGGATCTCCTATTAAACTCTTTCAAATATTTGATGGGGGTTAACTATTATAAAAGAAGTATTCAAATTTAACTTTCTCAAGGCAAGGCCCTAAAGGTGCTTATGACACAACCATTTCCCAAATAATGCAGGTTGAAGACAAGCTACAGGTCATGACATTGCAAAGGATGAACTTGTAACCATAAAAGGCATCTAATACAATTGATGCTAAACCATATGCAATGACACTAACATAGAGGTTGAAGGAAAAAATAGATAGAGGTTGTTTATATTTCAAAACTAGATCTATAAACATCATGTCTAATATGGATTAAAAATAGACAAAGTCAACAAATAATCTCCACCATAAGATACTAAGCTTCTCTAGAACCCTTCTATCTCTTTTCATATAAGCAAATCCTTCTCTTTCTTTAATTTATAAAATTAATAAGATGTTAAATGCTTTAGCAATATGATTTACATTTAATCTCGATATCCAGATTAAAGATAGTGAAGAAAGGGTGATTAAATGATAAGAATTTTCTATTTTCTCCTTTACAATTTGTTGAGCTATACATCTTACACACACAAAGATACATACATATACACATGCACATGCACATGCACATGCACATATACATATGCATGTGCATACACATACACATACACATACACATACACATACACATACACATACACATACACATACACATACACATACAAACACAAACATATATAGTTCCTTAAATCTTATTTTTTGTCTCTCTTATTGTAGATTTAGGTTAGAACTATTCTAGGTTTTAAATGTTTCAAAAACCTTAACCCCCCTTTTCCCACCCCATGTTTCTCTTATAGATTTGTAATGATTATCCTTACATCTTTTTATTTTTCTTCATGAACAACTTACTAATACCTATTTATTTAGTCAAGTTTTTTGTGATCATCCCATGAACATAAAATCTAAGTTATCCTTCTATGCCTATGATGATCTCTTTTTCCATGGTTTGCTTGATCAAGAATTTGATCAATTACCAATTTTGTTACTTTTAATAGGACCTATCCTCACATTATAGAAATCGTTGTTTAGTTTTTTCAAGAAAATAATGATTGAATGAACACTAACTTGTCCCTACACCATAATTCTATCCCTAATCTAGAGCTTCTTGAATATTCCCCTCCTAGCAATGGTTTTCCTTCCTCCCCCAAGGAATTTTTTGGTGGCTATATATCATGATTTAGCATTTTTTCATTTTTACCTTCCAAATTTGGCCATTTTTAGGCTCTTTACAAGTGTCTAGGACACCCATATTTGTTAGCTTTTCCCTAATAATGAAATAAAATCTGTTTGAGTTGGAAAATTTAATTCTTTTAGATAGACAGACATCACACTATTGTATATAATATTTTTGGCCCCAATGTCCCTACTTTATGAGGAGTTATTTTTTATTTTTATACTCACCCCATTTCAAGGTTTTTGTATAACAATTATATATTGATAGAAACTTTAAACCTTGAATCACCATAAAAGTTAAATATGAATAAAAAATTAGTCATGCTAAATTACAAAAAAAATGGGTACAAGGATAAAACATTGTCAACCATTCAAATAATTTTCAATATAAAAAAACACCTAAAATATTATGTTTCTTTATAGTGGATTCACATAGGTTTTTTTTATAAAATTTCTAAGTGATAATTTCTTAAAGTATACCATGTCTCCCCCTTTGCATGATGCTACTTTATTAGATAATGCAACTAATTTTCTATAAGCCATGATTATCATTTTAAAGTTATCGCATGATGATGAATAGGTTGTTCATTTTTTTATGCTTTTATTTTCATTGAACCTATTAGATCCTATATGTACATGCCCAAAGTTCTTATAAAGTTATTTGTGTTTTCCCATATGTTATTGTGGCTTTGTGTCAACCTACCTCTTATAATTGATATTTGATAATATAAGTGGGTCTTCCCTTTGTTAAAAAATCAAGTCTACCCAACATTCTCCTCTATATGATCACCATGCTTCAAATTCTATAAAAAGTCCAAAAAATTTAAAATGTGGAGTTGTGTGGACCATTTCCTTGAAGTTCTATGAATTGTTAGACTTTTGTGGTTATCCATCCCCATATGCCATCCCAACCTTCTTTTCTTCCCCTTTGTCTATTAAAATATTGGGCTTCATCCTCATAGCATACCCTTCTACTTGAACTCAATAGTTTGGTCCAAACCTTTGTAAAATTTATTTGTTATAAAACTTGGACTATCAAACCTATTGGGGTTGTCATGCTTGTCATCCAAACTCCAAAATTATATATTTATTCCTTGAATTTTTTTCTATCACTATAGTGTTTGACTTGGTCCTCCATTCATAGTGCTCCCATTGTATTCCTAATCTTTGACCTTTGATAGATTATAGTTGAATTCAAGTCTTCTATTTTCCAGGAATTTGGACATGGTACTCCTATCATATTATTTCCATTAAAATCATAATCCTTTGCAATAAAAATGTTCTAAGTCTTTAAGTGCTAGATTTTCAAGCATCTATTAAATAACGCACCATCTCCATTGTTCTCCAAAACTCTAAAATCTAACTATTTTCCTTTAATCATTTGTAGTGATAGAATGTTGGACTTTTCCTTCCCTAAATATCATTTCCATGGAATTTTTAAATTTTGATCTTTGAAAGTATGTTAAAACACTTAAATCTCACCTTTTTTAGACTTTTGAACTTCCTTATCCTTCGATGCCTTATGTTCATCCCTATTGGTCCATTAAAGCTTCCCTTCCTAGAGTACCCCTACCAACCTCACTCCACTTCACAATATTTTTTAACAAAATTTTCCTATCTTTTAGATCAAAAAGTTAGACCATCCTTGATCAAAGTGCCTCAATTGCTTCCTCCCTATTTTTGGACCCCTAATTCAATTTCACTTAGTTCTTTATTAGATTCAAAGTTCTTGGTTTCCTCATCCCCAAGTACCCTTCACATGTCATCCTCAACTCCCAACTGCCACCACTTTAAAAATACTCTAAGTCTTTCAAAGTTAGAGTTGCAACCTTTGCTTAACTAGGGTACTTGTTCCTTATTATCCTTGACATTTTGATCCCTTGCCCTTTGAAAGTTTCCTAAGTTTATTTTTTAGAATTGAAAACTTGGTCACACCTCTATACCTTCCTTGAATCCTTGAATCTTATTTCAAATGAAATATTTTTTAAGTATCTTTGTCAAAGTTGTCAAACTCCCCTTCATCTCGACACCTCTCCCATGGTATGCCTAACTCTCAAACCCTATTAATTCTTTTAAATTGTTTCAAAGTTAGACATTTTCGTATCCTTCCACCTTAGTACTTTTTCCTAGTTCCTCTAAGACCCCACAATTTGATAACTTGTTGTGTATTTCCCATTAGAGCTTGAGTGCCAAACTTCCCTTCAAAATTATATCAAACATAAGTCAAGGCCAAACCAGGTAATCCCTGATTACCTAATATTCTATTAATTCCCCAAGGCTATTTTTTGGGAATTCCTTCTTTTGTCATGTCTTCCTAGTGATTTATAATCTTTGACACCTGTAATAGTGGTATAAGGTATGGGTTTGGTCTGACCCTTGAAAGTAAAAAGAATCTACCTAATTTTGGTCAATTTTTTTCCAACTCACTAGAAGGGCCCAAAAAGCCACATTGATGCCAAAAAGAGTCTTGGCACATGCCAAAAGGTAGTGACAATTGATAGAAAAACATTTTCACTATCTAAGAAGGAATAGGCATGATTTTGGCATGCGTTTTAGGTGATTTTCAATAGTAGATAGTAAAAATCGGCTAGGAATTCATTTATTGGTTGATTTAGCCTTGCACTAACTAGAGAACACTCTAAAACCATTTTTTATGCCCAAAAATCATGGATTTGAAAGATAATGACTCCATGTTCATTCCAAATACCAAATTTATTATAATAGATCAAATTTTGTAGGAAATATATTTTCTTATTGCTTCAATCAATTTTCTTAGTGGATTTCATAGGTTTTCCCCTCATTCTACATAAATTTTGGCATGATTATCAAATATCTTTACAAAAGGTCTTGATGGCACAATTATAATGACCGATGGCATGTTCTTCAACCTTAGATGACATTTTTGAGACTAGAGGATATGGTGCATGAGTTCAATGAAATGGTTCTTTCTCATGTGCTCTATTAGCCATGTTTTTTGTGCTCTAATTTTAGATCTATGTAAGGGCATTAAATTTTCATCATAGAGGGTAGGGTTATTTTATCTACATGTGAAGAGTTCATTTGGGTCTAACTATGATTCATGTGTAACTCGTGTATATTACTACAACTCAAAAGTTTAAGTTTGTTGATAATTTGTAATGGTTGTGTAAGCATTTTCATAGAATCAATATAAGAAAACTTTCATCTTTCTTTAAAATCTCTCCATTAATCATTTAGAGTTTTAGGAAATTTAAGGAAATCAACAAATATCATAAAATCCATTAGTTGCATCTAAGGGGTGCAATAAAATATTTCATTTCATGCATATGTATGCTATGTGAAAACCTTTTGAGATGACACATGAAACTTTGATACTATTTATGGATTCTTGAATAGATATTCATTATTATTTAAAGGGGATTTGAGGTTTTGAGATTTGCAAGATAGAGCCAAGTAAATCAAACTCATCTAAAAAGTTAGGGTTTGCAATGCCATTAGGGTTTCATATAAATTAGACTATGTATTGCAGGTATATGAATCATTATAATAGTTGAAAGATCACCATCCATCTGCTTATAAATTTAAAAAAAAATAAAAATTTAATTTAATTTAATTTTCCTAGCCATTATGCATAATCCATTGTAATGAATTTCTATTGTAACTATTGAACTCCATCACTATTAAAACATTAGAGGACTATTGCATAATGTATTCTACCAATTTATTGATGTTTTAAGTAACCAATATTGAATGCATATGAAAGGATTTATGACTTAGATCCATCCTAAGTTGCATTAGTTAACATAGCTACCTAAAGTAAGAGATTTGCAATATCAATGCATAGTAGCCCTCAACAAAAAAAAAAAATTCATACTAAATATAGTCATATTTGATTGAGGGTTCATCTAAGTTTTATTAAACATTTAATTCTTTAAAATATCTTTGGTATTACCCTCCTAATCTTGGTAGAGCTCAAAGTGCATAAGAGGTTTATAATCCTCTTATTCATTGGCCTTTTCAACCCCTAGTTTCATGGTAGGTGTCTTACTATTTGTTAAACTGGTCACCTTATTTATATTTTGGTAAGAAATTTAGGGTTAGGGGTTAGTATAAAAAATAACAACAACAAGACCAATAGTAAGTACATTTAAAGATATTAGAAATCCTAATTTCCATGTTCAAATGTTTATTTCCTATTTCCATTAACATATGCACACAAAAAATTGTTTCTTTTAAAATAGTTTAAACATACTTTACATGATGCAATAGTTGAATAGTTTAACTTATGTGACATTCATTTTTTTCTTTGATTTAACAATCACATTCTTAGATCACTTTATTACTTCAGCCAGTCCAATATTCCAAACATACTAGATTATTCAAAGTTTAGGATATAAAATAGGTGAATAATTTAGGGTGAAGATTCTAAAAGAAATCAAATTCATAAATTGATCGAATCTAGAGTATAATGTTTTCATATTTGAGGGAGACTAGATTCAAGGTTTATGGTCTTTGAGAACCACATAACATCATGTATTTGAATTTGGGAAAGATAATTCAAGAATTTCTTATGTTTTAGGGAGGATAGATAATGAAATTGCATCACTTGAAAAATTATAAGTTTTAAAAACATGCATTAGGAAAAACTTAGATCATGAATTCTAGCGATTTGGATAAAAGTAAACTAGCTATGCTAATAAAAGGTCTTTGGGAATCCAAATCCAATAAATAATAAAATAGGGTATGTTAGAAATAAATTTAGTTTGTGGAATACAAAATTCCAAAGGCTTGAAAAAACAAGCTCAGACATCATCAAGACTATGGACTTCAAAAATTTCAAAACTTGATATAAACACTCACTAAGTTTGGAGGGTGACAATCATAAATCAATCAATTATGAAAAAAAGCCTAAGTAATGTGGTAAAGTCTAAGAAATTATAATATGACACATGATAATATAATGGTAAAGTATACGAAAAATAGTTGTAGGTCTTTGAAAAAATCTAGGAAAGATAGGTGATGACATCTAAGAAAGATAGAGGAAAATTTAAATGTGAAGGAAATTTAAAATTGGGTTTAAAGTGTTTTTTGGGGGAAGGGGGGTCTAATAGGAATTCAGAGGAAAAAGCAATTGAAAACAAGGGAACCAATTATGTAGAAAATATCAGATGTGAGGGATACTATAAAATAGGCCAAGGTTATTTTTGGGTCTAGAAAAGGAAAATGAAAATTATAATTAGGCAAACCTAGATGAGAAAGTAAATAAATTTTGTTTAAAAATATCTCTAGGTTTAGAATCTCTTGAAGACGAAAGTGATAAAAAGAAAGGAACTTCCCTTTCAAACAAAATTGATGTGAAGCATAAGTTAGCATGCACATAAAGTGGTTTTATGATTGTAATATAAAGACAAATAAGAAAATAAAAATAGAAAATTTTCCAAGAAATAAAGTGTTGAACATAGCGTTTTCATTGATGTCAAAGTGTTGTTGACTATCATTGATGTCAAATATATGTGAAAGTAGTATGTCAATTGCAGATGTTGGAGAATATTAATGTTATCATTATTGGAAAAGGACAACATGGGAAGTTAGGGTACATATAGTATTGGTGGTTCCTATTTGTCTACTACCTTTGCGGAAGTCTATAAGTGTTAGCGATCTAGTATTATGAGGTTTGTTGTTAAAAGAAAAATTTTCACTATATTGAACTGTTATTGTTTTTAGTACCATATTTTGTTGTTGTTAATTTTAATGGATTGCAATTTGGAAGTTAATTAAGTCTACACATGAAGTATCTTAATCTATAGTTTCAATAGATTTGGGTTACAAAGCTACAAGATACACGTGACATAGTGAAGTATGTGTTTATTGGTTTACTATGTACAATGTCTAAGTGTTTACATCAGTGAAGGGAAGAATGCACCAATTGGAGGAAGCATGTGAAGGTATAATAGGACCAATTAAGAAAATGGAAGGAAGCACATGATGTTATCTTACATTGGTGGTAACACATTTGATTTAGGACCGAGCCATCTACATGTTTCATATCATTTTGAATTATTTTTGTATTTGGCCAATATGACTATTTGTGGATGTTGCTAAAGGGTCCTAGGCTAGCATGAGATGTTATTAACATGATGAAATGGATATAAATTATTGATAATTTCATGAAAAATCAAGTGTGATGAAGTTGTGTGTGAAATGTATATGTAATATGATATGCAAGCAAAGAAGAGATGTCAAGTGAGTTGAGAAAAATTGAGAGATCGTCATAAGATGTATTTTCCTATTAGTGTAGAATAGGTTGTGTGAAAGAAGATTTATATTTCCTTCTGTAATGTGAGGTTTAATCCTCTTAATTTGAGTTGTTTCATAGTGACTATGTTGTAGCTCAATCATAGGGGATTGGTTTCTCTCGTGGGTTGGTGCCTGCAAAACGAAATTCAAGGGGATTGGTGTCTCTCTTTAACGTTACAATTCTTGTGGGTTTGTGCCTACAAAATCATTGTAAGTTCTATATTATTTTGTGAGGTTGGATTTGGATAGAAGCTCCAAGTAACATTTCTCACCATGGTTTTTCCTTTCAAGGTTTCCACGTAAATCTGGTGCACCCCTGTGTGGATGTGTTCATTAATTTCATTTCCATTGATTATGTTTTACATTGTATGATGAATGAGGTAGTTTAAAGTAAAAAATATTAAATATTGACTCACCCCCCTCTTAGTATTTGTGTGTCTTACAATTGGTATCAAAACTAAGTTCCTTAGTGAAGTTTAACAACTTGAGGTAGATCTAGGATGAAACACATAGTAGGATAAGAAGGTCTTTCTTCGAACAAGTTGGTGCCAATACTTGATGGATCTAATTATGCATTTTGGAGTGTAAGGATGGAAGCCTACTTGATGGCATTAGGGCTTTATGTTTGGAAATTTGTTGCATATGGTTAAGAAATTCCTAAAAGTCCTCCAAGAGATCAAGCAAGAAAAAAATCATGTGAGAATAATACTAAAGCAAAGAATGTTAGTTTATGTGGGTTATGCAAATCTGAGTTTGTCAAGATAACACACTACAAGATTACAAAGGATATTTGGGACACACCTCATAATATTTATGAAGGTGATGAAAACGTTAAGAAAGCAAATCTTCATACCTACCAAGGATAATTTGAGTGTCTGAAGATGAAGGAAGAAGAGAACATTGTTGCATATCTACTCCAAGTGGATGAAGTTGTCAATACCATCAGAGGACTTGGTAAAGAAGTGAAAGAGCCAATGATTGTAAAAAAGGTACTTAGATCTCTTCCCACAATTTTCAATTCAAAAAAATTGTTGTTGAAGAGGCTAAAGATATAACACTAAAAATGGATGAACTACATGGGATACTCACTCCATATGAGATGAGGATTGTGATCAATAAAATTCAAAGAAAGAAGAAGATTTAAAGGCATCAAAGATAAATGAAGATTCTGACTCTAGTGATGAATCAAACCTTGAAGAAGAAAACTTTGTAAGGAAGTTAAAGAAAGGATCTGGAAAGTAAAAAAGGTATGTTACCCTTCAAATGTTTCAATTGTGGTAAAATAGGTCACTTTATTGCTAAGTGTCCTTTCAGAGGAGTTAGTGATCAAAAAAATATTATAAGCCCTATCAAAAGGGCTATAAGAAGTCCAAGAATAATAAGAAGAATTATAACAAGTATAAGAAAAGCGTCTACTCTAAGGAAGATAGTATTCATCTAATGAATATGATCACTATACCTCTGGAAGTGAAATTGAAAGAGAAGATTCTCTATTCATGGTGATGGAGAGTATAGATGGTGATACAAAAAAGAGTAAATTTTTGAGATGATGAAGATGTAGAAGTTGATCTAGAAGGAGAAATTATAGCTGCCCTAGATGAGCTGATGAAAGTGAGAAAGGAAAATTAGAAACAAAAGCTAAAGTTAAAGGAATAAAACAAATTCATTATAGAACTAAAAGTTCAGATAAAAGAAGCAAAGAGAATAGAAGATGCCTTGAAAAAAAAAGAAGTAAATGAAATGGATTGTGAAAGGGTTGAAGCAAAAGTGGTATCTTTGAGAAAGGATATAGAGAAAGCAAATTGTCAGAAGAAAAAAAATATGAAGTTCAAAAAGAGGACATAGATTATGAATGAGATTATCAATAGTCAGAGGTCACCCCACATCAAAACAACATTAGATTTGATGAAAGTCAAGGCACAAAGACTACTGAGCACCCCCTAAATATATCTGCAAAGGATCCTAATGAAAATAATTTCAGATGTTCAAATGTGAAACAATCTAAGGAGATTGAAGAACTCAAAAAGGAAGAATATGCTTTCATTCAATCCCAACAAAGGGGGAGATTCAAAAAGACAAATCTACCAGGTTCAATTATTCATTTTTAGTTACTGTTATACCTAGAATCAATTTGGTCATAAGGCAATAGACTATAGAAGGTTTCCTACAAGAAAGAATAATTTTGTAAGTAGAAATACATTTGGACCTCTATTTGATTTCAATGTCATTTGTTACAAGTGCAATAATTTTGGACACATTACAAGAGACTATAGAATTACTTTTGAGAATGATCTAAAGCAAGATAGGAAAGAAGATATCTTTGTTGATCATAAGAAAGAGTTTGAGAAGGTGTGGAAAAAGAAGAATGAAGATCAAAATTTTAAAAAATCAATGATTACATAGACTAAATTTCATGCATAGAATTATGAGAAAAATTCATGAATCATTGATAGTGGATGTTCTAGCCAGATGACCAAAGACAAAAGAAAGTTTATACATTTGAAAAAATGGAATGGTGGATTGTAAGGTTTGGTGGCAATTATGTTGCTAAGATATTTGAAAAAGGAAAATTGAGTCTTGATGGTGGAGAAACTAAGACATATGATGTCTTATATATTGAAGGTCTAAATCATAACTTATTGAGTGTAAGTCAAATGTGTGACAAGGGCTAAAATATTTCATTCAATGCATAAGGATGTGGATCAGAAAAAAAAGCACTCATAAGCTTGTTGCAAAAGGAAGTAGGACATAAAGTAATGTGTAAAATCTCAGTGAGATCAAAAGAAAGAAATGTCTCTTGGGATAGAAAGATGAAACTTGGATTTGGCATAGAAGCATGGGTCACATAAATTTTGATCATCTTGTGATGATTATTTCCAAACAAATAGTAAGAGATATGCCTAAAATTGCAAAGCCCTCATGCACTCTCTGCAAGGAATGTCAAGAAGGAAAATTGCCAAGAGAAATATTTATGACAAAGGAGTATTCCACTACAAAGCCATTGGAGCTAGTTCATATAGATTTGTGTGGACCAATGAGGACAAAGATCTTACAAGGTGAAAATTACTTTATGATTCTAATTAATTATTTTTCTAGGATGTCATGGGTTACTTTCTTAAAAGAGAAATTAGAAGCCTTTGAGAAGTTCAAAATATTTAAAGCTTTGGTAGAAAATGAGATTGGTCGTATAATCAAGTGTTTAAGATCTGGTAGAGGCAGTGAATTTAATTTTGATGAGTTTGAAGAATTATGTGAAAAACATGGGATTAGGAGATAGTACTTTGTTGCAAGGACTCCTTAACAAAATGGAGTTGTTGAAATAAAGAATAAAATATTTCAAGAAATGGCAAGGATAATGTTGAATCAAGCTCAGTGTTGAATGCACAAAAAAAATGAGAGGGGTGGTGAATTAGCTGTACATTAAAACATCAAAACCCTCATTAACATTTAGATCCACATCAACTTTATTAGCCTTTAATTTGTTAGAATGATTTAGCATGAAAGAAAATGACAAAAACTGAAACACATCAACACCATGCATAATAGAACACCAAATTTACATGGTAAACCCAAGAAGGGAAAAACCACAGTGAGGATTAGCTCACAACATAAAGTAATTGTAAAATTGAATACAATAGGCTCATTGCCAGAGGGCTCACTTCCCAAAAGAAAGAAGGAATCATTGCCAGATTACAAGAAGAAGAAAAAAGATTGTTACAATGAGAAATCCATCTCAATGTAATAGAAAATTCCACCATAGCATCACCAACACATTCACATCCTTTCTGAAGATTGTAAACACCTTCTTCTCACTACTTCCAGTAATCTAACTCATTAAAGCTCGCATTGCACTTCACAACTTTGCAATTCGAATCACACACTCTACACACACATCCTCCATGAACACAACACTTATTTATACCTTGCTCAACCTTGAAAGCACACTCCAAGGTAAACTATGCACCTCAACAGTGCAAATTCAAATTAGGTTGGCACCAAAGCATTCCCATAGTGGAAAGGAATGAAGGTGGACGACATCACACCTTAACTCAGAGCTAATCCACTTATACATGCCACACCATGGATCCAAAAACGTTGAAGCAACTTTGCAATTAGTGTAAACACCCAAGGCCGATCAAGCCTGTGTAAACACCATTAAACAATTAAGTACACACTTCCTTTAATCTTGAGACAAATCATGGAAAAAAAAAATCACTTGAAAAAAATTTGGAATATTCCACAAACACCTTGAAATCCAACAAATTCCTTTGCAAAAACTTTCACCTAAAGAGAAAACACATCTTGTACACCTAGTTAACCTTTTACATACTATAACTCAAGAAAAAACTAACTTGTGAAGCACCAAAATTTTAACTAGTTCAACTAAAGATAGATATGAGAAATATGAACACACTTCTATAACTGCAATACCAAAAACAAAATTGTGGAGAAATGTGGAGCAAAACCATTTCTCCTAGACAACACTGTAATACACAATTCACACACTAGTGAACACAACTTTCACTGCACAATGATCTAGAAAAAGAAACTCTGAAAATAACACCATTGAAAACCTTTTATCAACATATCCAAACTGCACAAGTAGATCTTCAACACAAAAGAAATGTAGAGCAAAACTAGAACATCACCTTATATGCTAAAACACCTCTCAACCACACTATTTCTTCTTTTATTCAAATTTTCTCAAAAGCACTTGTAAACCAAGCACCAGAGACATATTCTTATCATCTTCAACACTTCCTCATTATCACCAAACCAACTACAACACAACAACTCAACCAAATAACATCCACAAACATAAGCTTATCAAAGCAGCACTAGAGGTTGACACTAGTAACAATTACTAATGACAACATAATGCAACTAATCAATCAAAGCATCAACACAAACTCATCAATGTAACAACATAGATCTATTGACATCAATGACAACACCAACTACTCATACTTGCAACATTAAGTTACTTGATGTATACTGGAGATAAGTTGTTCATATTGAAGTCTACATTCTCAACAGAGGACAAATAAGAGTGAATAACACCAAGATACCTTATGAACTATGGAAAGGCAGACCAAAATTAGTCAAGCATTTTAGAATATTTGGAAGTAAATGCTACATTATAAGAGATGAAGATAATTTGGGTAATTTTGACTCAAGATCTAATGAATGTATATTTCTTTGTTATTCAACTAGAAGTAAGGAATATAGGTTCTACAATATATTTTAAGATTCCCTTTGCCATTGATGTCAAAGGGGGGGATAAAAATGAAATGAAAAATAAAGGGAAGAGAAATATGAAATGACTTGTAATAATAGTGTTTCTATGATCTACAAGACATAGAGAGCTATTGTGAGCTAAAACATTAGCACAAATAAGTTAGTCATTTCTTTGTTTACCATCAATGACAAAGGGGGGGATTGTTAAACATAGTATTGCCATTGATGTCAAGGTGTTGTTGACTGTCATTGATGTCAAATATATATGTGAAAGTAGTATGTCAATTGCAGATGTTGTAGAATGTTCATGCTATCATTATTAAAAAAGGACAACATGGGAAGTTAAGGTACATATAGTATTGGTGGTTCTTGTTTATCTACTACCTTTGTGGAAGTTTAGAATTTTTTGTACTAAATTCTAATTTAAGTTTCATTAAGTTAGTTTAAATGTAAATTTATGTACTAAATTCTAGCAACATAATTAATTTAAAATTCTAACATGTGGATGCACACATAAGGTATTTCCTTACATTAAATTATTGTAAGATGGTGGATGCATCTAGGAATTGGGTTTTCATATTTCCTCATCTTATTCAAGGAGAATATGTAACATGGAACTTATGTATAAAATTTCTAGTTTGACCTTTAGGAGGTTGTTTCATTCACTTTTTTAAAACAAAAAAAGTTTAGAGAGATTGGAGAGAGTTTTATTAGGAAATAATTGTCTCAAACTTGAAATTACAAAAAGGTTACTATTTATATTAAGTTTATATTTGAGAACAAATGGATCCAAAATTTTCTCCAAAGCCACAAAATGGCCAAATAAACATGTTAGTAAAGTTTCTACCCAGGACCATGTTTGAATTTGAAGATATTAAAGTCTCCATTTTTAAAGCTTTAAAGTCTAGTTTGTGGTACTTAGAGGCCATTTTTGGGATTGAAAGTGGTCATAACTAGTTAAGCGGGTTATATCTTTATCGAGCACTTCACAAGCTTTCTAAAACTTCAAATAGTTTGTTAATCAAATTCTCAAATTGAAAGTTATGGCCTCTAGAAGTGGGGTCTCTCAAATTAGAAAATGTGAAAACATGTTGGAAACATAAAAGAGTTGTAAGGGAGAGTTACATGTGTTGGTGTATGTTTTGACACATCATAGGGAATATTTTATTAGAGATAATTTGGGTGCCACTTTTTAGGTGGTTTTAGCTCATGGTTTTGTAAATATTGTTTGACTATTTCACTTATTGTATCTCCTAAATATTATATGCTTGAGATGGAGGTTGTGTGTGAGAGTCTTATGTTAGAATTGTGAAAAAAGTACAAAACCATGAGCCATAGGATCAAACACAAACAAATAAACCTTCCACACAAGAGATCTGCAAACAAATATATGCAATATTCTTCAACAAGAAAAAGCTACAAAAGAGAGAAAACTTTCAAGAAAATATGAAAGCTACAGATATTCTCTCGTTAATAATTACAATGAGATCAATCCTTATAAAAGGAGATCAAGAAACCCTAAAGTGAAACCTATAAGGGAAACCCTAGTATGCACACTTAATAATTAATTAATAATTAATTATTAATGTGCCTAAGTTTAGCTTAAGTAACTAAAGTGATAAGTGACTTAATTAATTAACCAAAATGATTAAATTAATTAAGTGAAACAACTTATTACTCTAACACCCCCCCTTAAGATGAACTTAGGAAGTAGCTAAAACACTAAGAAAAAGATGCATGAAAGCAAAGATGGGTCCCGACAAACAAGGCCAAGTAAGGTACCCAAGTACAAACAAAATATCTCTATAAAGTAGAGAAATAGAGAAAACCTCATGGGAAAAAACTCTACTCCAAGAAGAGATCAAAGGCGATTGAAGGACTGAAAAGCCTCCAAATCAAGGAAATGTCCTGAAAAAGAAGAACATGTAGAACATCACAAAAGCATGAAGAAGCTAAAAACTCTGTTGAAAGATGACTGCTACTATGTCGAAGAACCTCCGTTGAAGATAGGATGATCAGGATCAAGAAGACAACAATTTGCATGAGTGCCCCCAATGACACTACTCGAATTAGATGGAAAACAAAGGCAAACACCTGGAACTCGAAGATACAAATGGTAAAGGTACCAAAAGTTTGAAGAACATTGATCAACCGAGGAAATGGAAGGTCGCCTCCAGAAATAGGAATGAAAGAGGGTCCATATTGTAAGTGATCCATCTCACCAAAATGCATGGGTAACCAGTCGCTACATCCTCATAGTACATAGGAACAGATACTGTATACATAGCTCACTCCAACGAAACCAAGGAAGCATTAACACCAATAGTAGAAACCCCCCATAATACTGAAAAGGGAGAGGCATGACAGGTACACTGAAGCTGAATGCTAGAAAGTAGTGCATGAAGAGGAACTAAGAGCATCTAAAGGTGCAATCATGAAATTACAAGCAAATAGAAAGGATGTGAAAACAAAAGTCACATACACATGAGAAAGGTACGAAGGAAAACTATGGAAAACATCAACCCCCATGGCACTTTATATCATAGTGCAAGTACAAGGCACAAAGTGATGTGCAAGAATCTCAATACTACACATACAAAGCTTAGGCACTTTATCTCAGTGTGTTTACAAAAGAGAACATGCATGAAAAAGATTTCTACAATGTACAAATAGGACAAAAAGTTGGAAATACATATAGAATAGCCAACAACGAGTCATCCCAAGCAAATGAAAAGTTTCGAGGAGCTAAAACGTCCAAGTAATTCACCAGAGTGTGAAAACACAAAAATCTGAATAAAATATACTTGGAGAACAATTTGGAAAAATTGCATGAATGGAATTGAAGAGCTCTGAAAGATAGTTCCAATGCCGCTGAGATCATGAAAAATAGAGAAACGGGTCAAATTTCACAACTGGGCTTATTACAAAAAAAAAATTAAAAAAAAAAAACTTTACATATATAATTTTTTTAAAATATCTATGGAGGGAGCGGGAACATGGGCCCACCCCCACGGCTCCATCAAGGCACAGGGTACCTGCACAGGCTACATAGGTACATCTTGCACAGTACTGCGCAGGGGTACCCTGCACCTTTTTAATTTGTTTTAAAAACAAAAAAAATGTACTAAGCCTTTTCTCTTTTTTTAAAAAATCTTTTTAAAAAGATTTTTACAATGATTTTTTTTTTAAATTGCTTCAAAAAAAAAATTTGATCTAAATTTTTTAATAATGCCGCTTTGTGTCCGGGAGGTTGTACCTACTTTTGACATTTTTTTTTGGCCTCTCAAATCAACTTTGTCCAAAATGGACTAATGAACATTAATTTTGGGTTTTGGATCATCAAGTAGACTCAATGGCGAGGTCCATTTGGACTCAAAAAGCTTTGATCTAACAAGTATTCCTTGGACCAAAAAGAGACAAGCCCCAAACCCTTGAAGCTCCAAAATCCTTCAAAACATGAATAGGAGAGCAACAGTTTGGAGCTTTGATACCATGTTAGAATTGTGAAACAAGCACAAAACCACGAGCCATAGGATCAAACACAAACAAATACACCTTCCACACAAGAGATTCCAAACAAATATATGCATTATTTTTCAACAAGAAAAGCTACGAAGAGAAAACTTTCAAGAAAATATGAAAGCTACAAATATTCTCATGTTAATAATTACAATGAGATCAATCCTTATAAAAGGAGATCAAGAAACCCTAAAGTGACACCTAAAAGGGAAACTCCCTAGTGTACACTTAGTAATTAATAAATAATTAATTATTAATGTGCCTAAGTTTAGCAAGTAACTAAATTGATAAGTGACTTAATTAATTAACCAATATGATTAAATTAATTAAGTGAAACAACTTATTACTCTAACATCTTATAGATCTTGATATGCCTTCAAATATTTGGTTGGTGATACTCCTGTGAAGTCTTGCTTTGCAAATATATTGTAATCATGTTGATTTATGAATAATGTATTGGAAAGATTTTGGAGTGTGGGATTTTTCTCCCAAAATGGTTTTCCCATATAAATCACTATGTTGTGGTATGAATGATATTTATGTTTATTTTTGTTTAGTTTTTATAATTGTTGTAAATATATATATATATATTTTTCATAACCCTCCTCTCAAGATTAGTATAGGAATTTGTTCCACTACCTTAGCTTCCTTACAAGTTTTGTAAGAGTTTTATCATTTTTTTGTTATTTTTGAATTTTTTTTTAGTATATTAAAATCTTGGAAATTATGGAGAGGAGGAATCAAAGAAGATGAAAGAGTCTCCAACTCCATTCAATCTTACCTTGAGAGGTGATATCTCTTCTCCTTTTAGTATTTATAGATATTGGATGTTTATGCATAAAAAATAAGTAATAATGAATTATTTTTATGGGTGATAAAGATTTGAGGAGTTTTGTGTTATGTTGTAAACTTGCGTTGTTTTTTATGTATGTTTTAATAGAGAAAGTTTTTTGATCTCTTTCCTTAAATGGAAGTAGAGTTGATATCACTTCCATTTTTACGCTTATTTACTTATATGATGTACTCATGCTACACCCCAAGTTTTGACATTCTCGAGGTATATGTTCATGCTTGGTATTGTTGGGAGGATGAATAATGTTATTATTGCTTTGTGAATCTATAGGGTTAGGATATTAATTGGTGTTTTGATGGTGTGTTGAGAGTGATATATGGTTTTTTGGTCCCTATGTGATTATAAATTATGATAGAAAATAATTAATATTCTTAGTTTTTATTTGAGACCCATATTCTTCTTATTTTCTTGGATATGTTTCTCTCTCAAGTGATTTTCATTATTTAAACCAAGGAGTTGGATTTATGTATAAAATTATCCCTTCATGTGCGTCCTTTTTATACAAATTAATTTTCATGTGTAAGTGTTTTCCTAGTTCTTTACTAATGCTCCTAGCTTGGGGGTTGGTTGGAGTCATGAATTGGCATTCTTGGTCCAATGGAGTTGTGGAGTTAACTATCTTATTTTGGTTGGAGTTCTTACTTGAAGAGTTATAATTATTTGTATTATAATATTACATAAGGTTCATAGGTATTTGAATAAGTCTTAATATTGTAGTATTTAATTCTTTAAGAATATTTAGATCTTCTCCTTGAGTATTGCATTATATGTTTTGGAAATTGCGTTAAAACTATTAAATGCACACTATTTATGAGTTAATTCATTTGAAATGTTGTTCCAAAGTGATTTACAATGTTATTGATGTCAAAGGTTGTCAATAATATCATTGATGTCAAAGGATGCAATAAGAAGTTTAATGTCAAAGGTGTTCTCTGTTTAAGGCTAAGTTGAATTATCATTATATTCCCCTTGACTTACTAGAAGATTTGTTGATGCAAGTTGTATGTCAAGAGTTTAGATTGATTAGTGTTGGTAATTTTACTGTCAAGATGAAAAATCAAGAAACATATATATTATTAGTTTTGATGAGTATGTGCATGACTGTTGTATGCTTGCATCTATTCTCTATGTTAGTGGTAGTTTAGAAGTTTGTACCAATATGTTTTAGTTTAGTTCTCAAGGCAGAGAGATTTCTCTGGCACTACAATCATGGTTCTCATTTCTTCAATAAATGCATTCTTCCTCTATTGTTTCAAAGGATAGTATGCCTACACTAGCTCTATCATATCCTAGAGTTTCTGGAGGATATGTTCAACATGCAGAAATATTGAATTGATAGAAGGTTCTTTATGTATGCCTGCCAACTAGTTGGAGTTCAATGCATGTGTGGTAACGACTACTAACATGCCAAATTCAAATCTTGTGTGGTGTTAGAATAGGACATGCTTAAGGTCCTATGGTAGCACACGACATCATGTTTGATTAGCCGCAAGAAATTTGATTTTGGCTTGACTTGTTACACGTTTCATGTAATTTGAATTTAGGTCCACCTTATGTCATCTTGGTTGTTTGTGCATCCATGACCAACATAGAAGAGTGTTAATGTAATGTCATGTATATATTTCAAATGTTCATATGCATTGTAAGTATGAAGTGTGTGTCTGCATGGATTAGAATTATACCTATGTGAAGAAAATTTGGTCGCTGGAGCAAATTAAAGAGAAGGTGGTGAAGATAAAAGGGAGAATTATGTTTCAGTGTGTACCTGTATCATAATATCATTTCAAGTGAGGAAGAGTGTCAGTTGTGACTCTAGCACATGTATGTGTTGCATTGAAGATTTGCAAGCTTTATCTTTATAATACAGTAGGACTGGTTTTCTACTTGTATTATTTCAATTGAGGATTGTTATCTCCAATAGGTCAGTGCCTATAATTACATTAGGGGATTGGTGTCTTCGGTAGGTTGGTGCCTACTTTAGTGTGTAAAACTCATTTATATATTTTTGTATTGTGAGTATGGATTTGGATAGTAGATCCAAACAACTATTCTCCCTGTGGTTTTTCCCATCTTAGGTTTCTACGTATTTTTGGTGTTCATGTGTGTGCTTTAAATGCTTTTATATTTTGATTTCTTATGTGGGATTTGCTGAGAATAATCATATATTTTGATAAATTTGGCAAAGATTCAAGTTGCATGATCTGATAATCAATTTTGAAGTTGAGAATTTTGAATTGATTAGATCTACTGATTCACCCCCCCTCACTAGACTGTGTTCCCTTCAATTGGTATTAGAGCTAAGTTCCTTTGAAGAAGACTAACAACTTAAGGGTAAAAGGAAGAATTTGGGTCCACGAAGATGGGAAGTTTTGACCAAAACAAATCATGTAGGAAATGTGTATGCGTTATTAAAAAAATGCATATGTGTTATGCTTCAGGTACCCGAGCCTAAAAAAATGTGTATGCATTATAAAACGCATACATGTTATATAACGCATACGTGTTTTATAACATGCACAATTCATTTATTTTAAAAAATAAATACCTTTTAGAAACGTGTATGCGTTTTGTAACGAAAAATGCCTACACATTTCTAAAAAGTATTTAATTTTTTAAATAATCAAGCAAATAAAGAACGTGTATGCATTTTGTAATGCATACGCATTTTTACAAAACACGTACACGTTTTTACAAAACGCGTACACATTTTTACAAAACGCGTACACGTTTTTAAAATTTTGAAGCCCCAACCCACATGCTACCTTGGTTTAAGGCTCGGGAAAGGCTTGGAAACCTAACCCTTAGCCTTTGACTTGCAACTAAAAAACTAAGGCAGGTTCAAGAGAAATGTCCAACTTTGGCAATATGGTTGATGGACTTTTTTTCTGAATCAATCTATGAAATTAAAACCCATTAGAGAACACGATGTCTAGTTTCCAAATATATATAATTTTTAAAGATTGGATTATATTTATTATTTTTTAATTAATTTCTAAGTAAACTAGTCTATAAACTTGAAATATCAGACTTTTTTTGTTTTTTAATAACTTTTTTTTGGTTAATTTTCTTCTAAAAAAAATTATATGGCATCAATCTTTAGACAATTCTCTACACAATGAAAAAAGAGATTAAAAAAATGTTCAATTTAGGTCCAATTATGTTGTCCATACATGTTGATTTTTAAAAACAACAATTAAGGCCAATAAAACAAAGAATTTAGTTAAAAATTACAAAAAAATATCCTCATTAATCTTCATGTTGTTAGTTGTCTTTCCCCAAAACCAATTAGCAAAATACTTTTATTTGGGTCAAAAAGTGGTGTTTATACACGTGCATGGTATGGTAAAAAAATGACTTTTAAAAAGTGGTTTTTATACATCCCTATCAAAATTCAATTTCTATCATCTGGGTATTTGAATAAATACATATTTGGAAACTAGATTCAAAATTCAAAATTTCATATTACTAACTTTTTTTAAGATTCATTGTGTAAGTGCCTCAAATTTTTATTCCAAGTGTGACAAATTCTAAAAAACAACAAAAACACTTCCACTTTTTGAGCTTTTTGTGGACCCAACTTCTTACATCGGCCCTTAAGTTAGTTCTAGGAAAGAACACTCAATTTCTCACGAAGGATTACCTGGAAACAAAGCACCACTATTTGATGGTTCCAATTTTGCATTTTGGAAAGTTAGGATGGAGTCCTACTTGGTGGCTCTTGGAATGGATATTTGGATGTCAATAATAGAGGGATATGATATTCCTAAAAACCCTCCTAGGGATCAAGTTAGAAAGAAGGCTTGTGAAATCAATGCTAAGGCAAGGAATGCTATTTTATGTGGAATAACTAACTCTGAATTTGTGAAAGTGATGTAGTGGAAAACAACAAAGGAAATATGGGATAAATTGGAAACCATTTATGAAGGTGATGAAAAAGTCAAAGAGGTGAAGTTACAAACTTGTAGGTCTTAGTTTGAAAGCATGAAGATGAGAGATGAAAATATTGCCATATTCCTACTCCGGGTTGATAAAGTTGTCAACTCTATTTGAGGTCTTGGAGAAGAATTGAAAGAAAAGGTTGTTATGAAAAAGGTACTTAGATCTCTTCCTAGAAGATTTGATTCTAAAGTCTCTGCAATAGAAGAAGCTAAGGATCTGAATGCTTTGAAGTTGACTGAATTGCATGGAATTCTAACTGCTTTTGAGATGAGATTTGAAAGTGAAGATGCTATAAGGAAAGAAACTACTTTCAAAGTATCTAAGAAGGAGTTTGATCAAGATTATCATATTGTATCAGATTTGAAAGAAGCCAATTTTGTTAGGAAGCTATAAATAGGTTATGATAAGTATAAAGGAAAGTTACCTTTTAAGTGAGTTTAATCACGGTGAAGTAGGAAATTTTATGGCTAAGTGTCCCCTTAGGAATTCTAACAATGTTGAGAAAAGGCATATAAATAAATCATTTTAGAGAAGAAATAAAGGTCAGAGGAAACATAAGAGTTTCTACACTAATGGGGAAGAAGACTACTCTACTGAAGAAGAATACGAAGATATCTCTAAAGATGAAACATAAAAGTTTGTTTTCATGGCTTTTGAGACTATTGAAGGAGATGCATAAATGGATTCTAGAAATAATGAAGATGAAGTAGATCTCGTGGAAGAATTGCTATGTGTTGGAAAAGAAATCAAAAGGCTGAAGAATAGAATCCCAAAAGAAGTGAATGATAAATAAAAAGTATTTCATGATTTGAAGAAAGCAGAAAAGATGATTGTTGAGTTGAAGAACCAGACAGAAGAAGAAAGGATTGAAGAAGTTCCAAATGGAAAGTTTCTATCAAGAGATAAAGATTGTGAGAAGTTGGAAGCAAAAATTTTGACAATAAGAAAAGAGCTTGAGAAAATGAATCAGCACCTGTATATGAAGTTTGGTAAGAGTAATAAAACCCTAGATCAAATAATGGGAAGTCAAAGAGCTTTGCGTGTCAAAACCGACATAGTTTTTGATGATTAGAAGAACAAGGTGGCAAAACAGTTTATGAACTCTACTAAGGCAAGTTCGAAAGTGACTGGCTCCAAAGTTCAAAGTCTAATAGAATCATGTCAAGTGATGAAAGTATGACATAGAATGATGAAATTATTCAAGTTCAGAAGAAGATAAGAATATTTGGAAGAAAAGGATTCAACACTAGGTTCAATTATCCTTTCTCTAGTTATTGTTTTAATAGAAATAATTTTGGACATAAAGTTGTGGACTGTAGAAAATATTTGGTAAGAAGAAGTAACTTTGTTAGCAACAATGCATTTGCATCTCTTTACAATTTTAATATCATTTTCTTCAAGTGCAACAACTTTGGACACATTGCAAGGAACTTCAGAAGCAATTTTGTGAGTCCTCTACCAAAAAGTGGAAGAAAAGGATCATAAAGTAGAAATCATGAATCAAATAAAGTCTAAAAGAAGGTTCTTGAAGAAAATAAGTCAGAAAATTCAATGATTTCTCAAACTGCTCTACATGTTAGAAGGAGAAGAACCTGTGGATCATAGACAACGATTGCTCAAGCCACGTGATTGGAGATAAAAGTAAGTTCATGAATTTCAAGAAATTTGAAGGAGGTTTTGTGACTCTTGGAAATAATTCAATTGCCAAAATCTCTGGTAAGTGTACTTTAAAGTCTTGATGGTGGTAGAACAAAGACACATGATGTTATGTATGTTAAGGGACTAAAGCATAATATGTTAAGTGTAACTCAAATGTGTGACAAAGGTTATAATCTATCTTTTAGTGTTGAAGGGTATGAAATCGAGAACTCAAGTACTAGAGAATTGATTGTAGGAGGAAGCAAAATAGGTCGTGATATATATCATCTTAATGACCTAAATGTATATAATTGTCTAACTATACAGAGAGAAGAAAGTTGTATTTGGCATAGAAGGTTGGTACATATGAACTTTGATGACATTGTAAATATTTTCTCAAGAGGAATGGTCTGAGATATGTCAAAGATTAAGAAACCTCCATCTATAAGTTGCAAGCCATGTCATGAAGGAAAGTAGACAATAAGAAAATTTCTTGCTAAGGAGTATTCTACATCAAAACCATTAGATCTGGTGCATACATATCTATACAAACCTATGAGGAGAAAAATTATACAAGGAGGTAGGTATTTCATGATGTTCATTGATTATTATACTAGGATGACTTGGATTGCATTTTTGAAGGAGAAGTCAAAAGTATTTCAGAAGTTTAAGGCATTCAAGGCATTAGTTGAGAATGAAACTAGAAGAAAAATCAAAGTGTTGAGATCAGATAGATGTGGAGAATTCACTATTGATAAGTATGAAAAATTTTGTGAAGAGCATGGAATTCGAAGGCAATTTTCTGCTTCTAGGATTTCATGGAAAAATGGAGTTGCTAAAAGGAAGAACCAGACTATACAAGAGATGGAAAGAACAATGTTATGTCAAGCAAATCTACTAGATATGTATTGAATAGAAGCTACTCAAACTATTGTATTTTTTTCTGAATAGAGTTCAGATTAGATACAAGACTGATAAGACACCATATGAGCTATGGAGAGAAAGACCAACATCTATCAGACATCTCATAATATTTGGAAGCCAGTTCTACATCAAAAGGGATGAAGAAAAATTGGGTAAGTTTGATTCTAGATCCGATGAAGGTATTTTTCTTAGTTATTCTTTGAAAAGTAAAGCATATAGATGTTACAACAAAATATTGAAGAGGATAATAGAAAGTGAAAATGTGAGATTTGATGAAACAATTTATCCTACTAGTGTTCTGGAAGCATAAGATGATGAAGAACCAATTCCCACTAGTATTGAAGATTCAAAATTTGTTACAAAAACTCTAGCAAAGTATGTTCAAAGGAATCATTCTAAAGATCATATTATAGGAGATAAAATTAGTGAGGTTCAAACCCAGAATAAACTTGAGAAGTAAAATGAACAAATACACTTTGCATTACTGTCAAAGATAGATCCTAATTCCTATAAAGAAGCAAGCAAAGAGAAAGATTGGATAGTAGCTATGGAGGAAGATCTGAATCATATCAAGAAGAATGAAACTTGGGAACTTGTCCAAGACCTAAAGGCAATAATGTGATTGGAACCAAGTGGGTTTTTAGAAACAAGTTGAATGAAGAAGGTGAAGCGGTCTAAAACAAAGAAAGACTTGTATGTAAAGGTTATGCTCAGGTTGAAGGCATAGATTTTGAGGAGATTTTTGCTCTGGTAGCTAGACTAGAATCAATCAGGATATTTCTAGCTCTATCAAAATTCAAGAACTTTAATGTCTACTAGATGGATGTGAAGTCAACATTTTTGAATGGATAGCTAGAAGAAGTCTACATTGAACAATTGGAAGGATTTCAATGTTCTAAAAATACAGATTATGTTTTCAGATTGAAGAAGGCTTTGTCTGGTCTCAAACAATCTCCCAGAGCTTGGTATTCAAGGTTGAATGGATAATTGCAACATTAGGGGTTCCAGAGAGGAAGTGAAAATAGTAATCTATACATAAAAATAGAAGGTGACCAACTACTAATAGTTGTGGTCTATGTGTATCATCTTTGGTGGTAGTAGTGATGACGTGCTACAAATTTCATAAGGCAATGCAAAATGAATTTAAAATGTCTATGCTAGGAGAATTATCTTTCTTTCTTGGATTGTAGATTATACAATCATACAAAGGAATTTTCATTTCCCAAAACAAGTACATTAAGGAAATGCTAAGAAAGTTTGGAATGGAAGATTGCAAACTGGTAGGAATGTCTATGGTTATAGGATGCAAGTTGAGTAAAGACAATGAATTTACTCTGGCAGACCAAACCTTGTATAGATCTATGATTGGTAGTTTGTTGTATGTGACAACATTTAGACTGGATATAATGCAAGTAGTTGGAATGGTTGCTAGATTTCAAGAAGCACCTAAAGAAACTTATGTTAAAGCAGTAAAGAGAATATTTAGATTTTTGAAGGATACAATGGATTTTGGACTGTGGTATCCAAAGAGTAAAAAATTCACTCTTATTGCATACACAGATGTAGATTGTGCAAGATGCATAAATGACTGAAAGAGCACAAGTGGTGGAGCATTCTTTCTTGGTGATAGTTTGGTGTCTTGGTTGAGCAAGAAATGAGACTCAATTTCATTAGCTATAGCTAAAGCATAATACACTATTGTAGAATCATGTTATTCTCAAGTACTTTGGATGAAACATAACTTGAAGGAGATGAAGATTGATTTTGATGAACCTATCACTATTCTCTATGATAACACCAGTGTCATAAATATCTCAAAGAATCTAGTGATGCATTCAAGGATAAAACACATTGCAATCAAGTATCATTTTATGAGGGAGAAGGTTGCAGAAAAAGAGGTGAAGTTGGAATATGTTGAGACAAAGGAACAAGTTGCAGATATATTCACAAAACCACTTCTGAAGGAGACATTTGATTTTTTTTGATAGAAGTTGGGAGTTATTACTCCCTCCTCTTGAATCAAGAGGAAGCATAGGTTCAAGGGGAGCTCGGTCTCCCTACTGCAAGAAGGCTCGATGGTCTTGTATAGTTTTCTTAGTGGTGGTGAAGCATGGACTCAGGGGAGTCTATATAGGAAACATATTTTTGGATTGAGAAAAGCTCTAAAAATACAAAGAAATGGGGAGAAAGAAGTGTTGAACCTTTGCAATTGATGTCAAAGGGGGAGAAAGTGAACTCAAAATTTTGTATCTTTAGGGAGAGAGTGAACTAAAAATGCTATATCTACCAATGAGGAGAAATCAATCAAAGGAGAAATGTGTTCGTGTGTAGTCGATTGGTTTGGTGGACCAACATTTTTTGTTTGCCATTAATGACAAAGGGGGAGATTGTTGAACATAGGTTTCCATTGATGTCAAACATTGTCAGTAATATCATTGATTTCAGTGGATGCAGTAAGAAGTTTAATGTTAAATGTGTTCTTTATTTAAAGCTAAGTTGAATTATCATAATATTCCCCTTGACTTATTAGAAGATTGGTTGATGCATGTTGTATGTTAAGAGTTTAATTTGATTAGTGTTGGTAATTTTACTACCAAGATGCAAAATCAAGAAATGTATATTATTAGTTCTAAGGAGTGCTTGTATGATTATTGTATGCTTACAATATCATGCTTGCATCTATTATCTATGTCAGTGGTGGTTTGGAAGTTTGTACTAGTATGTTTCAATTTAGTTCTCAGAGCAAAGAGATTTCTCTACCAATACAATCATGGTCTACATTTCTTCAAGAAATACAATCTCACTCTGTAGTTTCAGAGAGTATTCCTACACTAGTTCTATCATATCCTAGAGTTTCTAGAGGATATGTCTAGCATGCAAAAATATTGAAGTAACAAAAGGTTCTTTGTGTCTGTCTATCAACTAGTTGGAGTTCAAGGCATGGGCGGTAACGACTAGTAGCATGCAGAATTCAAATCTTGTGTGTGGTGTTAGGATATGACCTGCTTAAGGTCCTTGTGGTAGCGCACGACATCATGTTCTGTTGGTGGCAAGAAATTTGATTTTGGATTGAATTGCTATACGTTTCATGTAATTTGAATTTTGGTCCACCTTATGTCAAAAGGGTTGTTTATGGAACCCTTAACAATGTGTCGTACCATTAAAATTTTTAATACCCTTAAAAAATTTTATATCCTTTTTAAATTATATATATAAACTAATATAGCTACAAAATATATGAAGATCAATATGATTCTTCTTAAGAAGATGTTTCAATTCATCAATATCTTTCTTAAATAACAAGAATGTTCATCATGTCCAAGCTTCTTGCAATATGAACAGTTGGCTTCTCCTTCTTAGATGATTTCTCTATGGAAGAGGATTTATTCTTTGGTTGAAATGAATGTGGAATGTTATTTTCTTTCTTTTGTTTCTTATTAGTACATTCTAATTCTTTCACTTGATTAACCGATAATGCTTGAGATTTAGATAACTTGATGACACCCATCGATATAAGAGTTTGTTGCTCATGTATTAACATCTGAGAAAATGATGCAAATGAAGGTGTAGTATATGTAGACCCCATAGTCAACCTATAAGTATGAAAGTTAGAAATAAAAACAACATAATCAAGACCAAGTTTTTTTAATGTATTGTAGATCAACTGAATATCCTTCTTATCAATTCCACATGCTTTACACTACTCTCTTAGATCATTAACCTTAGTGATGTAGTCCTAGATATTGTCAAAGTTCTTAGGATCAAGGCTTATTAGTTCATTATCAATTTGATAGCCTCTTACTTCATCTATAGTACCATATAATGTTTTGAATTTGTTCCAAGCTTCATGAGAATTCTTACATGATTCAATTTGAAACAATAGATCTCAAGAAACTAAGCTACAATTACTTCCAAGAGCTTTGGTATGTTCAATCATCTATTTTATCTTTTTATTTGCATTTGTAGGTTCAGATACCTTATTTTCAACATTTAGAGAATGAGCTTGACTCACTAGAGTACTCCATGCATGTTGATGCCAATTTGAATAGTTATATGATTTTAGCAAAGGAACCTTAGAATGATCCATGGAAAAGAAGAGCACAAGCAAATACATCAAAATATGCACTAAGAGACCCCCCAAATCACTCAATCAAGAATCACCCCTAACAATATATGATTTGGAACTTTATATTTAGTGCATTTATAGATGCCACTTGCCAAAAAAAGTGAAGTGGGGTTGATCTTAGTGCTTATAAATGCCAAATTTGGCCACAAGCTCAAAATATATTTTTACACAAAATAAGATCGATCTAATCACACCATTGTAAAGTACATGAAAAATTATTCACTTTAAAATAAAAATACCCAAAAATGTTACCGTAGGAGCAAGAACGAAGCCCCTAAAGTTATCAAAATGAGAACGACTCAACAACATCTATGAGAATCTACAATTTCTAGAAAATCCAAACACCAAAATAAAAAACCATCTGCACCACTACAAAGAGAGCAAAATTTTACCCCCAAAAAAAAATTACTTGTAAAACGGAGGTCTTGAGCCTGAGTTATGTGAGTTTGAAAATCACCCTTCAAAATGAAAATTCAAATGGAGGGGGGGGGAATCCTTAAGCCCCTGTTGACGTCTAACATCAATAGGGAAAATTTATCAAATATTCTCTATTTAATTGGCTTAAATTTGATAGCTATATGGTTGTCATAAGTTTTCATGGGTCACCCATTTATTCCTTGACTAGCCGTAATATTCCCTTTGGAGAGAGTGCCTACAAGAACCTGCTCAAACTTAGTAGGATATTCTTTTGTTGATACCAGTTTTATTGAAAAAATCTCATTGTTTTTAAAGGTCATGAATGGTTGGTACATGTGCCAGTATCGCCATGCCTGTGGTAGGTGGCAGGGCCCACCTACACCACGTGGCACAGTACAGAGTACCCAAAGACATTGTAGGATACCTATAGATTACAGGTTTGCAGTCTGTACTCTGTAAACCCTATTTATTTATTTTTTGATTTTTTATAAATAAAACTTTTCTAAAAAAATAAATTTTGGCAATATAATTTTTTTAAAAAATTTGAAAAATGTTGAATTTAAATATTTTTTATCGTACCAAATTGCATAGTTGACTTGCAAGCGACCGTATAGTTGGTGAAGGAGGGGGATTTTTTTCACTAATGGCTCCGAGTAAAGTTGTCTGATTTTGATGAATTGATAGTTGATCTTGGGTTTTTTTAGGCCTTTTGGATGTCATGGAAAGGTTAGATTTGACCCAAAATGCTCCAAAATTATAGCTACCTTTCAAATCTGGCAACCACTCTTCAACTTCAAACGCTCATAGATCTAGCCTCATATGTTTGATTTAGACGAAACAAAAGGAAAAAATGACTTTCCTGAGCACCCTAAACTCAATGGTAAACTCATATTTGCAACAAGGTTTGATTTGAACTTGCAATACAAAGACACAAAGAGGAACCTACCAAAATTTGGTATTTCTATCAAGTTTTTTTAATTCTCCAAATCATCATACAATGCAAGAAAAGAGCATACTCAAATTTTCAAGATCTACCAATATCTCTCAAAATAGACTAACCAAAGGCACCCAACTTGCTTTGATACCATGTAAGAGTTGGCTATCGAAATAGCCACCCAAGATCTAGATGCCAAATGGAAAGCACAAAGAGATCAATATGCAATGCTCAAGATTGCAATGGAATTGAATATTCTAGAATTGATTTACAAATGAGCATCCCTTGGTTATAGAGCTAAGATGAGACATGATTATACAAGATCATGACAATGTCTTAATCCTATGACATGAGACAACTAACTTGATATAAAAGTAAAAAAGATAAGATTTAGACATAACAACTAAGTCTTCTAGAAAGAATCTTAGGACCTAAGTAAACTTAACATGTGAATAAGTCCCCTAGTAATAATTAGCTATGTACAAGAATTTTATTCACACCAGCACATCAAACCACCAGTTATCTTTATGATAATGATCTTTGACATGTGTTCACAAGCTACACCACTTGTTAATTGACCAAAAATGAAGGTTAGGTGCCAAAAAGAGCTCAAACCCTAGAAATGACACATTGAAATAGAAGCACAACTATACCAAATAGATGCACCACTTTATGATGTAGAGGTGTAGCTTAATGATGTAGAGGTACAAATTTGTGAAGTAGAGGTACAGTTTCACTGGCAGAGCCTTAAAATGTGCCTCGAGGTCTAAAAAATCAAGTTTTTTAATCAAAAAACTTGAGAACCTAGAACATGAAGTTAGGGCACACTAGAAAGTTCATAGAGATATTTCAAAAGTAGGTTAGATAATAGGCCCAAAAAATCTCAAGATGATGAAAACCCTAGATCTCGTAGAAAGCTTCAATGAAACCCCAGTTTGACAAAACCCTAGAAACCCTATTTTTTGCAATCAAAGAGTCAAAAAAACTACAAAAAAAAGTGTTAGAGAGATGATATCCTCCAAAATAAGGTCCTAAAGGTTAGTTGAACCCTAGGTCAAACCTTAATTGATCAAATAAAATGCACATAACAGAGGTGTCATTTTATGTGACGAAAGTGCAATTTGTAGAACATAGGCACCTCTCTATGAATCAAAGGCACAAATTTCTATGCAACAGAGGCACCTTTTTATGAAATAGAGATTCCACTTCATATTTGAAGACCTAAAAATGATTTTTGCGTCACAAAACTCATGAAAAATTCACCAAAAAAGGTTAAACATGGACGTGGGTCCCACTAAGCATGCCAAAATGAAGATGAAGAAAATATTGAAGGTAAATAAAATGGAAGATAATGCAATACAAACACAATACCTTCATATATAATCCTTGCTCACTCCTTGATGAGCGGAAACAGAGTGGACCCTTGTTCCATTTGATTTGCTCTTGTGATATCATGATATGAAGTGGATTGTTCAATACTCTATCATAACCTTAGTATGCTTGCAAAATGAGAGATCAAAATTATAACATAAGGATATGATAGCTTAGAATGATATTAAGGATGAGATCCTCTAAATATAGAGTCTTGAAGAGGCAAAATCATTGGCTACCTGAATGATTGATGATGGATGGCTAAGATTGAATGAGGATTAGGGTTTTGCTCAAAGATGTAGTCATGTGACAAGTGGCACATGAAGGATAGGATCTAAGTTTAGGATTAGGATAAGGATTAAAAACCTTATGTGAATGGCTAGGATCAAGAAGTGGGATTGAAATGAGTGGATATAATGAAAAGTTAGTTTGACTTTTGGGTAGTTGTCTAGGTTCAATGAATCTAGATAAGGAGTTAGGCATGTGAAGAGGACACTTATCACATGATGGAAATTTTAGATTATGATTCATGTGAACAAGATCGAGGGCTTAAATTGGACGGATAAGGATAGACGATAAAGGGAAATTAATTAAACAAATAAAATATGTATTTAATTATTGGGATCATGTGAAAGAAAAATAATTAAATAAATGATAAATATTTATTAAATTAAAAGATTAAGATAAATATGGGGAAATGATGGAATTAATTAATTAATTAAATAAATCATAAATATTTGTTTAATTAATAGGCTAAGGATGGGCTAAAATTAGGCATGGTTGGGTAAGGTAAGATTTTAGTTGTCTACAAAAAGGACCCAAGAGGGAAATCAATTAGGGAATATCTTTCATTCATATCGACACTCAAAGCCTATATATTGGGTTATATTTTTCCATCCAAATTGACTTATCGTCCCTTTCTTCGTTCATCCCATATTCTTATTCCCCTTGATTATAAACATATTTTGTATTTAAAATCTCCCAACCATCTTTTTATACTCTCATTATGCTTCATACTTGACTTGCAATTAACAACACTTAAGCTCTTTAGTATAAATATTGTAAGATATAAGGAAAATAAAGTTTTTCCCTTCATAAACTTGTAAAATTTTCAAATCTCTAGCCACTATTCTAGAAAAAAAAATCTACTAGAACTATTTTTTGTTTTCTAGCATTTCCGCACCTCTAGATAATATTAAAACAAGCTCTCCTATGGTTGTGACTATTCTCATTTAATAAAAAATAATAATAAAATAGTCATTTCTAGTATTTCTTATTCAATTTTACTTAGATATTATAGTCATCCTATAAGGTTGTCTATAGATGCCATTCTAATACAAGTTTTGATTATATTTTCACTATCTTTATCCATTTTTCAAGCCCTCATTGTCTAACACTAATCTCTTTCATGTGTATTCAAAACTTATACCTAAGTTAGTGTAATTTGTCAATGAAAAATAAAGATTTTTTCTAATATAAAACTTTCCATTAAAAAAAAAAGATAAATAAAAAAGAGTGCTAAAGTTTAGATTCAAATAATTATAGTTCACTAGATCCATCTTCAAGAACATTATATTAATCTACACAAATTTTTATTCAAACCACTAAATTATATTTCTTCGAGAAATGTTTACATATTAACATCAAAAAATACCTTTTAAATTTCAAGTTGCTAACTCTACTATCCTTCCTAAGGTTCCATATTAACCCAAAATATATATATTACTCTCCACTAAATAACTATAAACACCATAGAGTATCAAAATGTATCCAGGGAGGGCAAAAAATTACGTAGGTCACCCCCAAGGTATTTAATAGACAAACCAAAATAGGGCTTGGCTCCACTTGCTTCCTCTTGCAATATTTAACTTCTTCAACAATAAGATTCAGTAGGAAGTTGATATGGAAACTATTATGCAAAACCTTAAAACACTAGAATAATGTAGCTTGATTAAATGTTACTATGTGAAGGTGGTTGGTCAAACTATCTAATTGCACACTCAACTACTGGATCTCTTATGCATCATGGTGTAGCATAAATGAATTGGCTTCCATTGGCAACATGGAAGCATTGCATAAACATTGTGCAACACTAAAAATATTTTTCCTCCTTATCAAATGGTTTGGGTCCAACATTAGCTTTACCATTGTGTCCTTGATCTCCACCATATAATTGCCATCAAGCTCCTTCACCATCCCCAACAAGCATAACATCCATATGCATAATTATGAATTAACTATTTATAGCTTAATATAAATTACAAACTGCTTTACGACTCTTGAGCCACTAATATTTCCTTAATTTATAAATTGATGTTTTCTCTAAGCTTATTCTTCCCTTTTACATGGTATATATTCTCTCCTTGCCTAGTTCCTAAGGTCATACTAACACCTATTTCTTCAAAATGCTCCCTAGCACAACATTCACAACTCAATGATAACAATAAATGTGTATGCCAAGCCACCTAAATATCACAAGTGATACCGGTAATAAAATACTATCACCAAAGCATTAATATTGAGTATGCCACCACCTTGTGACCTACTAGATCAAGATTATAAAGTACACCTAACACCGAATTGTATCCAAATCCAAACTATGATATGCACTTAACTCTAATTTATTCTCATTATCCAACATATCAACAAACACACACACACACATTAGAGTTTTAGTTTTATCATTTTGGTGCTCTAGAATCAACCTAGTCAATTGTATAGCATCCACCACATTTGAACATTTTTTAGCATTATAGGTAGCTAGAGTCAACCTAATCCATTATTTTAGAACTCAGCGTGTCTATTATATCCCAACATTACATATATATCTTGTATTTTGAAACCAACTAACATCAATAAACTTGAGCTCTAACCTAGAAACATTACTTTAGAACCGACCTAACTTGATTGCACTAGACCTAATCCAACATATCATTAAACCCAACAAGGCCTAGTCTCCATCATCACATATATTTTGTAAACTAGGAAGGTAATACATGTAAGGAATGCATCCTTGCTCCACTATGTAGATACTTGATGAACAAGTACTTATTAGTTGGTTAATTTTACTAGATCTTTTCAATCAAGTACTTATCAGTTGATTGACCTTTGAAATAGAGATTGGAGAGAGATAGTTGGAATAGTCTTGTCACATGATAAAGATGCCTACGTATTACACTCTTTCCTCATTCATACTTGTTTATGCTTCCATAATGCTCTAGCATGCTTTGTAACCCCTTGTGTAGGTAACCTTGGATAAACTCATGGGTGGGACCACAATAGTGTCATATTCTTGAACCACGTGAAAATGCCGACTGAGTTCATTGTAGATGATATTTTCAACATATATGTTTGTGTCTCTTAAAATGTCCTATGTGACAACCTTCTCCCTCAAAACAACATGCATCAATTTTATTAGATAAGAACTATCACTTTAATCCCCAAAATTTAGGATCAATTAATATCATAAAAATATTTTTAAAATTATATACATAAATAACCCTCACTTTTAGCTTTTTAAACATATATTTCATTATATTTTATTTGAATATTATACTTTAGCATACATTTGTTATTGAAATATATTCCGTCAATGTCAAAAAATTCAAAACATAACCATCCTCATAGTATCAATGTCTTTGTTTTAATATTTTTTTTAAATTTTAAAATGAATATATACAAAAACAATTATGTGAAAATATTTTATCTAAAATATTATCAATTAAATAATTAAAAATAAAAGATTAAATTAATCAAATTTTTAAAAAATTCCTTAAATATAAAGATTTATAAAAAATAATAAAAAGATTCTACATTTTATTACAATAATTCAACATTTAAAATGTCGCAAATAATTCATTAATACTTCTTTAAATTCTTATTATTTGCTCATTACAATCAATAAAATATAATAGAACACAACAGTGAGACACACTATATTATTACCCTTCTTTATCAGCATGCTTGAAATATAGATGTGATATATACAATATATGTAATACTTTATCCCCAACCTAATTGTAAAGCTCGAATTCTCACATCTCATCTCTACATACATTTAGAATAGATTTGTCTACAGACAATTAATAATAAGCATTTACAATGTATATCAGGTCCTAAGTTTATTTTAGGCAACCTCTAGATGGTTTATTAGTCTTTTTATTGTCTTTGGCTTTAAATATAACATCTCATTTGATGAAGGAATATAATGAAGTAGTCTTTAGCATTATTCAGTCAACTGTGAACTTATAACTGCTTCACTATTATAATTGTGATCAAGTAAATATAATACATTATTGTTATTGCATCTATGTATTTTGACCCTAAACATCAAGGTTAAAAACTCAAGTGTTCTCCAAAATCATTCTTAATAATATCAAGTTTTTACAATTCATATAGCAAATTCAAATTGTCGTTTCTGGATTTGATTGTGTATGAGATTTTTTTACATCAACGTTTCAGATCACAGGAATGTGATCCGAAACATTGATGCAAAAAAATCTCATACACAATCAAATCCAGAAAGACCAATTTGAAAATCATTCTTGTTAAACTAAAACAGTAATAATATGTCTGTTTTTCAAAATCCAATCTACAAATACCCAGGGGCTTGAAGCTAAAATGAATTCTGAAGAAAAGGATCATGAATGGTGGTTGAGGAAGATGGGACACCGTTCATATTTGAGAGTTGGTATTGACTATTGTATAGAGTACATGACAAAAATGGTCAAGATTTGTACAAAGTTAATCCTAGGTACAAGTGTGTGATGGGTTGTCATGGCAGTGTAGCCCAAAATGTAGCTACCTAATATTAGGCATCTCTCTTTTTTAATTTTGGGATGAAAATTAATACCTTAGACAAATCAAAATTAGTCCTACATTTGTGTTATTATAAAGCTTCTGTGCCGTCATATTCATGATATCATATAGTAACTCCAAAGAAAAGCTCTCCCTGATCTCCAAAATGGGTAAGAAATGCCTGGTGAAATGACACAGATTCTAGCTTGGGTACTTTGATGTTATTGAATACTTACTTTTTGTTCTAATATGCAAATAATTGCAATACTAACACAATTATAGTATATATGATGGGCCCAAAAGAATATTTATGGAGAATTGCATTTATACTGGTGACAACTCAAGTTATCTACTTTCTTGCAAAGCCTATAGCTAGAAAGGATTTGCAATCTTACTGTTTACAAAACCAGCTGTCTTCTTGAGTTCAAAAACTAATGCGACAGCAACTTAAATACCTTTTCCAGTTGTACTGAATAGCAATGATCCTAAGTTATGTTGAAGAACCAGCTGTTTCTTCTTCCATATTGAATTAATGCATCTCTTACGTAGAAGACCTTGATGCTGTATCTTATTCCACAGTTAAACTAATCCATAATTACTCCAAATACCTTTACATGACAAAATGCTTGGTGGGAAAGATGTGCTTAACTCATTCTGAACTTTGAGAAGAGTTGTTCTACTCTGCATTAAGAGAATCATCCCGAATTCCAAACCATCATGTGTAACATAATCTATTTTGTTTTGAGTTGTAACTAGAATATAAATCATGATTAAAATTAAATTAAATCAAACCCACATAATGAGTCACTTGGAACAAAGAGATGCAGATTTCCCAATACATCCAAGCAGAAAGGGAGGAGAAAAAAGCACAATTTGATACCCAGAAACATGTAGAACTAAAGAGAAGATATGCAAAGCATTATCAAGAGCATACTTTTTAAGCATGTAAAGAACATAACATATTTGGATAAAATCTGTGTCTCTTCATATACAATTACATATAAATTACAGAGGGAGGTGGAATGAATCAGCAATCATCCTTGTATCAAGCTGTGAACCAAGAATCTAGTTTATCATAACATACAAATAATACACATGTACTAAACTAAATTACAAGCGTTTGTATGAATACCCAGTGCAGAATACCAGCCAAAAGGAAGCATCTCAGTAATACCCATTACAAGTTCTATTGCTTCCAATTTCCTACAGCTCCCTCAAATATTTATCAAAAAGTTTTAAGCCATTCTTGCAAGCATCATCAGCAGTTTGATTATATAAATGTTGCTGAGTTATGCAGGACTTTCATTAGTTGTGCAGTGGATTAGGGCCTGCGGGGACAATTCTTTTTTCCATCCCATACCTTGGATCTATTCCTTCATCTTCATTTTTAGCATTACATTTAGCTTGGGATTTATCCAAAGTCTGGTCACTGCTAAATTTCTTGTCATTTTTTTCTCCAAGAACTCTGTAAGCCCCCACAGAAGATATGCCTAAAACAATTATCAGCAATAACAAAACTGTCTTGACCATCATATGCCTTGCTTTCATCATAGCAGAGAATTTTGTGACACCCTCAATCAGAAAAATGGACTTCATGGAGGCTGAATACTCCTCACAAACTTCTTCAGCATTAGAGTGTTATAGGCAAAGGTCAAAAAATCTTGGGTAATTTGATCTTGTTTGGCAAGCATGAGAATGACGTTACATTTGTAATTTTCCAAAAATTCATGCTTCAAAGATATAATTGGAGCTTGCTGGTTGCTTTTTCTTTTCCTATATTGAGAACTTCTAGGCATAAATTATTACGGTTCTCTTTTGTCTTGTTTGCTTGAATATTTCCCATATAGATGCAATGGTCCCAACGTAGCAAATCTTTATCAGCGAAGGCACTTTTTATAGTCCATAATAGCTGTAAATTATTGCATGTCACGATATAAGAGATCTTTGGAAATGCAATACCCTGTACCAGGTTTAAATTAGGTTATATTATTGCCAGCCCTTTGAATCCTCAATTTTTTTGCACAAACTATTTGACACGTGAATTATATCCACCACCGTCTTTTTAGCCCAATATTTCTCTCGTTTTATCCTTAGGCCTAAATTTTTTATACCCTATCTGGGTGTGTGCCAGATGTATTTTTTTCCCGGATAAATTGGGTGGACAAAAGAAATGCTTTGGAATTGTTTCCTGGAGATTATCTTGCACCAATCAAACGGCTTGATCATCGCGCAAGAAATGCAATAAATCCAACCAGAGCTTAAGTATGGTACAAGAAACGTAAACAAATTCAACTTTATTGGATCAATCTAGTCAAACATATAAAATTGGATTGGATTTGGCTGATTCATTAATAAAAATTGCTTATGAAACAAAAAGCACGATTGCTACTAAGTTAGGCTCTTTATTAAAAACCTCTTAAGCAATTGTTTATGCAATGCCTCTTTAGCTCCTACATTGTGAATCTGAACCTAGCACAGTTATTGGTAATGAAAAGATTATTGATATAAAATGGTATTTTGGAATTATATTTGCTTTCAAAGCATGATCTGTTAAATCGTACTTGTTATCTGGAACATCGAGAAAATTTTGACACCAGGAAATCAACCCGAAGATGTTGCCTATGTTAAAAAGTGGTGCCTTATTATGGAATTGAAAAAAGTAGTGTACCATTGCACTTTCAAGCACATCATAGTTTATGGCAATAAGTCAGCCATAAAACAAGTTCCAAGGCTAGAAAAATTAATAGTGTCTATACTATTTTCGGAGCATAGTCCTGTGAAGTTACAGTGTAGTAATCAAAGCCACATTCACATTGCAAAAGATCCCAGGTTTGGAAACCCAAAGCATAATGGTATACGATACCATCTGTTTAAATAGGCTACTTCTTTAATGATGGTTGTAAAATATTTACTAAATAATTATCAAGGAAAATCCTTGGAGTTGGGACCCATGTTGTGATCACCAGTCAGCACATCTATTAATAACTCTCGGAGACCGTGGCCTTCGTGACAAAAGTAGTACAGAAGGTAATGGCAATTCTGGGAGACAAGTTTGGCTTTAGGTTGAAACTTGTCACACACGTTACGCTACCTTAGCTCTCTTCATAATCCCAAAAGTTGTATAACACATGAGGTGCACGCCACCAGAATCGATAATGGTTATTTAATTGTGGGCATTTTTGGGGGTCTTTAAAAGGGTATTGGAATCTTTGATATTACTGTAGAATTGAGATACAACATAATAATTTTCTAAAGTTTTAAAATTAGATGACCTGGCATATATACAATTCAAAGCTAGAAAAAATACCATATATTAGGAAAAATTCTATAAGAGCAAGATCTTATTACACTGAGCGTTCTATTGTAATAGCTGAACAGGGGAAACGGCTGTAACAGTGTCATTTTGTGAGGTGGGTAAACATATATCACATGCATAAGAGCTGACATTTTTTTAAACCTATTTCTATTAGATGTGTTGCCCAAGAAAAAATTGTCACTTTACACCATATTTCAACAACTTTTTAAAAATGGAATAATATAAATCAAATTATTACCATAACCAAAACAATAAACTGATTTTAAAGAGCCTTTCCACTTAACACATCAAAAATTAAATAAATACATAATTGCATTTGCACATATCATACGTAAGTAAATAATTACATAGAGCTATATAATATAACACTTTAAGTTTGATTTACAGAAATCTATATATCATATAGTCTGAGCTAGTCATGTATATTTATTATAAGAAAATCATAAGAATCTAAGAAAGGTAATGAACTTTAAATAAATATTAATTTTACACATGATGAAAGCACTCTTCATTTCGGCTTAAGTATATTTATTCTGTTCCTTTCTTTTGCTCTCCTCGACTGAATGTTTTAAGGAAAGTAACAGTGCAATTATAGAAACCACTCATAAGAATCACAGGTTTTTGATAATGTACAGTGCTTTTCTTAATAATCCAGCTAGATTACTAAGCCTTTCCTCCTGCTAGAGGGAAGATCTTATACACCAAATTACTGTTCTCTTATATGATCCAAGGTTGTATACAGCAAACCTATTCTCATCAGTGATACCAGGAGTATATCTTACAACAAATTACATTTCCAGTTTATCATATAACTGGTCGTCCCATACAGCACATCACAGCTTCACAAGCCCGTTTCTTCTCTAGGGATAGAAGAAGGAAATTGAGACAAACACAGGAAAAACAATTAACTAAACTTTCCTTTGTGATGCCTAATGCCTCAGATACATCTTTTCTGTTCTTCTTTCTAACTAAATCCATCTTTTTTCCCATAGATGAAAAGCTAGAATCATTCACAAACAACGAGGAAGCTTCAATTGCAGCCCACTTTTCGTTCCTGTTTTTCTCAAATTTTGAGGCAAGTTGATTTTTGCAGCTTCATATGTATCTTCCCTGGAGACTCGAAGCAATCCTATACCGAGTCCACGCCTGTTAAAGTAAGCTACTTCATCGGCAACACGTTTCCTTTGAGACTGCAAAATATTAACGAACACAAAGATATCTTTACATCTAACCAAACAGGTCCATCAATTTCAGATAAACTATTAGTGTTTGTTAATACTTACAAGGAGCCCATGCTCTTGGCAAACAAAACTTTTCGTTACCACTAATGATTCAGCTGACAAAGCATGCAAGTGTCAGGAATATTATTTTATAAAAAAGCACTTACTCTCATTGCAGCTTCAGGGATCTTATTACAAGCACAGTCATTTCCATGATTTAAATCAGAAACATGCTGAAGGCGTACTTAAAAAAGCTCCACTGCTATCCCTTTTCTTATATCTTCCCCCTGGTGTTCTAATCGATAGAAAGGGTCTGCAAGTTTCCCCGGTTCTGAAAGGAAACATTCCAAATAGTAAGTAATTTCTCAATCCCCCAATGAAATGACTCGTAAAATTTACATCAACCAACCAACATTAAGGTTACAGTCAAAAGCAATTTGTTTTGGACAGAAAAGAGTAACACCTTCTGCTGGAACAGTAAAGATTTCTCCATCCTTCAAATCAAATTCTCCTGTCTTTCTATCAGCTCCGCTAATTATAACATACCGAGTATCATGCATGAGAGTGTGTTTTTATCCACAAAACTCTTTGTGGAGAAATAGTCCCCCGCTGGCTGCTTCTCAGCATTGAGTTGAAGACCTTTTGCAATCATCGAATGATAATCATCAAACCAGACATTGAAAGTCATCTCGAGCCTATGATTTTGATGGTTTTAAAAAAATTGATAACCCAGATACGATTCAAAAATACTTATTCCCGAAAAATGGATAAGGCAGATGAGACCCATTTCATCAGGGTTACTACACACTACACACAGACTCCACCGTTTTTGAAAGAGATTGATTCCCATAAATAAACAGAAAGATACAAAGCTTAAAGAGAACGTAGAGATATAAAAAATCAAATCAGAACTCAACTATGATAGACATTGTAACCAAAACCCTCAACTAGTTGAACCAAAACATCAGTGTCACAAACACAGATGTTCCCCTGTGGATGAAGGAGACTAATTCCCATAAATAATCAAAAAGGTAAAATCTTGCAGAGAACACGTTGATATGAAAATAATTGTAAATCAAACAAGAGCCCAAATATGATAGACATGATATCCAAGGTCCAAAACTATTAACTAGTTGAATCAAAAAACCAATTAACAAGAAAAAGTACAGACTTAAAACAGAGACCGTCTAAAGACTCTAAACAGGTTATTTTCTTTCAAAAAAATTCAAAATAAAAGTCCAAAAGAGTGCTTATAGTTATTATCAATATATTCTCCTTAATTTTTTTTTGCTCTGTCCTCAATGCATATTGTCCATCGAACTTGTTTAGTGATCCCTGTCACCATAAGAGCCTAAAGAACACAAAAACTTCATGATATAAATTTTGAAAACACTGTCCAAAATAATTGGAACATAAATAATCTATGTATTATGGAGACAAATCCCTGTGTTTTTAGACCTGTATCTTGTAGGGGATGTTTTGGGAATTTGGGGACAGGTTAGAAACATTTTCCAAATTTATTAAATTTATAAAAGTTTTGGAAAATGTCTTGAGGATACCTTTTTATTTCCTGAAGATGATTAGTCATCTTTGGGATGGCCAAAGGACATCTAGACATCCTCAACCCTCTTGGTATCAATTAGAAAAAAACAAATTTATGAAAATAAACACATAAAATTGAAAACAAAAGGGTTAGGGTGCCCACAAGGACCTCCACACCTCTTTATGCCAAGCCTAAACCAAAAACACTCATACTAACAACAAAATACAAACTCATTTTGCCATTTTCTATATGGTGACGAAGAAGACAAGGAAATAGAACAGCTATGAGAAGAAAGCAAAGGGCATCAAAACTACATCATTTGGAATAAGTTTACTATCCATTATCCATTTGCACAATCGTTTGCATTTTTTTTTCAAAGTTTCAAACACTAAGAGAGGATTTTTTTCTTTTTTTGTGTTATATTTGCACTGCCGCTGTGTTTCAAGCTTTCAAAAACAAACAATGAGCAACAGTGAGGGTAATGAAGGTAAAAAGGTTCAAATTAAATAAAGAGGTGGTAGAGGTACTACTAGGGGTTCAAGAGTGTTTTAGGGATTGTGAGATCAAATAATCCATTTGAATATCCTTGTGAAGTTCTCAACAAATATGCAAGGCCCATTTAATCATAAGAAAAACTTTTTACAATTTGCAACAGCCATAGACAAAGTTACAAGAAAAAAAAACAAAGGGGAGTGGAGTATGGCTATGTCATTTGTGCAACAAGGATTATAAGGGCAGCTACACAAAGGTTTACTCCCATTTTTGTGCATAAGTGGATAGGGGACAAGTTGTTATAAAAAAATAACCCCAACTAAGAAAGCTAAGGTGACTAAATTGTACATGGAGGGTGAGCTAAAAAATAAGAGAATGCCAATAAAGACTATCTAACCTAGTATGTAAATGCCTAACCAAACTATGGATGTTAGAGTCAAAGGGGAAAGAGGAGTACTAGTGCTGAAAGGATGCACAATGTGCAATCATAGGAAGTAGTTGAGTCTTCTATTGCCAATTTTTTATATCCATGGCATAGCATTTCATATAACATGTTCTCTCTATTTCAAATAAATTTCAAATATGCAATTGTTGTAAGTCCCTTGTTTGCCCCCATAGAAAACACAAAGTACACATTACGTTTATTAATAGAGAGTATTTTAAGGTGAGTGGTGATGAAAGAAATGAGACACACTTGGATAAGGGAGCGATGCTCTACCATCATGGATGGGTGGACCAATATTAGACATCAGCCACTCATCAATATCATTGACATATGTTTAACTAGCTCTTATTTTCTTAGAGCTATTCAATGTTCATGAAAGGATGCAAACTTCTAATTTCAAATTTTGAAACATGCCATGAAGAGGTTGACCTCTCTAATGTTTGTATCTTGATGGTGACTTGAATGCTTACAAGCATATTTTTTGGACCCCATGTTGTGTTCATGTGTTGAATAGTACATTGAAAAACATTGGAAAGGTAGATTGGATGAAGGCAATAGTGGTAGAAGTCAAAGAAAAACAAATGTTCATTTGCAACCATTATAGGTCACTTGTTTTGTTCAAGACTTTTTTGAGGAAGGACTTCTTCAAACCCATGGATAGTAGATATGCGACTATTTTATTTTGTTAGAGAGGATGTTTGAAGTGCAAAAACCTCTACACTTAGTGATAGTCAATACAAGTGGGGGTAGATGGCCAAAGGCAACCATGACTGAAGGAAAAAGTGTGAAACAAAAGATTTTTTAAAATAACTAGCAGTCCACAAAGAGAGAAGAAATTTTTAACTTTATTATAAAATTATTAACTTATTAATATTCTAACTTGTAAATTATTTTTATTCTTTGTAATAGCATTCACTCTATCATTTGAGTCTTACTCATTTTTAAATTTTGAATTTTTATTTTGTTTGTAGATATGTTTACTCCATCTCACCTGTTGTGTGGGTAATAAGATACGTTGATACAAAATCTCTTGGTCTTGAGAGAGATTTACAAGATATTCGATATGTTCGGGTACATGAAGTGAGTCATTCATTGTATGGGGACCTAATTTGGAATTTTATGAGGAGTATATCAAGCCCATTGTGACACAATATTGGAACACTATGAACAAGTAGTTTCATATAGTAGTCTATGATTTAAATCATATATGATATAAGCCTCGAGAGAGTGTCTCCATCCAATGATAAAGAGATGAAATAAGGGATGAGGAAAGACCTTTGAAAGATGTATGTTGGTGAGGAATTTAATTTATTTCAAACACAATGGCTAGCCTTGCCAATTTTTGTGGTCCAACATTCAACGAACCAAAGGCAAGGACAAATAGAGTTACATTAGCTCAAACCATCCCTATTAGATGATGGACATGGCAAGGTAAGTATGCGCCAAAGTTGAGGATGATTATCATACATATTTTTCATAGATTACTAATTCCTCCATTAAAAAGAAGAATTGTTCCACACACAAATTTATCCAATCAATCAAGAGGAATAAGCTTACCTCTCGACAAACAAAGAAGTTGATGGACATGCATAGTGCATTGAATCTTCATGATTGATAGACTCCCAAGTATCACCAAACTCCAATCACACATTCAGATATTGACCCTGAAGATGCAACATAGATTGATGAAGAGGACTCACACGGGGGATTAGTTGAGATTCCATTGGATGAGGCAGCCCATGATAATGGCAATGACTCAAACTCACACTTAAATTTTGATGCAATGTTAGTAGATGCGAATTACGGGAAACAATAGATTTTCTATGTTTTTTTTATTTTGTAGTTGAAATTGGTGGCCACTTAACATTTTGTTGTAATTTTATATAATATATATGCACATTGACAATTAAACCAATTAAATTTTGTTAATTATGTATCAACTCTCATGTGAGTCTCTACTCAACTCTAATGTTATGGATTAAAGTTCTATAATGTATATGATGAATGTCTAATTAATGTTATTAATAATTGAAATTTCTTATATTTTTAAATATTTTCTATTTTGTCGTCCTCTATAAAATGGCCTCTCAAAAAAATCATCCAAAAAATGCACCCCCAACTGTTATCCCTATCCCAAAGACTTGGTGTGGCATAGTAAATAACATCTACCACCTCTAGAATTTATTGTGGTGGATGGTATAAGTAATCAACTTTGACAATAGCATGAGATGACTGCACAAAGCCCATTAAAGTATATAGTTAAGCATCTAAACCTTGGTAAGAACAATTTTCCACATATAAACACTCGTGCTCCAACGAAAAAAGTTAAGGCAAAACCCATTTTAATAGTCATGTAAACAAAAGAACTGACCCAAAATGCTTAAAACCATACCAACATTAAAAATCAATCTCCTAAATTGAAAATCACTAACATTTATTCTCAATTGCTTGTAGATTAACGAGTTATATAAGAGAATGCCAATCAATGTTCTAATTCAAATCAAAACTAATTTTTGTAAACCATATCTCTATTTAATCTAATGTAAACACAAAGTATACTAAAACAAAAAAAATTTATAAATTTTATAATCCTATTCTAATTCATCATTATTAGTTCCTGCCGGTAGGCAGGAATACTTATGCATTCGCTCGGAATGCATTTAACCGGCAGCATTGACCAATCACATTTTGCCATTTAACATATTACTTATTTTTTCGTATAGTTTGAATTTGGAGAGCTATTTTATATATTGGAAAATTAGCATTTATCTATTTTTATATTCGTTCGAGTAGCTTTATAAATCATTTTCGTTTTAAAAATTCAGGAAAATGCGAACGCATAAATTGATTAAATAAATTTAAGCAAAGACATAGTTTAAAAGTTGGCGGCTAGAGGTACGTAATCCATGAATGCAGATTAAATGCATTAAAATATCAGGAAACTGCGAGTGCATAAATTGATTAATTAAAATTAAGCAAAGGCATAGTTTATCAAATTGGCGGGTAGATGTACGTAATGCATGAATATAAATTAAATGCATTGAATGGCATCTGGCTCGAGGTGAAGGCACTGGAATGGCTTGGAGGCCACGTGTGGCCAGGGTACTTTGGTCATTTAATATAGAGTTAAGTTACTTGGTATGCATTTCTATTACTTTGCGTGTGTTATTTTTGTCTTCTGTGAGCGCCTATTCTGAGGGAGAGTTTTAGCGACTGAGCAGGAGATGTTATAGTTGCAGAGTCCAGACCCAGAAACGAGTTATTTGAGGTGATAATTTGGTAATTTTCAGAGTTTCGTTACATTAAAGTGCATAAAGAAGCTATATTTCATAGTGGTCTATTGTGTGGCCGAGCAAGGTATTTTGTAGTTGCAGAGTTGCACGTTGGACAGTGAGAGATGAATTGCTTGAGGTCAGAAGAGGTAACTTTTCATTTTTTTTGTCTATTTGATACAAGAAATGCAAGTAGGGTTTCATAGTGCTTTAAGGCATTCGTATACTTTGATTATAAATTCGTATTTTAAACTACTTTTAGTATTGTTTATTCAAATTTCTTGTTGAAATGCGAAGGTTTCATCTGCGTTTGATAGGAATTATGTAGAAATCCTCTTGTCCATTTTACTTCATGCATGTGAACCCTGTAAAGTTTGTATATTTTTTATTACTGCAAAGCGGTCCCATAAAGAAGGCTTTCAAACCAAAATTATGTCAACGTGTGCGATAATGAGAGCTTTCGACCAATGAGTCGATAGTGTGTTGCTTTGAGCTTTTCCGTTGTCATCAAAGCATAAAGGATAGAGGGGTTATGTTAAAATTCGTGGTTGTTGTCCTCGTAGGCATAAATCCCTATATTAAACTACTTGTAGTATTATCTATTCGAATTTCTTGTTGAAATGCAAAGGTTTCATCTGCGTTTGATAGGTTTTATGTAGAAATCCTCTTGTTCATTTTACTTCATGCATGTGAGCCCTGTAGAGTTTGTATTTTTTTGATTGCTACAAAGTGGTCCCATAAAGAGGGCTTTGGAACCAAAATTATGTCAACGTGTGCGATAATGAGAGCTTTTCAACAATGAGTCGACTGTGTGTTGCTTTGAGCTTTTCCGTTGTCATGAAAGCATAAAGGATAGAGGGATTATGTTAAAATTCATGGTGGTTGTCCTCGTAGGCATAAATGCAAACAATGGGAGCATAAAGAATGCAGTAGAAACCTTTTTCCTGCCAGCAAGCATAAAAATTCTGTCAGATGTCGTCGTTACTGTTTTTGTATCTTGGGGTTATAAAAAACTATGTCAAAAATGTTATAGAATCCAAATTACAATGTTGCCATAGAGCAGTTAAGTAATATTGCTTGATAGAATAGTTTTAGGCTTCATGCAAAAGAGAAGTCAAATTCATTGCTAGAAGATTTGTGGTCCAAGAACATGTGGCAATTAGTTTGTGTAGTTAATCTGATCTACATTTATACTTGTGTCTCTTGAATCTAGAAAAATGCTTGCTAGTGTTTTAATGGTTTTCGCTATTAGTATCCATCGCAGTAGGAGTACTATATATTGCTATTCTTATAGAAAAACAAACACATGGTTTTTGTTTTCTAATCAAAGCTTTTTACATGGTGCAATGCTTTTGGTTGGAAGAAAAGAGGTCGTGTAGCGGCCCAGCTGTGGAAAATTCTTCAAGCAAGTAGTACAAGGTGAGTTTCTAGAATGAACCTTCTCCTTTGTTTACAACTGCATATAGTAGATAGAGAAAAAGGTTAATTCAAGATTCTCACTGTATTGATTGTACTTGTAATCATATCGTTGCTTTTTGTTACAAGGACAATCTTTGCAAATGGGTATTGTGAGTGGCATATGCTATATGGTTCATAAAAATTAAGCAGTTGGGGTTCAAAAGTAGATCTTCGTTGCAGTGGCATGATCTCAGAAATGCAATAATTATCCAATCAATTTTTTGGGTGGCTGATTGCACTTTATAATTTAAACCTACCTTTTTTAATTTTGAGAGTTTGATTCTGAATCCATATGAATACTTTGATTAAAACTACTGGCTAAAGGTGCATAATTCATTTATGCAAAAATAATGCATTTAATGGCATCAGACTAGAGGCGAGGCTGTTTGGATTGCTAATTAGTCTTTGAATATATAACAATTAAAAGAGATAAATAAGTATAATTATCCTTGGCCACATTTCACATTTTGACCTTTCAATCAAAGTCAATTAACAAAGTAGCAGTTAGACCTACAGAAGGTTCAAGGACTATGCTGGTAGAAAAACATATTTTGGACAATGGCTAGACAAGTTGTTGAAATTGCTTTACAAACTTTGAAGCAAATGCATTTTTCCTTCTGTTTGCTTTCATTGTACATCTTAAATGGAAGTTGGGTTTCGCATTGTTGCAATGCATTTGGATACTTTGATTGTAAAATCATAGTTTAGATCATTTTAAGTGTTATCGATTCAAACCTTTCCTTGAAATACCAAGGATTCATCTGAATCTTGGAGGCAACGTACAACTGTCTATAATTATCCTTGGCCACATTTTACATTTGACCTTTCAATCAAAGTCAATTAACAAAGTAGCAGTTAGACCTAAAGAAGGTTGAAGGACTATGCTATAGAAAACCATATTTTGGACAATGGCTAGACAACCTATTGAAATTGCTCTACAAACTTTAAAGCAAATGCATTTTCCCTTCTATTTACTCTCATTGTACATCTTAAATGGAACTTGGGTTTCGCATTGTTACAATGCATTTGGATACTTTGATTGTAAAATCATAGTTTAGATCATTTTAAGTGTTATTGATTCAAATCTTTCCTTGAAATATGAAGGATTCATCTGAGTCTTGTAGGCAATGTACAACTGTCCTATAAAGAGAGCTTTGGAACCAATGAGCTGTCATAAAGGATAGAGGATTATTGTCAAATATTGTGGTTATTGTCCTCATAGGCACACATGCAAAATATGGAAGCATATCGAAAGCAAGTTAACTCTTTAATAATCCCATGAAATATAGTCTTTGTATGCATCCATGCATACAGGTTTGCATGTATATATGTGTGCATGTAATTATGTATATATGAATGCATGTATCTATGTTGCCATGTATGTATGTGTGTATATAACAGATTACTATTGCATTTTCTTTAAATGCTTTTTTGTGGATGGCACCAGCTAGCCATCCAGTCATATTGTGGTTGTTGTACATATTGCTTTTAAAGATATGTGAACTCAATTTTGTGAGTTATATTTCATATTCGTAAATTGGCATTTATCTGTTTTTGGAACCCATGGGAGTGGCTTTTTGAATCGTGATTGTTTTAAAATTTTTGTGAAAATGCAAATGCATAGGTTCATTGATGGCTATGTGCTTTCATGCATATATGCATATTTATAGGATTCATTGCTATCCTGTAAAGGCCACATAAATATTCATTCCCCAAGCCCATGTAGTCATTTCAATATGTGCATATATTAAGGGATCTATTGATACATGGATATGTGCATCCATGGATACATGAACGCATATATAGATGTAACCGTGTGATCATGTATGTATGTGTACGTGTATATATGTGTACATCCATGCATGTATCTATGCATCTGTGCATTGAGGCATGTGTGCAGCTATGTGTCTATGAATACATTTTATCCAGTAATCAATGTTAATTAATAGACTAGCACTCGTACCTAGAGAATGTTCAAGGATTGTGCCGATAGAAAACCATATGCATATCAATATGTTAGAGAGCATGTATCTATGCATGGGTGTGTATAGATGCTAATTGTTCTGAATTTTGGTTGCATGTGATTGCATTAAACAATTAAGAATAAGTGCTAGATAATTGAAGTAAAATGACCCCATTCAGTTAGCAGATCAATTTTTCTCAGCCCTTTACATGTTAACTGAGAGTTTTGAAGCTTTTGTTGTTCATTGGCAGTCTTTGAAGCTTAAATGTCACAGTATATGTAGCATTTTACCCAATAGCTCTATCATTCATGATGATTTAGGCAAGTTCATATTTCCTCATTCATCCTTGTATTGTCTCATATCTAAATAATTAGGCAACTACTAATTAGCCTTTAAGTACATAGCAATTCAAAGAAAGAAATGATTGCAATTAGCCTTGTGTACATTTAAACTATTAATCAAAGGCAATTAACAAACTAGCCCTAGAAAACCATGCCCATGTTAATGTGTTGAATACCATGTATTTGTGCATGGGTGTATATGGATGCTATGAGTTGTGATTTCTACCATTATGTAGCGCTTACTATTACTTGTACAACCAAGCGATATGCAAGTAGAGTTCATAGTTCATAGCATCCAGATACATTCAAGGACAAATACAAATCAAGGTTGTTGGCATCTTGATAAGAAAGATGATTAGATACATCCAATTAATGTATGTCACAACATCTTATTAAATAAAGATGATTTGGTTAGGCAGGTTACAAATTGGAATCCTTATTGGTGTGTGGCTAATGCTCTTTTTGATTGAAGACTTGTCAAGAAAATTACATGCCAATACTATTAGAAAACAAGTAGAATTAGATTAATTGATTGACTATAATTTTGGTTCCAAAGCTCTCTTTATGGGACCACTTTGCAGCAATAAAAAAAGATACAAACTCTACAGGTCTCACATGCATGGAGTAAAATGAACAAGAGGATTTCTACATAGTACCTATCAAACATAGATGAAACCTTCGCATTTCAACAAGAAATTTGAATAGATAATACTAAAAGTAGTTTAAAATACGAATTTATGCCTATGAGGACAACAACCACAACTTTTAACAGAACCCCTCTATCCTTTATGCTTTGATGACAACGGAAAAGCTCAAAGCAACACACTATTCACTCATAGTTCAAAAGCTCTCATTATCGCACGTGTTGACATAATTTTGGTTCCAAAGCCCTCTTTATGGGACCACTTTGCAGTAGTCAATAATATACAGACTTTACAGGGCTCACATGCATGAAGTAAAATGGACAAGAGGATTTCTACATAATTCCTATCAAACGCAGATGAAACCTTCGCATTTCAACAAGAAACTCGAATAGATAATACTAAAAGTAGTTTAAAATATGAATTTATAATCAAAGTATAACAATGTCTTAAAGCACTATGAAACCCTACTTGCATTTTTGTTTGCATGTCCCTAGTTTAAACATTTAATTATTGGTTCTTGATAATGGAATGAAATGAACTTGGACAAATGGAAATAGAATGACCCCATGGAATTGGAACATCAATGTTTGCATGGCTTTAACATGATAGCAAATTTGCATGCATGAGACTTATTTGAATCTCAAATGTCATAGTGTATGTGGCCTATTAGCTAGTTGGCTTAACATGATAGCTTTCAAACAAATTAATTCAGCGATCAATCAAGCTAATTGGCTGAAGAATTAATTGTGTTCCATGGTTAGTCATAGCTAATTATTGGTCATCTTTATCCTCCAAATCAGTTAAATCAATGTTGCTTATTCACATTCACAGATACACAATCTTTCTAAACATTTTGCGTGCTTTTAATAGGAAAAGAACTTTAGAACAGGATATGTACATTCATCTAAGCATCAAAAGACGTACATTTTTGACAGATATAATGGTTTGTAATGCTGTCATGAATATGCATACCAAATAGAGAAGCACAAGCAAAAACATTTAAACTGTTTGACAGAATTCCTCGAAGAAATGTTGGCTCTTGGTGTGTAGTGATTGAAAATTATGCAAAGAATTATTTGTCAAAAAGGGCTTTTTGAAAACATTCAAGCAAATCAACTAAATAGCCGATCAAGTTAACTGTGAATCAAGTTACTTGATTAATCAATGAAACTAGTTCATTGATAGATCAATTTTCTTGAATAGTTAATTATAGTTAATTAAAAAACATCTTTGTACACCAAATCAATTAAACCAATCATGGCCATTCATATGCAAAAAAAGGAATTTCTTGAAAAGGCTTTATAGACAAGGAAGCAAATGCAATTGCTAGGTGTAAACCGAAATTGCAAAATCCTCGCCAACATCTTCCTTTCTGTTTCTTGTGCTACAAATATTCAACAGGCTATAGCTGTCCATATTAATTGTATCCCTTCGTCTATGTTGAAGCCATCTGTTTATTCTATTGCTTTCGCTATTATTTCATGAAAGCTCAAGTGTCATAGTATATGTGGCGTAGCAGCTAATAAGTCCATCTCACATTTTGCTCATGACAATTTAATTTGTCTCATCTGTCTCTGAACCATTAATCAAAGTCAATTAACAAACAAGTCAATCTTACACTTGACTCATGCAAATTAAGTCAATTCTATCTTTTACTCATTAATGAAATTAACTAATCATCTTAACAAGATAGCTTTGAAAAAAGTTAGGTCATTGATCAATCAAGCTGTTTGACTGATGAGTTAATTGAGTTCAATAGTTAATCATAGTAATAGCAAACAAATGCTTGTTAGATGATGTCATTGTTGAAACCCTACTTGCATTTCTGTTTGCATGTACCTGGTTTAAACATTTAATTATTGGTTCTTGATAATGGAATAAAATGAACTAGGACAAATGGAAATAGAATGACCCCATGGAATTGGAACATCAATGTTTACATGGCTTTAACATGATAACAGATTTGCGTGCATGAGACTTATTTGAATCTCAAATGTCATACTATATGTGACATATTAGCTAGTTGGCTTAACATGATATCTTTCAAACAAGTTAATTCAGCGATCAATCAAGCTAATTGGCTGATGAATTAATTGTGTTCCATGGTTAGTCATAGCTAATTATTAGTCATCTTTATCCTCCAAATCAGTTAAATCAATCTTGCTTATTCACATTCACAGATACACAATCTTTCTAAACATTTTGCATGCTTTTAATAGAAAAAGAGCTTTAGAACAACATATGTACATTCATCTAAGCATCATAAGACGTACATTTCTGATAGATATAATGGTTTGAAATGCTGTCATGAATATGCATACCAAATATGGAAGCACAAGCAAAAACATTTAAACTGTTTGACATAATCCCTCGAAGAAATGTTGGCTCTTGGTGTGTAGTGATTGCAAATTATGCAAAGAATTATTTGTCGAAAAGGGCTTTTTGCAAAAATTCAAGCAAATCAACTAAATAGCTGATCAAGTTAACTGTGAATCAAGTTACTTGACTAATCAATGAAACTAGTTCATTGATAGATCAATTTTCTTGAATAGTTAATTATAGTTAATTAAAAAAAATCTTTGTACACCAAATCAATTAAACCAATCATGGCCATTCATATGCAAAAAAAGGAATTTCTTGCAAAGGCTTTATAGACAAGGAAGCAAATGCAATTGCTAGGTGTAAACCGAAATTGCAAAATCTTCACCAACATCTTCCTTTCTGTTTCTTATGCTACAAATATTCAACAGGCTATAGCTGTCCATATTAATTGTATCCCTTCGTCTATGTTGAAGCCATCTGTTTATTCTATTGCTTTTGCTATTATTTCATGAAAGCTCAAATGTCATAGTATATGTGGCGTAGCAGCTAATAAGTCCATCTCACATTTTTCTCATGACAATTTAATTTGTCTCATCTGTCTCTGAACCATTAATCAAAGTCAATTAACAAACAAGTCAATCTTACACTTAGCTCATGCAAATTAAGTCAATTCTATCTTTTACTCATTAATGAAATTAACTAATTAGCTTAACAAGATAGCTTTGAAAAAAGTTAGGTCAGTGATCAATCAAGCTGTTTGACTGATGAGTCAATTGAGTTCAATAGTTAATCATAGTAATAGCAAACAAATCCTTGTTTGATGATGTCATTGTTGAATTTGCTTTTGTGTCCCTGTCTACACTTTTGCTACAGCTTGAAGCAATGATGCTTCATGGTTCAAGTATTAAGTGTAATTGGAAACCTTTCTTGACTTACATTCATTGATTTAAATCTGTTTGGAAACCATATTTGTAGTGGTTCTTTAGGCTCGATGCAAAACAACAATGTAGTTAAAATGCATAGCAAAAGCCTGTAGAGAACCATGCTCGCACTTGTGCATTTGGAATTCAAGAACCTATGATAAATATACTACTAGGTTAATCTGTTTCCAATTGATACTTGTTTCCATTGAATCTAAAAATAAACTAGCTGGTGTATTTCGGTGTTTTGACTATTAGTATCCACTACACTATCACTGTCATCCATTGCAATTATAATTTTGGGAGTTGTTTGCACAAATGTGTTTTCATGCATTGTGAAACCCAACTTGCATTTCTGGGATAAAATGAAGCAAAATAAATAAAAGTAGCAATTTGCTGCCTTGAGTAACTTGTCTCTTGGTATTCATTCAATGAGCACAGGAGCCTTTGCTCTGTCATTGTAAACGTCCCCTTTCTATTGATAAAAGCTGTCAGTTTTCTAACCTATGTCTTTGCTTAAATTTATTTGTATATGTCATCTTGTTCCAGACTCTCAGTAAAAAAAGAATCTGCATATTCTACCACCAACGAAAATGCATTAACGTCAAAGGAGTTTGAAATTCAAGATAACAAACCTAATAGCACTCGCTTGGATAAACTGTTTTCTATAGTGACAATTTTATTGGCTCCTAGTGTCAAGGAAAGAATACTCATGCATTTGGTTGAAATGCTTTTAACTGGCAGCATTGGACAATCACATTTTTCCATTTAACATATTACTTATTTTTTTGTATAGTTTGAATTTGGAGAGCTATTTTATATATTGGAAAATTAGCATTTATCTATTTTCCTATTTGTCCGAGTAGCTTTATAAATCATTTTCGTTTAAAAAATTCGGGAAAATGCAAGTGCATAAATTGATTAAATAAATTTAAGCAAAGGCATAGTTTAAAAGTTGGCGGCTAGAGGTACGTAATCCATGAATGCAGATTGAATGCATTAAAATATTAGGAAAATGCGAGTGCATAAATTGATTTAATAAATTTAAGCAAAGACATAGTTTACAAAATTGGTGGGTAGATGTATGTAATGCATGAATACAAATTAAATGCATTGAATGGCATCTGGCTCGAGGTGAAGGCACTGGAATGGCTTAGAGGCCACGCATGGCCAAGGTACTTTGGTCATTTAATATAGAGTTAAGTCACTTGCTATGCATTTCTATTACTTTGCGTGTTTTGTTTTTTGTGTTTTGTAAGCTCTTGTTCTGAGGAAGAGTTTGTAGCCACTGAGCAGGAGATGTTACAGTTGCAGGGTCCAGACCTAGAAACTAGTTACTTGAGATGATAATTTGTTATTTTCCATAGTTCCTTTCCATTAAAGTGCATAATGAAGCTATGTTTCATAGTGCTTTAGTTCACTATCACTATCACTTTCTACCTAATGTGTCAGTGCATGTATGTATGTATGCATGTCTCTATGTGCATATGCATTTACCTATGTGCATATCTATGTAGACATTTGTAGATGCATATATGCATGTATGCATGTGACTCTAGATATATCTATGCATATATGTATTTATGCATATATGTATGTGTGTATAGATGCATCTATGTGTATATGCATGCAATCATATGGATGCATATATGTTTATGTCCATACATGCATTCATCTGTCTTTACATGGATGTATCTGTACATATATATACATATGTATACATATATGTGTGTGTCGATATGTCTTTTCTAGGAAAGAGTTTACAGTGACAAGGCAAAGGTTGTCATGGTTCCAAACAAGGACACTTGCAGACAAGCTACTCCAGGCAATAAATAGTTTCTTTCATCAGTTTTCTTTTATTTTAACGTCCATAGGCACATTGGGTTTCACAGTGCTTAGCCTACGCTATTCTTCAGAGACTAGTTCCTTGGACAAGCAATTTTCTTTTGTCCAATGTACAATGTGAGAGCTTAACAATAACTTGGCGCTTATGAGTCCTCTAAAGATTGCATATCTTCAATTACTGTAGAACTGTTCCATAGTGTAAGCTTTAGAGCCATTGTTCTGTTAGCATGTCCCATAATGGGACCTTACAAACAATATGAGGACAATGTGTTGAGAGGACTTTACAAACTGTTAGGCAAATGCAATTTATAGATATAAGCCTAAACTCCACAATTGCTTTCATCTCTCTTGTTGTCATTAAAGAATAAAGCAAAGAGGATTTTTTCGCAACTTCTAATTTTTGTACTTTTACATGATAATTCACCTTATTAATTAATGAATCAAATTATCTTAATTAATTAATTTCATTTTTCCTTCTGTCATTTCATATCTAATTAATTAGGTAACTGTTGAATAGTATTTATATACATAATAATTAAAACAAAGAAATAATTATAACTATCCTTGTGCACATTTGACCCATCAAACAAAGTCAATTAAAAAATCTGATTCCACTTGTTCACTGATAGTATTGGCATGCAATTTTCTTGAAAAGTCTTGAAAAAGAGGATTACTCACACACCAATAAGGATTCTGATTTGTAACATTCCTATCCAAATCATCTTCATTGAATAAGATGTTGTGGCATACATTAATTGGATGTATCTCATCATCTTTCTTATCAGGATGCCAACCTTGGTTTGTATTTCTCCTTGGGTGTATCTAAATGCCATGAGTTATGAATTCTACTTGCATGTGGCTTCATTGCACAAGTAATAGTAAGTGCTACATAATGGTACAAAATAAACTTATGCATATGGAAATGAAATGACCCCATTTAGTTAGAAAATCAATATTTACGTCGCTTTCACTATTAAGTGATAGCTGGTTTGGCATTAAACAATAGCTAGAAATTGTTTCTACCAGAACTTAATAGTGCTAGCACAAGTTTGTGTTGTTTTTTGGCTTAGTATTGACAAGTTGTCGTGGCCTATTTACACTTTTTTAGGCGCTTAAGCAAATATGGGATCTATTCCATTGATTGCTCTTAAAGAGCTTATGCCACCATTGCAATAACATAATTACACTAGTGCATGCATATGCAAAAAAATGTTCTATATTATAGGGTACACAAATAGCAATAAGTATTTAAAAATTATAAAATGCAATTTTCATTTTAAGAAACAAAAGTTCTTACTTGGGTTGTTTCTCATTCAAATGAATCTACATAAGAATTTTGTTTTGTTTTTATGAATAGCATAGTATATGTCACTCACTGTACTCATTTGTCTAAATTGTCCTTGTAACAGGGATCAATGCTTTCAACTGTATTTAAACAATCACGCACAAACTGCACTAGGGAAAATTGCTTGTGCCTATCACAATTTGTACATTCCTACAAGTATACTTGATCGTTCGATAGCAAATTGCAAGGTCAGTTTTCCAAATTGTCTTTTTGCTTTTCTTGAAATGCAATTGAAATTATTCAATATAATAACTGCATAAAGTTCTTTTCCATGTATTCATTTTGTCATCTTGTATTCCTCATTTCTTTGAACATAAATCATTTAGAAGGCTGCTTCCACATATACAAACAGGAAAACACATTTTCCACAATTGCAATAGTAATTTGTCTTCCGACAATAGAACATGTTTTGCTTATGTGTTAATAAGTTATACTTCCTCTATACAATATCCATAGAATAGAATGAACTGCTAGCATGCAATTTTTAAACCCTGTTTGCAGTTTCAAATAGCCTATAGAGTCATAAGTCTTTGTTTTATGTCAACTGGTTTTTACCTATATGCATTTAAGGCAATTTTTTTCATAGGACTGCTTATATCTGTGGCAAGTTGTTGTGCAGTATGCAAGTTAATGTATGTTTAATCTTCCTGTGTTGCAAATAAAAGCCTACAAAGTTAATTTCAAAAGCTGACATGGCACATGAGTACGATGAATGATGTACTACGTCACTCATAGACATGATGCAATATTTTTCCATGGTCTTGCTTACATGCAAAATGACATTAACCACAATTTTTTTTGCTCACATTGCCAATTTCACTGTGTGCTTTAAACCTCTAGAGTAAGAGAAAATTGAGGAAATAAACTATTTAATGCCTCAAGTAGCTCGTTTATGGTTCTGGATACTGTAACTATAACAAAGTCTGCTCAATCGCTATAAACTCTCCTAGAACAAAGACTTGTAGAATAGAAAAACAATTTGCGCAAAGTAATAGTCATGCTTAATAGTTGACTTAAGTCTATAAGAAATGAACAAAGCAACCTAGCTATACATGTCCACCAAGCCATTCCAACAGTTTCTCATCCATCCACATGCTATTTAATGCATTTGCTTTGCATGTATGCACTGTGCGCCTGCACCTCTAAGTTTCAATCTCTTTTTTTAATTATTTAATCAATCTATGCCTTCACTTTTGCTTAATGGACCTATGCCATCGCATTTTCCTCAAATTTTTAAAACAAAAATGATTTTAAAAGCTATTCCCACAAATAAGAAAAGCCATAGATCTTCTTTGATCAAACAATGCTTTTGCATTTCCCTGATTTTCTTTAAATAGAAATGATTTGTGAATCTATTCTCTACATGCCACTTAATTCATGTTTATCTGAATAGCTTTTAAAATCATTTGTTCTTTGAAAAAAATAAGTTGCTTAGAAGTACATAGAAACAAAGGAATCCAATTACACAAAACATTTAAATACCATAGACTGAGATTGACAATGTGAGCAAAAAATATTCTTATCGACCATTTGTTGCATGTAAACAAAGCTACCTGAAAATATTGTTTTGTGTTTGTGGCACTGAAAGTATACATCATGCATTGTACTCATTTATCCACTTTGTCAATGTAACAGGAATAAGTACATACAATCCTACTGGGGGACAATGGATAACAAGGTTAGGTTGAAGAATTAATACTATTTTCCCCTTGTGCTTCTATTAAATTGTTTGCTGTGTGGTATGTTACGTAGGCTTCTGCTACTACTCAAGATCCATTTTCCAACATATATAGAGATTATTAACTTCCAAGATGCTCAATAACATGATTAATACTATGGAAAGCTATTGAGTAAAAGCATATAGGCGACGATGTAAACAATTATAGATTTTGTAATCTAGATAATAGCGTTAGATGCTATTCATACAAAACATTTTCTATTCTCAAACACATTAGGATACACGAGAAACAAAGAAAATGATAGACGTTGACACATATGAATTAACAAAGCGCCCCCAAATATCAAACATTGACTATGTGCTTAAGGGCGAGGGACTTTGCAGATTGAGTGCTTTTGCATACAATGTTGGTGATTGTTTGTTTGACTCATTACAACTATTGCTTAACAATCCTTACACATCAATTGAACTACAAAATGGAGCTATAGATTACTTCTTGAATTGCCTTCAAAACAAGGACAAAGAAGCAATAAAATCATACAATTATGAACTAGACCCTGATACTCTATATACATTGCACAAAGTACATGATCCGCAAACATATTTCTGCAGAATGCGATTATCTGCAAAGCCACAAGCAGATTGCACAGAAAGTGGATTGTGGGGTGACCTATTTTGCATTCACTGCATATCCAAATGGTTGAATATACAAATATCCCTTTGGTCAAGAACAACAGCAAGAAGGTACTTACAGTTTAATAGTTCTGATTACACAGAATCAGTCTCTATACTATTTCATGACATGAATTCTTTAAGTGGACACTTTGAACCATTGTTAAAAATTGAAACACAAAACGTAACTTCAAAACAGCCCATAGGTTCACATGAAATAAAAAAATTGTGCACAAAGTATCCTCGAATGTCAAACATTGACAATGTCCTTAGAGCTGAAGGCCTTTGTAGATTAAGCACATTTGCATACAATGTTGGCAATTGTTTGTTTGATTTGCTTCAAGTGCTACTTAACAACCAGTACACCTCAAGTCAATTACACAATGGAGCTATAGATTATTTCCTAGCTTGCTTTCAAAAAAGAGACAAAGAAGCAATTAAATCATATAACAATGAACTAAATCCTAATACTCTATATACATTGCACAAAGTACATGATCAAGAAACATACTTCCGCAAGATGTGGTTGTCTGCAAGCCCATGCATAGCCCATAGAGAATGTGGATTGTGGGGTGACTTGTTTTGCATTCACTGGATATCCAAATGGTTAAAAATACAAATAAGCCTCTGGTCATTGACAACATCAAGAAAGTACTTAGATTTCAATGATTCTGGATATACAAAATCAGTCTCTATACTGTTCCATGATACAAATCCTCTGGCTAGACATTTTGAGCCGCTTCTAAGAATCAAAGCCAAAAATCTAACTCGCCAATGCTCAACAAGCTTACTCCAACTAAAAAAGTTGATCAGAAATCGTCCACAATACAAAAATACTTACTTGACCAAGCCACATGCTTTGCCTAAAAACAAGGAAAATTTGATACCATTTGTCATAGCAAACAATTTTAAACATAAATCAACAATAAGACTTAATCACCTGAAGAACTTGATTAGAAAAAAAAAACAAAAAGAAAGTGTACCTAGCAGTCTGAAGAAAAAAAAAATATTGACACCAATAGAAATTTATAAAACAACAATATGAGATACACCAAAATACCCATGTGCAATTTGCCAAGTGCTCTGTTTGAACAAGGACATCAGGATATTCAAAGAAAAACAAAAACAATTATACTATAAGCTACTACAATCAGATTCCTTACCATTCACAGATTTCATATGCCATGTATGCTACTTTGCATTGAAACAGTCCACTATTCCAAAGTATGCTACGCCATAGAAAATAAGAACTAATAGACCATTGTGCTATGTGCAAAATTTAACTCATCTAGAAGAACGACTTGTCTCACTTAGAATTGCATTTGCACAGATTTGGGAACTAGGGTTCAAAAGGTCTCAAATAGGCCTAACAGGTTCTATTATAAATGTCCTTGTTGACATGAACATTGTACAAAGAGCATTACCACAATCAATTAACAACACACAAACAATTGCTATTTCATTGAAAAGACGCTTAAAATACAAAAATGCATTTCAAAAAGGCATGGTGCGCCCAAATGTCATCATGCAAGCTTTGACTCAATTAACAAGGACACCATTATACAAAATGCACGAAGTCCACATAAACCAAGATTGGCAAGAAGTTCTCCAATGCACTGAAGAAAACGAAGACAATAGTCCACAAAATACAAGTGAAACAGAATCAGACAGTGAAATGGAAAATGAAAACCCATCAGAAACATTGATACATGGATTCACTGAGTCTAGAAGTATCCATAACATGGAAGACAAGATTATTGAAATTGCACCTGCAGAGCACAAGTATCCAATTGGAATATTTAAGGACATCTATGCTGAAGAAATGAATTTCCCAACTTTATTCTTTGGCAAACCACGTGATAATGACATTGTAAAAAACTTTACGTATCAAAAAATAGTACGCTGGGAGCTCTTACAGTCACAAAGACAATTTGCATATCATACAACAAACATTTTTTTCAAAGCTATAAAGGTACTAATACAACAAGTACTGTCTACAATGACAATAAGAATCCACAAGGGCCAGTTAAAAGGGCGAAAGCTATTTGCGAAAGACGTTAAACACAAACCAAACCTAGAAAAAATTCTTAAATCAGATATTGGATATGTTGATTTCAAAAGAATAAGAATCTCTCCAGACTATTCACAACAACTTAAGAAAAATGTATTTGCTATGATTCGACAACTAGGACCACCGACATTTTTCATCACTTTCTCTAGTGCTGAGCAAAATTGGGATCCATTAATTCAAACATTACAAGAGCTGCACAATCTACACCAATCAGCACAAAACCATCAAGAATCTAATCACCCAACACACGTTGACAAATTTGAACTAATCAAGAAAGATCCTATCACTTGTGCACATTACTATAAACATAGAATCAATGCAATAAAAAAATTGATACTTACAGATGACTCTTTCTTTACAAATGTCATTGATTACTTCTCAGTTACTGAGTTCCAAAATTGAGGAATGAACATGATCATTTTCTCATATGGGTTAAAAATGCACCAATCTACACAGAAAATAACAACATGGACATCATAGCTTTTGTTGATAAGTATATTACTTGCGACACTGAAAATTTGGAACTTCCTTTGGCAATGCTACACAAACACCATCATACAAAGAAATGCAAGAGATCAAGAAAACAACTTTGTAGGTACAATTTTCCTTTCCCACCAATGCAAAAGTCAACTATACTTTTACCAATACTCCAAAAGACTGAAGCGATAACTACAAATGCCACTGACATCTTTTTCAAAACTCCAAAAAGAAAACTATGACGAAAAATTCACTTTTCAAATGTTCTTAAAAGAATTAAACTTAACTGACAATGAATACATTGAAGCTTTGAGCTCAAAATTAAACAGGCCTACGCTTTTCTTACAAAGAAAACCATCACAAATATGGAACAATGGTTTTTCAAGGAAAATTCCAGATCTTTGGAAGGCTAATACAGATGCACAATTTGTCTTGAATGCATATGCTGCTGCTATGTACTGTAGCTCATATATTGCAAAAGTAGACAAGTCAATGACATATGCATTCAAAAGAATACGTACAGACCACAAGCAAGAAAATATTGATGCAATACGAATGGTAAGTAAACTTGGAAATGACATGCTTAACTTGCAACAAATGTCATCACAACAAGCTGCACATATTGTTCTGTCATTGCCATTAAATTACAGTTCAAGAATATATATATTCATTGATACACGATCTGACAATGATCACACATTTATACTCAAATCTGTTAAACAATTGAGCAATGAGCTAGATGAATCAGAAAACATTCTTGTGAAATCTATTATAGACTACTATTTAAAACGTCCTGAAACAATGGTGGACATATGTCTTGCAGAATTTGTTTGAAGATACAACAAATACGGTGCTACAATTAAACCAAAGGCCAAACCCAATGTGATACGGTTTATCAATTTCCACAAACACTTTGATATAGAGAATCATTGTAGAGAGAAATTGGTTCTCTATGTTCCATTTACCATTAATGAGAATACACTCAAACAAAACTTTGACTCTTGGGAACATGCATACATGTACCATGGACAAACCATTCAAACAAATAGTGCAAAGTTCATCCACAACACAAACTCCGCATGGGGTGACATTGACAAAGCTATAAATGATCTTCAGTCTCTTGAAGATGAAAAGCTCATTGACCGGCCAATGCAAGCAAAGCTTTCCCAGAAAGAACTATATGACATTCAAACAGACCTTCCAAACATAGGTCATTCTAACCCAAATACCACGTACTCCAATGGATTTGAAATTACAAAGCACCCACAGATTATAGATAACAATGAATACTACAAGTTAAGACGAATGTTAAATAAAGAACAACAAGCAATTGTTAAGGATGTTCTCATAAAAAAGATGAAAAATCCACAAAAGCCATTGCACTTGTTTTTGACTGGGGGAGCTGGAACAGGAAAGACTTTTACAGCAAAAGCCATCTACCAAGCTCTCATTCGCATGTATAGCAATTCTGTTGACAATAATCCAGACAAACCCAAGGGCTTATTAATTGCATATACAGGTAAAGCATCATATAACATAGGGGGATTCACATTACATTCAGCATTTCACATACCTTTTAATACATCAGAATTCCTACCACTGAACACCGAAGTACTTGACACTATGTCAAAGCACTATGATCAATTGCGCATACTTCTTATAGATGAGATATCATTAGTTGGCTCAACATTTCTATGGTATATTGATAGAAGACTACGAGACATAATGCAAATGCCTACAACATACTTTAGAAACCTTGATACCATATTTTGTGGTGACCTTTACTAGGCACAACTTGTCCTTGACTCCGTGGTTTTCAAAAATAGGCCTACTCCAATTGAATTAATGCCTTATAGTTTCTGGAAAGACCACATAAAATGCTATTCATTGGTGACTACCATGAGACAAAAAGATGAAATATTTAAATTTCAATCCTTAATAGACTATGAGTAGGCATTCATACAACTCATGACATAGACTATATCAACAAAATTTTCTTTCGTCCTATACCATTAGATCCATTGCTTCCGCACCTTTTCTATAGGAGAATAGATGTTCAAGCTCATAACAACAAAATGCTATCAATCATTCCAACCCAAATGATTGTGCTAAATGCAATAGATGAAGTTCATGAGGACCTTAATGCAATACGAGTGTATAGTCACACAACGACACTCCCATCACAAATATGCTTGAAACCAAACATTCTTGTTGAGCTTTATGTAGGCAATTACAATGTTCAAGATGGCCTCATCAACGGTTCAGATGGAATTTTTAAAGCATATACAACACATAACAATATTGATATTGTCTGGATTAAATTTAATGACCCATCAATTGGACATCACCAGCGCACAAAACTAGCACACTACTATTCTACTATCATTGACAAAGACTGGGTGCCTATACAACGCATTGCTAGGCCAATCCAAAAAATAACAATAAACAAGAAAATTACAACTAGAAAATAATTCCTGGTACAAGTAGCATGTGCACGAACCATACATCGATCCCAAGGATTAACAATGGAGGCCTTGGCTTTTGATCCCATAGGAATTAGACAACATGGACTAACCTATACAACTCTGTCATGAACAAAATCAGTAGAATCATTATTTCTGTTACAACCTTTAACTACAAAAAACTTCAAAGTTAAAGACAAAATACAACTAGAAATGTCTCATCTTCAGACATGTGCACAATGGCAACTTGATAATCTAAACACATGTTCAAAAAACAAATCACATATGCTCCTATGTACATTGAACACTCGTAGCTTGAAAGCACATGCAAAAGACATTGTCAATGACTATGGCATAATGCAATCTGATATCTTGTGTCTCCAAGAAACACATATGCATCCCTTTGAGCTAAATACCTTGCTGCACTATTTTGATAGCTTCTCTATACATAACATACATGGCATAGCAACTCTAACCAGGAAACATTTACTCCTGTCAAAAACAACACAACATGAAACCTCAAATATTGAAGCCATCACATCAACAGTAATGCTATCTAACAATGAACTCAATGTAATATTTATGCAAGACCTGCAATTGCCATAGATGAAGTAATCACAATCTTGCAAATAATTATTGGATCCACAAATTCAGAAAACATGTTGTACATTTTAGGCGATTTTAATGTCGACATGTCTTCAGAAAGCAGAAGCAAAAAAATGCTTCACAGTTATATGCAGCAGAACAATATACAATTTATGTTGAACCAACAACACAGCATGGGCAACTCAGTCATTGATCACATTTGGTCCAACATGACTACAAATATATGCTCTATCTATATATCAGAAGCATATTGGACTGATCACAATCCAATTTTCCTAAAATTGCATGTTGCCCAATAGACAAATTCAACTTTATAGAACTTATAGCCTTATATCACCTTTATGCAATGCAATGTCTTTTCCAATGCTATATCCATTATTTGCAGGAGATCTATGGATGAAACTAAAAGACAGTCAAAGCAAATACAAACCACACAAGAAGAATCAACACAACGGTAAAGTGCTCATAGTATTATTCCTTCATACTCATTCACCCAAATCACAAATATTCAAATAACATTGTTCCAATTCTTTGTAGGACACCAAAAGATGTATCAAAAAGACAAGTAAAACAGGTGCAAATTGCACAGGAAGAGTTAGCACAATGGTAAAGTACTTGGTTCTTCATTGTACCACCATTTTCCCAGCTTGCTAATATTAAATTAGCATTCAATTGACATTATCCTTATTCCTTGTAGGACAAGAGTAAAGAAACCTAAGATTGTTTCAATCGAACAGCTAAATGCAAAAAGAGCCGGTGAAACCTTCCAAGGTGATGTCCTTGTTGTCTACAAAGCAACATTGGATAAGGCCAACAAAACATGAGAAATGCTACGTGCTGATCTGACAGATCTCAAAGCAGAAATGACAATCACGTTAAATGTTAGTGGAAACCTTGTGTATCAACATGAGCCTAAAATAGTCCCAGGGTTAGCTATTTCAATCTCAGATTTCCAAGTTGCACCTAGGATAGATTATGACAGAGGTGACTGTGATTGCATTTTGATCTTAATAGACATAAGCACCACTGAAAACATCCCCCGCCTCTGTCAAGAGTACAAATTCATTCCAAGAACAACTATCAGCCAATTGCTAACAACTGTAAATGAGTACCCAACTGGCACAATAGCTACGCTGGTACTTGGTTCCAGGAAAATGGGTACCCAATTTGCAGTTGACATCAAAGATGGCCACACTGACATAGATAGAGCACAGGTATTTCGGTCTACATAACTTTTACCTCTTCTTTCAGTTTCAACCTTTTAATGTTCTACAGTGGTCTCTATAACAATTTCCGTAAAAAAATCTAATTCTGTCATTGAATTGCAGCTGCTATTATGGTCAACATATGAGCAACAATACTTTGCACTCGAAGACCAGTTGCATACAAATAAAACACCTACAATGCTTTTCAAGAATGTTGTAAGAAAAATAGATCAAAAGAACACATTTCACACGTCGATCAACATTCATCTGTACCTTGAATGACAAAAGAAGCTTGGAAAAACTCAATAGCCTACTACATTCAACTTTCAAGGTAACAACATTCTTTTTTAAAAAAACTAGTGCATCCAAACTTGTATTTTTGTCTCCTCTAACAATTTTGAACCATATTCTATAGGTTTTTGGTACTCTAAAAGCAGTAAATGCATTTTCCAATCCATTTCATGCATGCTGTCCAAAATGCAAATTCAAATTCGCTGCTTATGGCACACTCCAAGAAAAAATGCTCACTGTAAACAGTGCAATCGGCAAGTCAATTATACATTTCGTTTACAACTTAAAACTACCATAACAACTTATGACAATCAAACAATTCAGTCTTCAATTGACCAGGTCACCATGCACCGTCTATTGCCCACACTGCAAAGGCTCAACTATGAAGACTATATCAAGGACAAGTCAGCAGTGATATTCATCCTATGGGACTTCAGTGCTGAAGGACATTTTAGCCTTGACCAAAACAATGCCATTATTGAAGCCATTTGCATTGACAAATAGACAGGAAACATCACTAGAATGTAATAAAGTCATTCATATGTAAACTTTTTCTCTTCTGAACCAACACCTCAAATCACTATCCATACAAACTATGTTTCTAATACATAGCATTTTGTTGGCTTTATAGGAAACTAGGAATACAGGAGCACAGATTTACATTGTTCAGACTTATACTTTTTCGCCTTTCCATGCTCCAAGACATTTCACTAGTTTTCACATGTGAAAGACATCTTTGGTTTTAAAATACTCTATTGCTATTATACATTTAGACACTTCTATAGGTTACTATGTTAAAGTCTTCTCGAATATGGACATCTGAAACTCTAATTTTGTTTTTTCACCTATGAAGACAATGGTTCTCTATGTACGTATGACATATATGTTCAATAATTATTACCCCTCCATGCATAATGCCATTCAAACTATATAGTTTAAATGTTCCCTTTTGCATTCTATTCTTCCTAGCTTTTCCAATATTTGCTTTCTGATTCTTACGTTTTCAAGAGTTTATGGTGACCAAGTGGAAGTTGTCATGGTTGCACACTCTGGACCCATTAACAAGTTACTTGAGACAATAAATGGTTATTTTCCTCTAGATTTTTTCATTTTATGCTATTAATGCAACCAAGTCTCACCCCTGCTTTTATGCATTATACTTTATAGTCACTTTTCCATCATGCATTCTAATGTATAGAGTACACTTCTGTCTACACAAATCCATATGTTGCTTTCACTGCATATATGCATATTTACATGTATATATGCCTCTATGTCCATATGCACATATGCACATATTCATGTATGCATGTATTCATCTAAGCTTCTACGTATCCCTATATGCAATTGCGTATACATGCGTCCATGTATTTATGGATGTGCCACTCTAGCCTTGTACCAATTTATTATGTTATATGGATATCACATATAGTAACACTAATTAGCTCTTTCACTGTACATAGCAGTTGTTTTCATAAATGCCAGATCGAGCTTATATGTATCAGGATACATATATACTCACAATAAAAACTATTGAATTATGATCTCTATTGTCCCATTTTTCGTAGACATGTTACTATTGCAATCAAATGTGTAAAGCATTCGTGTCCAAAGAAATTAGATACAGGAATGGCAATATGTTACACAACCTTGTCTTATGCCTTTATAGCAGTTTTTTCATTGCATTTCAAGAAAACCAAAAACTAGAATTTTATTCATATTATTTCATCTATGGCATTTACAGCTTTTCCAATAATTATTACAAGCATAGAGTTCAATGTTGAATAGTTCTATTGTTCATGTCATGGCTTCAAATTTGTTCATGCCAAATTGCATTATTTGACAAAGTTAACATGCAAAAACCAAAGTGTCCATTGTGAACACTTATTGCATTCCATGGGACCACATTTCTTTGAGGAGTTTTTTTGAACAATTCGCTTCCCTTGTATATGTTTCCATATTTTGCATATGTGCCTATGAGCACATTAACTATAACAATTCACAAAATTCCTTTATCCTGTATGCTTTCATCATAGTGAAAAAGCTCAAAGCAATTGCAAAATCTAGGTTTTGAGAACACAGGCTTACAGAACACAAAAATAGCACACACAAAGTAATAAAGATGCATAGCAAGTGGCTTAACTCTATATTAAATGACCAAAGTACCCTGTCTATGCATGGTCACCAAGCCACTCCAACGCATTCACCTCTAGCCATATGTCATTTAATGCATTTAATTTGCATTCATGCATTGCGCTCACATTTTCCTGATATTTTAATGCATTTAATCTGTATTCATGGATTACGTACCTCTAGCCACCAACTTTCAAACTATGCCTTTGCTTAAATTTATTTAATCAATTTATGTGTTCGCATTTTCTCGAGTTTTTAAAATGAAAATGATTTATAAAGCTACTCAGTCGAATAGAAAAATAGATATATGCTAATTTTCCAATATATAAAATAGCTCTCCAAATGCAAACTATACAAAAAAATAAGTAATATGTTTAATGGCGAAATGCGATTGGCCAATGCTGCTGGTTAAAAGCATTCTGGGCAAATGCATAGGAAAATTAAAAATGGGTTCACAAGAAAGAGCTTTTGATTCTGAATCCATATGCATACTTAGATTCAAACTAGTGGCTGAAGGTACATAATCCACTGATGCAAACTCAATGCATTGAATGGCATATGACTAAAGGGAACGCTGTTTGCATTGCTAGTTACTCTTTGAATATATAACAAGGTTCAAGGAAAAAACTCTCATTATCACACATGTTGACATAATTTTTGTTCCAAACCTCTCTTTATGAGACCGTTTTGCAGTAATAAAAAATATACAAACTTTACAAGCCTCACATGCAACTATGCATCTTGCCCGGAGATACACATATACATGCATCCATGTGTACTGCAATACATGCATCTATGTACACATGCAACCATGGATATATGTATCTATGCAACTTCATATGCAATCCATGGATATTTTCATACATGTATATTTAAGCATTTATGTATCCAACTATGCATCTATCTATCTATCCATGCAACTATGTTTCTATGTATTCTTCTACCTATAGATGCATCCATGCATATATGTATTTGTGTTTCTATGTGAAAATGTATACATGCATCTATCCATATATGTGTCAATGTATCTATGAATACATCTATCCATAGATACATGTATCTACGCATCTATGGATACCATGATAGATGTCCACATCCATGTATCTATGGATACATGTATCAAGTAGCTCAGTTCCAGGTCTTGACTCTACAACAACAACATCTCCTGTGACTACACAGATCTGCAGAATAACAAAAAATGAAATGCTCAAAGTAATCACAATGCATCTCTAGTCACTTAAATCTATATTACATGATAAATCCACATTCTGTTTAATGCATTGACTTTGAAACACAATCAAGAGAATAGCTAAATACCACTTTCCAAATTAAAAAAAAACAACTTTAGAAACATCAACTTCCAGAATTAAATACCAATATGCACAAAGTGATCATATTACTCTAACTAGATGACTATGAACTACATGTTACCTATGCAATCTAAAATCTAAAGATACATACCATCCTTTGCACCTATGCACAAATACATACTGTCTAACATATATACATAATTACATGTACACATATATACATGCAAACCTGTATACATGAATGCATACAAAGACTATGTTTCATGGGATTATTAAAGAGTTCACTTGCTTTCTATATGGTTCCATACTTTGCATGTGTGCCTATGAGGACAATAATTACATTATCTAGAAGCAGAAATGAGTTACTTGAGGCAATAAATAGTTTCTTTTGTCAATTTTCTCTAACTTTAGAGGTATAAAGCACACAGTGAAATTGGCAATGCCAGCTAAAAAAAAATGTTCTTCACTTGCTCATTGGTTCCAAAGCTCTCTTTATAGCACAGTTGTGCATTGCCTCCAAGATCTGTAGATGAATCCTTGGTATTTCAAGGAAAGATTCAATTGATAACACTAAAATGATCTAAACCATGATTTTAAGCAAACGAAAGTATCCAAATGCATTGCAGCAATTAAACCCAACTTCCATTTAACATGTACAATGAAAGTAAACAAAATAAAATGCATTTGCTTCCAAAGTTTTGGGAAAAGCAATTTCTAACAGATTGGTTCCAGCCATTGTCCAAAAACATGTATTTTCTATCAAAGATAGTCCTTGAACCTTCTTGTAGGTCCTGAATTCTACATTTTGTTAATTCATTTTGGATTGAAAGCAATAAAATGTGAAATGTTCCTCAAGGATAATTATACTTATTTATCTCTTTAAATTTGCTATATTCAAAGACTAATTAGGCAATCCAAAACAAATTTCCTTTAGTCGATGCAATTCAATGCATTAATTTTGTATCAATGAATTATGTACTTTCAGCCACTAGTTTTAATCAAAGTATGCATATGGATTTAGAATCAAACTCTCAAAATAAATGCATATATAAATGTGTCTTTTTCTTCATTTCATAATGTATCTATGTATCCATAGATGCAATCATGCATATATCGATTTATGCATATATCTTGTCATCTCTTTATGCATCTGTCTATATATGTATGGTTGTATCTATGGGTACATGTATACCTCAATTTATGTATATATGCACCTATGAATTGAATACACACATCCATGTATATATGCATCTATCGATAACTTGTATGGATACATGTATATATGCATCTATGGACTCATGCACCCATGTATATATGACAACTCATTGGTTCCAAAGCTCTCTTTATAGGACAGTTGTGCATTGCCTCCAAGACTCAGATGAATCCTTCGTATTTCAAGGAAAGATTCGAATGGATAACACTTAAAATGATCTAAACTATGATTTTATAATCAAAGTATACAAATACATTGCAGCAATGCAAAACCTGACTTCCATTTAAGATGTACAATGAAAGTAAACATAAGCAAAAATGCATTTGCTTCAAAGTTTCTAAAGCAATTTCAACAGATTGTCTAGCCATTGTCCAAAATATGGTTTTCTATTGGCATAGTCCTTGAACTTTCTTTAGGTCTGACTGCTACTTTGTTAATTGACTTTGATTGAAAGGTCAAAATGTGAAATGTCACCAAGGATACTTATACTTACTTATCTCTTTTAATTGTTATATATTCAAAGACTGATTAGCAATCCAAATAGTCTCCCCTTTAGTCAGATGCCATTCAATGCATTAATTTTGTCTGAATGAATTATGTACCTTCAACCACTAGTTTTAATCAAAGTATGCATATGGATTCAGAATCAAACTCCCAAAATAAATGCATATATAAATGTGTCTTTTTCTCCATTTCATTATGTATCTATGTATCCATAGATGCAACCATGCATATATCGATTTATGCACATCTTGCCATCTCTGCATGCATCTATCTATATATGAATGACTGTATCTATGGGTGCATGTATACATTGATTTATGCATACATGCACCTATGAATTGCATACACACATCCATCTATATATGTATCTATCGATATTTTGCATGGATACATGTATATATGCATGTATGGACTCATGCACCCATGTATTTGTCTTTGTCTTTGGCCAAATGGCCCCTAATGGCCAAAGTATCCTAGCCACCAATGGCCGCCAAGCAATTCCAGTGCCCTCCCCACCAGCCACATGCCATTTAATGCATTTGCTTCAATTATTTTGACCTCTCCACGTGTTCGCATTTTCTTGATATTTCAATGCATTTAATTTGCACTCATGGATTACGTATCTCTACTCGCCAATTTTATAAACTATGCCTTTGCTTAAATTTATTTAATCAATCTATGTGATCGCATTTCACTGATTTTCAATAACAACAATAATTTATAAAGCTATTCTGATAAATAGAAATAACCAAATGTTAATTTTCCAATATTGATTTATCAGAATAGTGCTAGTTCTCCAATATAACAAAATTAAAAGTTATATGTTGATATACATTTATGCATATTGTCCATACATGCATATATGCATATATGCCTTCATCCATATTTGCATGTGTATATGAATACATCCTTCCATGTAGCATATGCATTTGTACCTATATGCAAATATGCATACATCCATGTATACATGTGTTCATATCTCCATCTCTCCATGTAGTTCTGTTTTCTGTGTATACATGTGTCTGTTGATACATCCATGCATATATCTGTGAATAGCTCTACGTATTTCTCTCTCCATGTATTTAATGTTCTCCACTGCATCAGCATTTGCATGTTCTTAGTTTTATGACCTTCCATATTTATTTTTTTCATAGTATATGCATAAGAACTTCCACTTTGTCTTCTGTTTTGAATCTTCTATCCATAAATATCATTATATTTTTATATCCACTCTTCTATTGTCACATTTCGAGGAAGCTTAGGGATCTTAGTACCTTGTTCAGTACGAAGGAGAGTGAGAAATGCAACATGGGTCTTTTTTCTGTGTTTATATTGACAGACTCAACCCTATGATGATTTTTAAAAGCATAACCAATACCAAACTAGACATTCTTCCACCCCTTGTTGCAAGAAATAATCACTTCATACCCTATTGATTCCATTCATTTCCATTTCCACCCTTGCACATCCTTTCTTCTCAAATCAAATACATTTCAAAATCCATTTATTTGCTTGTGTTGCATCATACCAATGTGTTGCATTCCTTTTTTCATTAAATCCAGCTCTCTCATTGAAATTTTCATTTCTTGCATTTAATTGTAAGCATATAACTTACAGAATGATAAATTCATACCATTTACATTCCCATTCATTCTCATATCCACCATCCCATATCCTTGCCTCCCATGTCAAATACTTTTCATAACTTATTCATACACCTTATTTGCATCTCACCATTCTCTCAATTCGCTCTCTTTGTTCCACTCGCATAACTCATTCTTATTTTTAACACTCACATATCTTTATCTATCTACACCTCAAATATACCTTCATCCATCACAACAAAATTCACACCATACCAAACAAAGAAAAAGATGAAGAAAATATCAAGGTTATGCAAATAAACACTGAGGGCTTCGAAAATAACACTCATAACATAGAGTTGTATTCAAGAGTTATTTTCAAAATGTCTTTTCTAAACCTTGTTTATTACAGATCCCTAAAAGCGCGTATAACAGTTTCTTCAAGCCTATAATGTGTAATCAGATTTAACAAATATTTACATGTTTCCATGCATTCAAATGCATCATTAGGTATCCTTTATACACTTGTTCAAAAAACAATATTGTATATGTTTCAAATGCAAATTGTTCCTGACATTTCTCGCTTTATGCACACATGCATTTATAGATTGTTCTTTGTGTACCAAATTACATGGACACATCTATACATCCATGCATGCATAAATGTTTACATGGATCCATATATTTATGCATTCCTTCGATATATGCATTGCTGATATATAGTTTGTTTTCCCTGTTTTCCTTTCGCTTACTACTGCAAATGCTACTTGAGCCTCAATGTGCTTTGACAGATTTGTATTTCTACTTGATTTTAGTGTTTTCCATTCAAATTTATCGTTCACATGTCATGTATGCTTTTCACTCTTCTTTGCATTGTGTGCACATGGATACATGTATACATGCATGCATGTATACATAGATGCCTCAAGCATTGTTACAAATGTTTAAGATTATTTGCATTCAATACTTGAAACAAAATAATAATACATTTTTGCTTCCTGGATAAGATCATAAAGGAAATTTGTTACTGCAAATGTAAACATGCACCCATGTAAAGGTACTAGTATTCATTGGTGTTTCTCTTTTGACTCTTGTATCCTTAAATATCATTATATTTTTATATCTATTCTTCTCTTGTCACATTTCGAGGAAGCTCAAGGATCTTGGAACTTTGTTTAGTCCAAAGGAGAGTGAGAAATGGGACATCAGTCTTTCTTTTGTATTTGTATTGAGACACTCAGCCCTATGATGATTTTAAAAAGCATAACCAATAACAAAATAGACATTCTTCCACCCTTTCTTGGAACAAAAGTTCACTTCATACCCTATCGAATCCACTCATTTCCATTTCCACCCGTGCACATCGTTTCTTCTCAAATCAAATACATTTCAAAATCCATTTATATGCTTCTCTTGCATCACACCAATGTCTTGCATTCCTTTTTTCTCTCAATCCAGCTCACTCATTCAAATTTTTATATCTTGCATTTAATTTTAAGCGTTAAACTCAAAAATGATAAATTCATATCATTTACATTCCATTCATTCTCACATCCAGTTTCACATATCCTTGCTTCCCATATCTAATACTTTCCATAAGGCATTCATATACCTTACTTGCATCTCATCATTCTCTCAATTCCTTCTCTTTGTTGCACTTACATCGCTCATTCTTCTTTACCACCCTTACATATCTTTATCTATCTATAGCTCAAATATACCTTCATCCATTAGAACAAAATTCACACCATACCAAAGGAAAAAATGAAGAAAATATCAAGGTTATGCAATTAAACACTGAGGGCTTTGAAAATAACTATCACAACATAGAGTTGTATTCAATACTTCCTTTCAAAATGTTTTTTTCTAAATCCTGTTTATTGCAGATAACTAAGAGCACATATCACAGTTTCTTGGAGGCTAAAATGTATAATCAGATTTCATAAATATATACATGTATCCATGCATTCAAATGCATCGTTGGATATCCTTAATACACTTGGTCAAAAAACAATAATGTATTATTCTTTTGTTTCGATCATAAATGTTTTTTTTATATCTTTCAAATGCAAATTGTTTCTGACATTTTCTAACTTTGTGTACATAGGCATATATAGATTCTTGTTTACTTACCAACTTACATGGAAACATGTACACATAGATGGATGCATAAATGTTTTCCTTCATCCATACATTTATGCATTCCTTCGATATATGCATTGCTAATAAATAGTTAATTTTCCCTATTTTCTTTCATTTAATACTGCAAATGCAAATTGAGTCTCATTGTTAAAATACAGTTGTATTCAAGAGTTCTTTTCAAAACGTCTTTTCTAAATCTTGTTTCTTATAGATTCCTAAAAACACATATGACAATTCCTCGAAGGCTATAATGTATATTCGGATTTCACAAATATTTACATGTATCCATGCATCCAAATGCATTGTTAGATATACTTTATACACTTGTTCCACAAACACTAATGTATTGCTGCTTTGTTTCAGTTAGTAATGTTTTTTAGTTCCTGTTTAAGATGCAAATTGTTTCTAACATTTCTAACTTTATGGACGCAGGCATATATAGATTCTTCTTAACATACCAAGTTACATGGACACATGTACACATCCATGCATGCATATGTCTTTACATGGATCCCTATTTTAATGCTTTCCTTTCATATATGCATTCATACTAACTAGTTTATTTCTCTTGTTTTCTTTCATTTAATACTGCAAATGCAACTTCAGTCTCATCATGCTTTCAGGCTTGCTCAGGTGCCAAGGATGCTTTTCACTCTTCTATGCATTGTGTGCACATCGATACATGTATACATGCATCCATGTATACTTAAATTCTTCAAGCATTACAAACATGTAAATTATTTTACTGTACCTACATTTTATCTTACCTAATAAGATTCTTTATATCTTTTCAAATTATTTTTTGTTTAAAATATATACACAAAAAAATATTCATTCGTATTACATTAACAACATTCAAATCTAATTTATAATAAAATCAATACCTTTGTACTGCTTCATCTAAGAATTTATCATAATATTTATTCCACTTATTACAATTTAATAAGTTAAATTATTACATTTTATTTTATATATACACAAATTTAATCTTAGGTAGTAAGGTTCTTTATTATATTTTTGCAAATTACTTATTGTTTATTATATAAACACAAATTTTTATTCGTATAACATAAACAAGATTAAAATCTTATTTATAATAAAATCAATAGCTTTCTAGTCATTCATCTAACAATTTATTGTAATATAATTACATTGTTCTATACACGAAAATATCTTATCATATTACATAGACATGATTTAAATCTTATTTATAATAAAATCAATAGCTTTATATAATACTAACCTTCATACTACATTTAAAAAAACATTGATTAATCTTACAAAAGTTTATACTCAAATGAGCTACCCCTATCAATCTTCCACCTAACACTACTATTTCTATTAGCACTTGCATATTGTGATATGATAAACTAAAATAACTCAATTGTATTAATTAACATAGCATGTGTTTTACAACAGTACACTAAACATAATTTTATTTACAAATAGACATACAAGCAAAAAAAAGAAATATGGTAAACTTTGTTTCACCATGCATATAAATATGGGTCATGTAAAGAATGCATTTTCCTTTTTTGCCTGCACACATGTTTTTTGTAAATAGTTGCAAATGATATTTGATGCTTTAGAAATATCTCTACATCAAAACGTTGTTCCATTTAAAATGACTAATGAATTTTTCGATCAAAAGGTTTTCTAAAAAAAAAAAATTAAAAAACATTGCACTAGTCATAAATAGTTTATTTCTCCTATTTTCTTTCATTTAATATTGTAAATGCGAGCTGAGTCTCCTCTTGCTTTAAGACTCGTTCACATGCCGACTATGCATCTCACTCTTCTATGCATTATGTGCACGTGGATACATGTATGCATATATGTCTCAAGCATTATTACAAATGTTTCCGATTGTTTGCATTCAATAATTAATACAATTTAATAATGCATTCTTGCTTCCTAATTAAGATCATAAAGAATCTTCCTTCTCACAAATGTATACATACACACACAAAAAAGTAAGTATTCATTGGTATATCTATAAAAAAGTCCACGTATACATGGTACCCATAAATAAAATTTCCCATGCATCCATCCACACGTGTTACCTGTTCACATGTCCCTATGGACCACATTGCCCATGCACCCTAAAAATTCCATGCATTAGTGCACTACTAAAAATTACTTCAAACTTTTCTAGCTATTTTTAATACATTTATATTCCTATCTACTATCTAAAAACTTTTTCTAACTCATAGCTACATGCCTTTTACCTCTCGGCAGGAACTCGACGCTTGCGTCACTTGTTGAAACATGGACTACACATAAATAATTTTTTAAATAATTTACTATTCATAATATTGTTAATTTGTTATTTCTTTTATAATAATATGTATGTTCATACTTATTTGATCATTTTAAAAACTATTATTTTTCATAGCCTTCATAACTACTTGTTTTATTATAACTCAACACTATTAAAAAAAAAAAACCAAAACCTAATTTCTACAAACCCTATTCCCTTTCATGTACTAAATTTAAATAAAGAGTACCATTTAACACCAAACCCTAGTTTTTGTGAACCTTATTTGCATTTCCCTATATGCTACTAGAAACTACGATTAAACCCACTGTTCTATCCCTTCACTTCAATGTAAACTTTTAAAAACTCTGAGAAGGGTAGTCGAATTATCGCTTAATTTTGCAAAACAAGCCCACAAACTTAACTTATAAGGTAATTATGCCAAGACAAGCTGTGGTTTTGAATTTTTGAATGTACAAAACATAAGAGAATTTTTAAAATTCTACCATAAATATCCCTTGTTTGAATCTGCATATTAATTCCATGATAAGGAAAACAAACCATGGCACATACCATCTTGCCTATGTCGAATTAAACCGCTTTATTTGAAACTTTAAAACCGCTATTCTGAACAAAAACCTGCTAACGACAAATGATTTGGAGTAAATTCAAACCGATGCGTTATTATTATTGGTATTTCTTCTCAATAGCCAAATTACCAGTTAAATGGTATTTCGAGTGTATATACAATGTATGTGTGTACAACATGCATCGTATCAGTATGAGTTGCCCTAGAAAAACCCCTATCAAATTAAGGACCGCGGTTCAATTAATAGATTGTGTGAACACTGTTGTAGTCTTTATTTGTTTTTCATGAATGCTACTGAATTAAGATTGAAGATTGTAAGTTCTAATTCATTTGGGTGGGGGGCCTAGTTCAATTGGCTAAAGCATCCTTTTGCAGGCAAGAGGTCACGAGGTTTAGTCTCCCCCCATCCCCATGGTTACCAAAGGGTGTGTCGCACTAGCGTCACCATTCCTGTGAAAAAAGTTTACCAAGTGCACTGCAGCTGATTCCTCCAATCTAAAAAAAGAAAAGTTTTAATTTACTTTAAAATATAAATATAAAAGAAAATTATAGAATAATGAAGGGTCATGGAGTGTGATCCGAAGCTTTGATGAAAAAACTTGAACATAATAATGGATGTTTGAGTATATCATATTTAATATATTTTTATTATGATCTAAAATGAATTTAGAAAATATTTAGAGAGAAATTTAAATAATAAAGTGAATTTAGATTTTGGAATAGGAAAAAAATAGAATATAATTAGGCAAGGCCAATCAAGCTAGAATCATGATCGAGTTATTGTCTATCAAGAATGAACACTTCAAATTTGAAATATAAATCATGTAATCATCATTTTAACTCCTTGTTCATATAAAAAATCTTCTAGGGCTCAAGATAACACTATTGTCACATAAATCTGTATAACGAGGATTGTGATTTGTTGAAAATCATGCTTTTTAGAAATTGGAGAATTACAAAATTATAGTAGAATTAAGTTATTTATAGTGAGGAGATAAAATTAAAAAAGTAGAAAGAAGAAATAGAAACCCATTTCTTGTTATTATCTTCCCAATTTGATAAAGGAGGTAGCAAGGCCATTATCACTACCGTTAAAGTTAGTTTTCCTCAAAATTAGGAATTTTAAGGATAAAAAAAATTAGTTTTATGTGAGTTTTTGCAAATTTGATCTTGTTTTGATTTAAAAAATGCCTTCTTTTAAGCAAACTTCATATGCATAAGCAAGTAGAAAGTAATTAAAATATTTTGTTTATTATTGAATTCTAGATTTAAGAGTTTAGGAATTGATTTTGGTATCAAAGTGGTTTGATTCTTGTGGGCCTATGGGAGGTTTTGTATGATAGTTTCAAAAAGAGTTCAAAAGGTAGCCATAAAGGAATTGAATGCAAGAGAGAATACACATGAAGGAAATCACAAAAATTTGGCAATGGTTAAAGCAACAACAAGAGCATGTAATTATGCAACAAAGTAAAATTGTGCAAGAACTATCTTCTATCAATAATTTCATAAAAATGCTTTCTAAAAAAATGGAATTGGTAAGGAAGATTAAATTAAAGAAGATTTCTTGGAAGAACCAAATGAGGATAAAGAAAAGAAGTGTCTATTTAAATTAGAGACAAAAGTAAAAATTTAATATTTTAATGGATAAATAAATGTGGAATTTTTGGGTGTGTGGATTAAACAACTTGAATTATATTTTGATGTGCATAAAATAATTGAGGCACAAAGAAATAGCTTTGCATACCTTAAAATGGAGTGTCATGATCTTGAATGGTGAGAAACTTATGATGTTAATTATGTAAGCATGTTGTTAACAAATGGGAATAATAATGAATTAATCCATAACTCTTTTTATCTCATATCACATAAGCTTGATTAGAAGATTAAATGGATGTACTATAAACAACAAAGTGGTCAAATTGTGCAGGATTACACTACATAATTTCATCAACAAGCCACAAGAAATGGTATGGATTTAGATGAAGTGAATATGATGACAAATTATTTGAACAAACTCAATTTCCACATCTAAAGGAAATAAGTCACTATCAATTCAAAGGACTTGGAGAGACATATGTCCAAACTTACTACATGGCGGAGAAGAAGAAAGTGTGAAGGTGAAATTGTTGTGCAAATAAAGGTAACATTGTTGGGCAAAAGAAGGGTTAAAAAGATAGAGAAAAAGGTGTAGTCATTGTAAGATAAATGAACACATAAATTTAGAATGTTGGAAGCTTCATCCTAAACTACATCCTAAAGTTAAAAACAATGGGGAAAAAAATGAAACTAAGAAATATGTGTTAATCATCCAAGATGATGGTTTTTAATAAATAGTAAACTTAGATGCATGGCCATAGAGGACAAAGATGAACTTGAAGAGATGAAGAAACATTTTGTAGAGTTACAAATTAAGAAGACTAGAGTAAATACATTAGTAGATTGTGGTTCACAATATAATATCATTTCAAAAAGTTTGGTAAAAAGATATGATGTGAAGACACAAGAACATATTCATCCATACCCATTAGGATGGGTGAAAAGGTGTTACACCCTTAACCTACAACATGCATGGGGATATGTGTAGCTAACTTGTGGCTATAATAACCTATAATTAAGTCATATTATCATTTATATAGTTTTATTAGGTAGTTAGGTCAACCTAGGTGGTATCCATGAAATAAATATGATATATATAGGAGGTAATGGCTAGTTATTATCATCGCATTATGATTTCTATTCTTTATGAAAAAATTTAGAGGTTTCCGTTGTAGTGATTTATTATTGCTAAGTATTTTCAAGTAGTTCCTATTATATTTCCAAGTTTTTGATGTTGTATTCTTCTCTTATGCAATTGATTTCATTGCAAGTATCAAAGCATGATCTTGACATATAAAGACAAGAAATAAGATATTTTTTTATTTAGGAGGTCAGGTTGTGAGGCACATATAGAAGTTTCTTCTAAAATATTGAGGGTTGATCAAGGACATATTGAAGCACCTACAAACCAAATTAGATGTGAACTGAAGAAAGTTTAAAGAATTATCATTGAAAAATTTATTGATATTCATGATTGTATCTTTACAAATGGAGAGAAGATCTCCTTATAAAGAAAAATACAAGACGATGTTTCTAAAAGAAACAATCGTTAATTGACGAAAACTGAAGCTAAAAAATAGGAAGATGCTAGAACATGCAAAAGTTACTAAAAGCACACTAAGATAACTAAAAACTAACTAAAGCTGAATAAAAGAAAAGATGACCATTAATATTTTAATACCCTCACTTAATGATCATCGTACAAACAAAAACTAAGTCTACCCATATTATGTTGATCATCAAAATGCATAGTATGCAGACTCCTGCTCAATCTGCTCCGCCACGTGAGCATTTTGCTAAGATGCTTCCTAGTTGGACTTCTCATCAACCAACCGCTTTTTGTAATACCTTTGTATATGACCAATCTTCCCACAGTAATGACAATAAATAGACTTCTTGGAGCCCTCATCCGGATCACTTCGTCCTTTCTACTAAGTGGACTTTCCTTTGCCAATGTCCTTGACAGTAAATGCTTGTTCAACACTAGGGGACTCAATGTTGCTCCCAAACTGTTTCCTCCACCTATCCTGTTGCAAAAGCTTGTTGCACAGTTCATCAAACTTCAAGTCAAGATTGGTGGATGTAATGTTGAGTGTTTCAATGAAGTGCTCATAGGAATGTGGCAAACTCTTCAAAGTGATCACCACCATATCCTCATTTTCTATCTTACAACCAATGACCTCCAATTGATCGTAAATATTTTTTATTTTCATCAAGTGCTCCCACAAAGACACTTGGTCATCCATCATAATAGAGAAAAGCATATTCTTTAGAAAGAAAGCCCTTCCCTTGTTTGAGGTCTCATGAAGATCTTTCAAATGCTTCTAGATCTTCGCAACAGATTTACCAAATGGTATTTTTGGTAACATCCCATCGGTGATAGATAATTTTAGAAAAATAACTGCCTTCCTATTACCTTCATCATACTTGTCTCGATCCTTCCCAGCAACAGTGGGATAAATTTATGTACCTAGAACAAGCACATCCAAACACCGATACTCAAAGATGGTAAGCATCCTCTACTTCCTCGTGTTGTAATTCTTTCCATTGAACCTCTGTGTACTTTCCAATATAACATTGGAAAAAGATGCCATCCCTCCTATTTTCTAAAGCATGAAAAATGAGGTAACACTATGATCAACTAGCAAAACAATGGACAATCAGTTGGCACAACACGATTTTTCAAAAATCGTCTTAAAAAGAAGCTCAATAACAATAAGATTTTTCATAAAAACCTTCAAAAACTCTGATTAGTAAGTTTTTTTTTTTTAAAAAAATCCTCCAAATTTTTTTGAAAGATAATAAAATTTTTATAGAAATTTTTTCAAAAACTCTTGTAAATTTTTTTAAGAAAAAAAAGTTGAAAACTCTTTACAATTTTTTATTTTTCTCAAAAAAAAATCTGTCAAAACTAGCTCAAGTTTTTTCTTTCTTCAAGCTGCCATGAAATCTCAAAAATTCACCTTGAACCCAAACAAATTTTGGTGGCCCAAAAAATAGAAAACCTAGGTCGTAGAAATAAGAACAACTCGCCCAAAAAATTTCAGAAGCCACAAATCTGCAAAGTGGCACCAAAAAATCTCTTCAAAGAAAATTGTGAAGAACCCACAAACTAGTCGGCACGATTTGCATCAGAAAACTAGAAGTCGTGGATAGAGATAACCCTAGGTTGTGCCCACAAAATGATAAAAAGAATCCAAAAATAATGTCCAGATGCACGGCCTGAACTCAAACTAGATGCCCATAAAAAAGTCAAACCAAATGCCCAAAAAAGAGAAAGAGCGTGTGCAGAGGAGCCTAGATCAAAACGTGTGAAAATACATAGAAAATCGCGACATGAAATCCATCAGACGCACCCACCAAAAATGTGATTTCTTCTGCAAATATTGCTGTGAAATTTCACAAGAATCCAAGATCGCAGAAACTCCCCGACGCTAGCAAAAATTCTGACCTTAAGAACGCGATTTTAAGCTTTAAAAATCTGCAATTTTGGAAATTTCCCCAAAAAAATCTTCAGCAGAAGCCTGCGATTTTTCTTGGAAGCCTACAAATTTCTCCTTCAAAATTTCTTCACTAAAAAAAACTTAAAAATTCTCAGGTTCAATTTTCTTAAAAAACTGGCTCACAAAATTTTAGAAATTTCCTCAAAACTAACCACGTTCGCGCTGATACCATGAAAAATTTATTGATATTCATGATTGTATATTTACAGATGGAGAGAAGATCTCTTTAAAAAGAAAAATACAAGACAATGTTTCTAAACGAAACAATCGACGAAAACTAAAGCTAAAAATATAGGAAGATGTTAAAATGTGCAGAAGTTACTAAAAACACACTAAAATAATTAAAGACTAACTAAAGCCAAATAAAAACACAGATGACCATTAATATTACATTTAATATTTTAATAGAAATTAGGGTTTTGTCTTCTTTTTAAGATTTGCCTAGATCTCACAAACATTTGTATAATTTTTTTTCAAAATTGAAGGACAATTCAAGAAAGCTATAGTCCAAATTTAAGCTTTTGGTGATCATATTAAACAAGTTATGGTGATTTTAGGGTTTTTTTTAAATTCACTCTATAAGATAAAAAATTTAGAATATTTTATATGGCAAGCCATAAATTAGAGGTTAAGGAAATCATTCCCACACAATAGGAAAAACTCCAAATAAAGAGGATAATAATTTTGATTTAGACTCAGGTGGAATGTCATGATGTCATCTCTGTTTAGTCACTGTGTAGAAAATCGGTTGCTTGTACAATTTTCCAGCGATGGAAATGGGGCACGAGTTTACTGTGGCAACCTTTTACAAAAATCTAATGAGTTTTAGGATTTTGTGGTGATGAAATATAATTCTGCAGTGATTTTTTCAGTGTCGACTACATGTTTTTATCCCAACAGTCACTTTTCTTTCTTTGTCAGTCATTTTTTTCTAGCCCTTCAATATAGTTGGGCATCACTTGAAGATAGTTTTGTACTCAGACAATGGTTTTCCAATAATGGATGAAATATTTCAAGCACTTGTTTTTGTAAGAATCTACTAAGATCTTGTGGATGGAATGTCAGTACGGGATCAAGCCATGTGAGACAATAAAATACACACTCCTACTTACAAGATGAATTGAAAATACATAATACAAGAAAAATAGATTATAGGTGAAAATGGATATATCAGCAATCTCGTTAACCCATGAAATGAGTGTACATATAGCCTTATAGGAGAGATGAAGGAAATTGTCATCAAGAATAGTGGAGAAGACTAGGTAGTAAACTCTCACTAACTAGGATTTGTAGTGAGTTAACTTCTTCGAGACTTGTAAGAGGCAACGAGCTAACTATCACTTATTGAGACATCTAAGTAGGCTTAACACCATGTGGAAATATTCATGTGCATAATATGCATAAAATAATATAAACACTAACACCCTCCTTAAGTATAGCTTAGGTGGGCACAAAGAAACTAGGTCCTTGAAAATTAGGTTTGATGAGGTACCCAAGTACAATGCAATCTCTCATAAAATGGAGAAAGTGAGAAAATACGAAGGTAAAAAACTCTCCCCCAAAAGAGAGAAAGGAAAGTGAAGAAGACTAAAACTCCCCCCAAAAGATGATGTTGTTGTTCAAGTAGAGCACCTTAAGAAGAGTGTGTAGATGAATGAACTTGCTCTTAGTAAAATTTTTGGTGAAAATATAAGTAACCTACTCTAAAGATTGGAAAAAATTAAAGTTGATTTTCTAACAATGAATAAGCTCTCAAATATAATGCATGTGAATTTCTATGAGTTTGGTCCATTGGTGTTGAATTGAATTATTATATATCTAGATGGTGCTCTAGTTATCACAATAGATGAATGTGGGCTACCTAAATAGAATGCCAAACTCAATGAAAATGGCCTAAAGCTAAATAGCCTAGTAGTTGCATTGATATCCTCCTTGTAATTTACCTTTGTGGATGATAAAGAAATATCATTTTTCTTTTTTCTAGACCAACTGATAGGACTAGAAGCTCTAAGTGAGAAATTGTAACTTGAAATGGACTTGTGATTCTAAATATCACCAACCCAATATGAACATGTTTATCTAACCAAGTCAACCTCTATGCCAACTTTGTAATAAATCCCAAATATGAGAGTACCCTGAAGGTAGCGAAGGATCCTCTTGGCTACTTTCTAGTACAATTTATGAGGTTTCTACATGAATCTCAAAACCACCCCTACTACATATGAAATTTGAGCCTAGTATGAGTCAAATAGATGGAACTGCCAACAAGTTGTCGATACAAGATATCAACAACCAATGGTGTAGTACAATTAACCTCAAGCTTGACTCCAAATAGAAAGGGAGTCAAAGATGGTTTAAAATCAATCATATGAAATCAATCAAGTAGATCAAGAGTATACTTGGGTTGTGAAAGAGTGATCTTTGAGTTAGATTATGAAATATTGATAATAAGGAAGGAATGCAATAAACTCAAGTCTATCATGTCAAATTTGTCCCATAGATTTGACCTCACTACTACAATAGTGGATGAAGATCTCTCACTAATCAAAAGATCACCAACATTAAGTACCAATATCAATAATAAACCATCCTATTGCAAGAGATATACATTAGGCTTTGAGTGACACTTAGTGAAACCTAAATATAGGAGGAAGGAACCCACCTTGGCATAGCAATCCCAAGGGCCCCATTTGAGCTCATAGAGGGATTTCCTAAGTCTACAAAATCAAGGTGAATCCTAAACAAACCCTAGTGGTTGTTCTATGTAGATCTCATCCTCAAGGTCTTCATGAATAAAACCACTCTTCACATCCATGTAGTGCACATGACAATACCAAGTGTGAGTCAAATTGAATTCATCTTGGCCACAAGTACAAAGGTCTATGTGAAATCAATGCCAACAACTTGTGAAAAACCCTTGGAAACCAAATGTGCCTTATAATTATGAACCAACCCATCTGTGACAAACTTGGTCTAATACATCCATAGGTACATCAAACCACCTTCCTTCCCTTAGGAAGTGAAGTCAAGTCCCAAGTATGATTTCTCATTAAGGAATCATATTCCTCATGCATAGAACTATCCTACTTAGGTATACATGATGCCTCTCAAAATTTCTATAGATTGAAGGCTAAGGAAAAAAAAGCATGTGACTCACTCTGATAGTTTGATTGTGTATGTCATTTGTATGATTCCATACCTACGTACCTACACTATGAAGTGGTTGTCTAGAAAAGAGAGGGTGAGAAGTGGGTGAGTCAAATATTGCTAAAACATCATCCTTCAAACACATGTCTAGAAGTGGATGAAGATGACTCCCTGCATCAATATTCTTGCTATCAAAATTGGAAGAAGAAGAAGAATATGCCTCAAAAATATATTATGGATAGTTTGAGTATTCAGAATAATCATCAAGTCCAAGTGATCAATTCCATAATATAAGAAATGTTAGGTATAGATTCAACATGAATCTTTTGGGACTTAACACTCCTCTCAATGAATAACTCATGTATGGTCAGGTGGAGTAGGCAACAATCTTGCACACCATATAGATAACCTACAAAGATGCAAGGTTTAGATTGAGGTTACATTGTATTATGATTTTTCTTTGGTATACATGCCATGGTTGGAGATTCAAATACCCTGAATTGCTCAACTAATGGTTTCTTACCCATCCAAGCTTCAAAAGGGGTGATTCCCTTCAAGGATTTGTGAAAAACTTAGTTTTGAATGTAACAAGAACAATTGATTGCTTCTACCTAGTATTGTGGTGTAAGGCCCTTGGAGTGCATCATAAAATTATCCATCTCTTTTTAAGGATACACTATTATGTTCTACAACACTATTCTATTAGGGAGTATAAGGAACTATGTGATGCAAGTATATCCCCTTTGTTGTACAAAACTACTCAAAATTATTATTGACATACTCACCCCCATTATTTGTCTAAAGAACCATGATGATTTTCCCTAAATATTTTTCAACAAGAGCCTTAAAGTCTTGAAATTTGTTAAATAATTTAATTTTTGCAAAGGGAACTAGACCTATGTGTATCTAGACTTGTGTGTATCTAGAGAAGTCATCTATGAAAATGAGAATATACCTTACCTTAGTGAAGTATGGATAGGGAAATGCCCCTTATACATCATTGTGAACAAGCTTCAAAACCTGTGTAGCCCTCCATAATTCACCTTTGTAAAATTTCTATTTAGGATGCTTCCCAAGGGTACAACCCTCATAAAGACCCTTAGAGAATTTAATTCTAGGAAACCTTGTGACTATATCATGTTGTCTTAGCTACTCAAGGTAGCAATAATTATGATGTCCAAATTGCTCATGCCATAATTTTCTAACTCCATTTGAATGAGTAAGTGATGTTATAGGAGAAACATCATGTGCAAAGTAAGAGGTGTATAACCTAGCTTAGTGATCTTCCCTTCCTAAAGAACATGTTTTTGTTATGAAACTCTCTAATCTCAATTAAGTCTGGAGTAAAGTGAACTTCTATGCCCATCTCTATGTGGGTAGTCTAATACACTAATATGAGATTAGTTGAAAGAGAAGGTATATTTGTAACATTTTCCAATGTTCCACCTTCAACTTCAACATACCCTCTCCTTACAAATTTTGCTAGCACTCAAAGTGATAAAATCCATACTACAAGATTCTAAGGAAGAAAACTCAACTTGTGGAGAACCAATATGGTATGAAGCACCTGATTCAATGATCCAAGATGTAGTTGATGATGATGATGTCAATGTTATAAATCCTTTGGTAAATAGTGTCACCCACTGTTGTGTGACTCTTTAATCTCAACCAAGTATAGATAAAAATGAATTATCATGTCCTTCCCTATGTGGGTAACCCAATACACTGATAGGAGATTAGTTGAAAGATTAGGTACAATTAGAACATTTTTGAATGTTTCACCTTCAACTTCAATAAAATCTCTCTCTACAATTTTTTTTGGAGTGTCATCACCAAAAGTGATAGAATTCATGCTATAGGGATCTAAGGAAGAAAACTCAACCTATGAATAACCAATGTGGTGTGAGAAACCTAAGTCAATGATTTAAGATGAAGTTAATGATGACCTGATGTACTGGCAAATAGAGCCTTGCCCTTACTTTAATTTTTTTTTTTCCTTAGTAGACTCTTGTGTTGATGAAGATTATTTGATAGATTCATGTACCCATATGTTATGTTTCTCAATAATATGTGAGAGGTAGTCTATCAACATCTTCATACATTTTTGCTCATCATGCCTAAGTTTCTTGCAATAGTAAAACAACTTTTTCTTTCTTAGGTTTCACTTGGTTTGAAGAAGTTTTAATGCTAGTTTTGGAGGATTCAGATTTCTAATCTTTCTTAGTCTCTTTGTCCTTCTAAGTATTTTGTTTCTTCCTTTTGTTTTTTTAAGCATGTTGTTTCCCATTCTTAATGAATCTTCCAGGTCGAAGGAAAAGAAGGACAAAAATGAGAATTCAAAGTGCAACTATTGCAACTGTGGTTACCATCCAGAATCATCATGCATGAAGAAGACCATAGACCTCATGGTGCAAACACTTCAATAGAATAACCTTGGTAACTTTATTCTAGAAAGTGCCAAGAAGAAGCAAGAAGAAAAGGCACCAGAAATAAGAGGTAATGCTCATGCATTACTTACTATTCATTCTTTGAGGTTTTTTTGACTTCAATGTTCCCATTTATATTAACTTATTATGCTCCCTAGTCAAGTCAACAATGAATTATCTAGAGAAGGCATTTTCCACATGGTTCTAAGAGCCCTTTTGGTGGAGTATAAGGTAGATAAAAACATAGAATAATCATGAAATAATTTGGAGAGTATAGAAAGAATAAGTTGATCCTCCTATTTCTCTATTCCATATTTATTCAACTACAACCTAATTGATTTAAATTGAATTAAGAAGTCCTCTAGGGTGTGAAAGGAACTAGGGATCAAACTTATTAGCTCATTCTTAATGCATGTTCCTTCATGTAATCTATCTTCCCAAAGACTTTTTCTAATGCAAGACAAACTTCATTGGTCGTATTTAAGGCTTCAACATAAACGAGGAGTTTAGGAGACACATTTATACATAGGAATCCAAATGCTTGATCGCATTTATAAAACCACTTTTATTTATCTTTCTCAATAGTAGATTCTTTCTTAATGCCCATTCTTACCATATACAACCCTATTTTCTTCCACACAAATTATACTTTTAATTTCCAATCATGATAATTAAAGGATGTTAAAGGCATGGTCCAATTTGATTTGTATTCATGCTTGAAATTAAATTTATTGTAGAAAGGAAATGTGGGAGTGCACAAGACACAACACAAAACACTACCCCTCTTGATTCAATAGTGAAATCCACCCTAGATTTTAGCACTTTATATGTTTAGTGCATAGACATGTCCAATGGAATGTAAAAAGACACTTTATAATGTAAGTGTGATGATATTTACAAAGGATCGATCATAAAATCATTCACTTTTGAAAAATCATCACTCAATTTTGAGTTTCCAATCAAAAGTTACAACAATTTCTATTTTACCCTATGTTGCTTAATTACATTGCACTCACAGAATTTTAAAAAAATCATTTTAAATAGATATTGAAGAGGGCATTGAAGTTAATCCCTCACTAGTAGCTAGCCCAAGGCTTTATCCCTCATATGACCAAGGGCTAATTTTGTTATGCCTCTCTCCCCCTTCCCTTGTTGATGTAGCTTGAGGGTAAATGTTGATGTGACTATTGTAAAGCCTTTGGTGAATAGTTATGCCATTGATATGTGCTGGCTAATAGATTGGGCACCTTGAGATATCACAATTCCACGCCTGAAAGGTGCCAAAATTAACCAAACAACTCCAAATATTAATCTTTAAACAAAGATAAATATCCTTTGAATTTTATTGAGGTACAACTCCCTCACAAGATTTTCAATGAATTAAAATGCTTAAAATTAAATATCATGTATGCTTTTAACCAGAAAGTAATAAAGGCATACCCAATATTAGGAAAATTCCTAAATATCAGGTGAAAGATCCAGAAAGTAAGAAAAATTGGGACAAAGACCAAATTTAACTAAAATTTTCAGGAATAAAAACATACAACCAATACCATTTGAGAAATGAAAATAATTATGAAGAAAACTGCATCACTTACACAAAGATAAGATATTGCATTAAAATTTTCTCAAACACAAAGATTCAAGAACCTATATTAACTTCACAAATTGAATGCACAAAGACAAATGGTAATTTCATTTATAGCAAAAATATTGTATTGAGCAGTTTCAAAGTGTCTAGAGAAAGAGCATATGAAAATAGATACAATTAAATAGGCAGATGAGTAATTGCCTCTTTCTCTTGTCCATAGCTGATCAAAATGAAAAGAAAAATAAAAGAAAGGAAGCTAAGCCATCATGATGGTGTCGCTTTGTTTCTAGCTTTTGGAGTCACCAAGGGTTTCTTTCGCTAGGTTTGGAAAGATTTAATGATGTGTAACAATTCTTTATGCTGAGGAATAGCCACATTTTTCATCCTCACCTTCCATGTCAGATGATTGTCCTTGGTTGTCTCCACACGACGTTCACAAACCTTCATGAGATCGATTGCTTGGGATGTGACCAAATGTAATTCACTAAGCTTCTACAGGTGCTCAGCATTGAGAGAAGGTGAATCAAGCATTTCATTAACCATTTTTTGGAAACTTGTAACGCTTGAGAGATGATGTTCTTTAAAACACATAATTTTCAAAACTTATTGCATTCCAAGTATATTAAAAGCAAAGGATGCATAGATCAAGATCTTTCCATAAATGCTAAAAAGGACAAATTCAATGACGAATTTCATTCCATAAATTCATTAAAGTTTCAATTACATCATTAACTTTCAATCAATACATCTATTTCAATGTTACATCAAACTTTCTTTCCAATACATCTATTTCAATGTTACAATACTGAATTTCAAATAAAGTTACATTTACAAGTGGGATTTACATGCCATCCACAATAATACATGAATACATTTATAGCACATAAATCTCTGAACCTCAACCACTGTGATGCCACTGGTCTTCTTGCAAGCTGGGGCCAAGAGTGTGATTAAGGAACCTTTTCCGCCCAACCACGAAGTACAAGACTTCCCCGGGTTTCTCCCTAACTCAAAGAAATCCCCGACCCTACATGAGGAGCCTAGCAACCTGAAACAACAACGCAAGAGGGAACTCTCGATGCAATCCTGATGCCTATATGTATTCATAACATGAGAATCACATATTTCTTGCAAACAGGAGGTGGCAGAGACCTATATTCATTTAGTTCTAGGCTTTTAATTCCATCTATTTCAATGGTGCATGTGCTTGGCCAAGCATAAATAAAAAAAATGATAGTTTTAGAAAAGGTAAAACTACCCTCTTTGTGGGTCCACCTTCGACATCATGTCCCAGAAGTTTCTCAAAATACAATAAATAATGCATTTTCCATCTAAGTTCACATTCATTTTTTCACATTTCTAATTCCCAAGAAATTTCACCACTTTCCAATGTTCACACTAAGAGTATCAAAATAGTTTTTCATGCATACACTCAGTATGAGAAATTTTCTATATGTATTTCTATTTAAAGTTACTAATTTAAGAACAATCCAAGTTTTGTTTTCTAAAATAGCTTAATCAAAGTAAATAGACTTAATAGATTCAGAAAAAGAAAACTACTCTTTTCAAGAAATTCACTAGTTTTAAATGTGGTTTCAATAGTCTATATTTGCTATAAAGTTTCATCTTCATCGTTCAACATAGTCTTATGAGTATTTCACTAAGTTCATAAATGATATATGGTGACTCATACAATGCATCAATATTAAGAAAAATAATAGTTTTAGAAAAGAAAAACAAAGTAAATTTCTAGATGTGCATATAAATACAAATTGTATATAGTGAGTTGTGTTTTTATGTTTGATACCAATGACAGAAAGTAATGTTTCTTGTAGCAAACTGTGATATTTATGCAAGTGTATATATATATGTATATATATATATATTTTAATTAAACATGTATTTATTCATCTATCAACAAGATTCCAAACATAATTGTATTTATGTCTGTAAGTGTGTGTGTGTGTGTATATATATATAGATAGTTGTGTGTGTATATATATACATATACATATATATACATATATATATATACATATACATATAGATATACATATATATATATACATATATATACATATATATATATACATATATATACATATATATATATATAAAATTTATACCAAATTTTACAAATTGTAGAAGTTTCAAAGCATACAATAGTGAATGCTAAAATCGCAGGTTTTAAAGAAACTTAAATCACAGTTTGAAAGTAAAAAAGGTTGAGGTTGACGCCTCCCCCATAGGGGAAGGCGCTGCCATTGAGGGGGCAGTGCCTCCTCCACATGCCTTGGCTTGTGGAGTGTGTTGCCCCTCTCACAACGCTGCCCCTTCCTCTATGGGTTGGTGCTGACGTTTATTCCCCACATGCCTTGCTTACAAATAAACAAATATTGACTCCAAAAATTCACATATACAGTCGACTATTTCATTATTCCAAAAGTTTAAATAACAGTGTGTATATATATAATATATATATATATATATATATATTTATAATATGCACATAGAAAATAGGGGTGTGTATATATATATATCTATTCAGAGGTTATGTATAAAAGATTCAACAATAAAAAACAAAATCTATGAACCACAGTAGCACAGGAAGAAAAACCCCAATCTGGAAGGGGTAAAATTATGCAAATTCTTTCAATGCACGTAAAAGAATGGAACATTTTCTCAAATTTTCATAGTTTTTGCATACAATTCAAACACTTGGCATTCAAATTCTTTAGTAGTATTTTCTTATTTCAAACAAGATTTGTAGAAAAAGAATGGAAAACCTGGATAATACGCTTCTAGCTGAAGATGCTTCTTCAAACAACTTCTTCTCTTTGCCCCTTTTCAATCTATTTTTTCTGAGAAAGCTTCTTCTCTTCCCTCCTTTCCAGCTGCGTTGCCAACTCTTTAATTTCTTACTATCTCCCAAAGAATAATTCTCAAACTCACTATCTTGAAGGGTTCAACATTCTCTTGGCAGCCATTAAAGAAAAAATTGCAGAGTTTAATTTCAAGAAATGATTTCAAGAACGATTGCCTTTCTCGGGAACTCTTTTCCCTTTTTAATAATGTTTTACTTTTCCATTTCCTACCCTAATCTTGAAAATGGATTTTTAAAATAAAACTAAAAGATAAATATAACTTTGTGTTTTACATTCCATATTCATAAATAAGAAATATGTAAAAATAATCTACAATTTACCGCTGCACAAAGGAAAACTTTTTCAAAAATACTCACCCAAGACTAAGTTCAAAATAATTATTTATCTAACATTTGAATAAATACGAATTAATTCAAAATAATTATTTACCTAACATTTAAATAATTGTCAATTAATTATTATTTAATTTTATTATCACAAAAACACAAGTTAAAGAAAGTAGGATTCTCACTTAAATTTATATAATGATAATCATTTAAAAACTGAGTTAAATTATAATTAAAATTAATTTCTTTACTTAATCATGCTTTCATTTCATCATTTATTTAATTTATTAACTGTTATTTAATTTGCAAATAATTCAAAACAAACACACAAAAATTAGACATTCCTAAATGCAATCTATATGAATCTAAGTGCTCATGTGTGTGATCGAGAGGACTTCCTGCTTTGTCCTGTCAAGAAGCTAACCTCCTCTCCTTAATCACACCCTTGGTCTTCGATCTCTTGCAACTCAAGTGCACTCAAGCACACAACAATAACTGAGTTAGTATCACATAAAGATATAAATCAAGCAATATAATATATGAATTCAAATATTTCTAGTCTATATTCAAATTTTTCTAGTCTATTTTGCTTCATCTTCAAAGTAAAACATATTCAATACTATTCAACTTCTCATAATTAAATAAACACTTTCATTTATCTCCACACCAAAACACCATCATATTAATTATTATTCTACCACGCACATCAAATCATGTAACAAATCCACACAAAACCAAAAGTAACCTGCATCAGGGCTGAGACGTGACATCCTTCCCCACTAGGAAGAGACATCATCTCGATGTCTTATTACAAAGCCACACAACAAAATTTGATACATCAGTGTATCATAAGTCTCTAAATGCAAGAAAAGAAAAACATGCGAAGATCTCAAATGAGGAAAAGCTCTATCAATGTCCTTAGCATTCTCCTAGGTGGCATTATCCACTGAGTATTGGTCCCACTGGACCCTATACTACATAATGTCCATGTTCTGCAACTTAACATTGCACTCTTCTAGTATCCTGACGGGCTCCACCTGCATCACTCCTAGGTCCTATACCTGCAACGCACGCTAGTCAAGAATATGAGCTACATTTGGATGATAGGGCTTAAGCACCAAGACATGAAAAAGATTATGGATCAAGGATAGAGCTGGTGGTAGAGCAAGCCTGTAAGCAACCAGATTAATCACCTCCAAGACATCAAAGGGCCCAACAAACCTAGGGGAAAGCTTAGAGTTCTTGCCAAAAGAGATTGAACTCTTATGTGGCCGAACTCTCAAAAAGACCTTGTCTCCTGCAGAGAATTGTCTGAAAGTTCTATTCTTATCTGCAAGACTCTTCTATCAATCTGAAGCTTGCATCAACTTTTCTTTAATAAGCTTCATTTGATCTTCCATTTCCCTCAATATTTCAGGACCAATCACAATCATGTCCTCTACCCTGTCCCAACTGATGGGTGTTCGACATTTACGTCCATACAGAGCCTTGAATGGTGCCATACCCAAAGAGGCGTGGTAGGAGTTGTTGTAAGCAAACTCCACCAAAGGAAAATACTCCTCCCATTTGTGTTGTTGCTCCATACAATACATTTGGAGGAGATCCTCCACAAGCTGGTTCACCCTCTCTAACTGTCCATCGGTCTGAGGATGATATGTTGAACTAAAATTTAATTTGGTTCCTAGGGAAGAGTTCAGAGTAGTCCAAAATTTGGAAGTCATTCGAGTGTCACGATCTGAAATGATCACTTATGGCACTCCAGCAGTTAGAAGATTTCCTGTACAAATTTCCTCGTCAAAACCATTGAACCATCCTTGAGGTTCCCAGGAATGAAATGGGCTACCTTAGTCAATTTATCCACCACGACTAGGATGGTATCATGTCGATTCCTAGACATCGTAAATCCCTGAATAAAGTCCATTTTTATCACCTGCCACTTATATTCTAGCACCCTATGAGGATATAAAAGTCCTGCCAGATGTACATTCTCAACCTTAACTCATTGGCATTCCAAACATCGGGTTATAAATGCAGTAACATCTCTTTTGATTCCTGGATAGAAATATAGAGGCTTGAGTCCTTCAACCATTTTAGTCACACCAGGGTGTCCTGAGTAAGGCGCATTATGGAATTTCTCTAGCACCAACTCTCTCAACCCTGCAGAGTTAGGAATATACATGCAACCCTAGAACCTCAAGAGTCCATCAGACTCAAGTACATACCCAACAAATCTACGATCCAAAGGATCCTACTCTAGGGCTTGTTTTACCCTTTCATAATGTTCATCCCCAGATAAAGCCTGAACCACCTGCTCCCTGAAATTAGATTTTATGGTAACCATGGTTGCAAGATGTCTTCTCCTACTCAAGGCGTCTGCTACCGTATTTTCATTCCCTTTAATGTACTCAATGCCAAAGTCATATTCACTCAAAAATTCCAACCATCACCTCTGATGAGCATTTAGGTTGGGTTGAGTAAAGATGTACTGTAATCTAGCATGATTTTTTTAATTCAAAGGGCTTACCCAAGAGATAATGTCTCCACATCTTAAGGGCATGAACTATGGCTGCCAACTCTAAATCATGTGGTGCATAATTTAACTCATGTTGTTTCAACTTTCTTGATTCATATGCCACCACTTGTCCTTCCTGCATGAGTACTACTTCTACTCCTTCTCCTGATGCATCAGTAATCACTGTAAAATGACCATTCGGGTCAGGAACAACTAGAATAGGTGCAGAAGTAAGCTTCTCTTTTAGCAACTGAAAATATTTTTCACACTTGTCACTCCACTCAAATTTCTTTCCCTTCTTTTGGAGTGTGGTAATGGGTGTTGCTATTGTTGAGAAACCTTGCACAAATCTCCTGTAATAACCTACAAGTCCCATAAAGCTTTGAAATTCTGAAATATTTTGCGGTGCTGGACAATCTAAGATTGCCTTAATCTTATATGGGTCCACATCTATCCCTTCTACTAAAATAACGTGTCCCAAATAATGCACCTCAGATTGGAAAGAGGTACATTTGGACATTTTCCCATATAACTTATGTTCCCTCAACCGCTACAATACTATCCTTAAATGCTTCTCATGTTCTTCCTCTGACTTAGAATATACCAAAATATCGTCAAGGAAGATTAAAACAAAGTTATCTAAGCAATATCAAAAAACACTATTCATCAAATTCATGAAGGCTGCAGGGGCATTAGTTAGCCCAAACGGTAGCACTGCGAATTCGTAGTGCTCGTACCTTGTCTTGAATGCAGTCTTGTGAATATCTTCATCCTTTAATCTCAACTGATGGTACCCTGATCTCAAATCTATTTTTGAGAATACCTTGGCATCTTTTAACTGGTCAAACAAATCATCAATACGGGGAAGCATGTATTTATTCTTGATAGTAACCTTGTTAAGCATCCTGCAGTCAATGCATAACCTCAAGGTCCCATCCTTCTTCTTTACAAATATAACAGGAGCTCCCCAAGGCGACACACTTGGTCTAATGAAACCTTGTTTCAACAATTCCTCAAGTTGGGCTTTTATCTCATATAACTTCGTTGTGTTCATCCTGTATGGGGCTTTGGACTGAGGTTCTATGCCCGGTATCAAATAAATTGAAAAATTGAATACACGCTTATGCAGTAACTCAATTAGCTCTTCAGGGATAACATCCTCAAATTCTTTTAGAATCAGATGATCATTAACTGATGATTCTGTCTCATCAAGGTCCTTGACCTTTATTGCATAAATAATGCATCCCTTTTGGCTTGCCTTCTTTAATTGCATGGCGGAGACTTGCCTAAGTTCCAAAGGCCTTTTTACACCACAAATCTCCACATGATTGCCTTGGTCATTAAGACACCTTATTGATTTCTCCTCGCAATCCACAAGGGCCTTATGTTTAGAAAGCCAATTTATCCCTAAAATCACATCATAAGATCCCAATGGTGCTACATACAAATTAACTTGCGTTTTGAGACTAGGGAGTTCAAGTTCACTACAAAACAGGCATTGCTCTACCTTCCTCTCTACCCAGTTCCCATACTAAACTTTCCATGAATTTTCCATATAGCCCGATCTAACTGATAATTTAGATACAACATGAGGATCCAAAAAACTATCAGTGGCACCAGTATCAATCAAAATAGAAATAGGACATCCAAAAAGTTTACCCGAAAGCTGGATAGGAGTCGATTGGTAATTTGCTTGGCGATTGTCAACCACCACATGGATATGATGTTGATTCCTATTGTTTTGTCTGTTAACCCTCTGAGGGCACACACTAGCGTAATGCTCACCACCACAAGTATAACAACCCCCACGAGGTGCTTTAGGCCTGTCAAAAAAATCCCTCCTGTTATTGTCATTCTTCTTATTGAAATTAGCCCTCTTATTGTTATTCTGGTTTCCATCATTACGATTCTGAGGACTACCACCCCTTTTAAAATTTCTAATCTACATGTTATTATTTCCTTGGTTGCCCTAATTTCTCTGATTTCCCTGGTTATTGTTACATTGACGATTTCCTTGGAACTTCTTATTGCCATACTTGGCTTCCCTGCTTTTCTTGTAGTTTTCAACCTGTTGCATTTTATGTTCCTATAAGAGTGTCAATTCAAAGGCTTCATCCATGGTAGCCGTTCTATGCATATCCACCTCATTTCCAATTTGAGGCCTAATCCCTAGAATGAATTTTCGTATTCGAAACCTCTCATTATGTTGGTATTGAGGTACGTACTTAAGCAAGTGAGAGAATTTCTCCCAATATTGTGTCACTGTCATTCCTGCTTGAATGAGCACCTAGAATTCTGTCATTTTCTTATCAAAATAAGACTGTGGAAGCCACCTCTTCCTGAAAGTTTGCAAGAATTTTTCCCATGTTACCTTGCCAGGAAAAAATTATTTATCAGCCCTTTCATTCTCCCACCATGTAGCAGCTTCACCTGTGAGCTGGTAGGATCCCCATTCTGCCTTAGTTTCCTCGGATAGGTTACGAAGGGAAAAGTACCTTTCCATTTCAATAATCTATGCTTTTTCCCCATCACCAAAGGATTTACCATCGAACTTGGGTGGCACAACCTTCTTGAGGTCCTTACCTAGTTCATCAGCTACCTTCGTAAGCTTACTTCAATTCTTTTCAGTTTTAGGGTTTTCTCTGTTTGGTTCATTTATGATGTTTTCACTTTCACTAGGTTTAGACCTTGTTGGCCCAGTTTGTCTTTCCTGCTCAATATTATCGATCCTGGCCTCTTGAATACTTAAAATGGCCAAAATCTAATCCAACTTATCATTGGGATCACCACAGGATCCTCCTCCCCATTCCCGCTGATAATATCTACCCTCCATTAGAGTTACCCTGGCCAAACATAACATCAAGCATAATTAGGCATAGGTCCTAGAGTTGAACCTTGCTGCTCTGATACCAAAATGTAATGCTCGAGAGATGATGTTCTTTAAACCACGTAATTTTCCAAACTTATTACATTCGAAGTATATTAAAAGCAAAGGATGCATAGATCAATATCTTTCCATAAATGCTAAAAAGGAAAAATTTAGTGACGAATTTCATTCCATGTATGCAAAAGGAGTAAATTGCATTAACAACAAAGATCATTGCAATGATACATATGTAAATGCCATTTACATATCAATGAGTTTCCATAAATTCATTAAAGTTTCAATTACATCATTAACTTTCAATCAATACATCTATTTCAATGTTACATCAAACTTTCTTTCCAATACATTCTATTTCAATGTTACAATACTGAATTTCAAATAAAGTTACATTTACAAGTGGGCTTTACAAGCCATCCACAATAATACATGAATACATTTATAGCACATAAATCTCTGAACCTCAACCACCGTGACACCACTGGTCTTCTTGCAAGTTGGGGCCAAGAGTGTGATTAAGGCGCCTTTTCTGCCCAACCACGAAGTACAAGACTTCCTCAGGTTTCTCCCTAACTTGAAGAAATCCCTGGCCTTGCATGAGGAGTCTAGCAACCTGAAACAACAACGTAGGAGGGAAATCTCGATGCAATCCTGATGCCTATATGTATTCCTAACATGAGAATCACATATTTCTTGCAAATAGGAGGTGGCAAAGACCTATATTCATTTAGTTCTAGGCTTTTAATTCCATCTATTTCAATGGTGCATGTGCTTGGCCAAGCATAAATAAAAAAAATGATAGTTTTAGAAAAGGTAAAACTACCCTCTCTATGGGTCCACCTTCGATATCATGTCCCAGAAGTTTCTCAAAATACAATAAATAATGCATTTTCCATCTAAGTTCACATTCAATTTTTCACATTTCTAATTCCCAAGAAATTTCACCATTTTCCAATGTTCACACTAAGAGTATCAAAATAGTTTTTCATGCATACACTCAGTATGAGAAATTTTCTATATGTATTTCTATTTAAAGTTACTAATTTAAGAACAATCCAAGTTTTGTTTTCTAAAATAGCTTAATCAAAGTAAATAGACTTAATAGATTCAAAAAAAGAAAACTACTCTTTTCAAGAAATTCACTAGTTTTAAATGTGGTTTCAATAGTCTATATTTGCTATAAAGTTTCATCTTCATCTTTCAACATAGTCTTATGAGTATTTCACTAAGTTCAGAAATGATATATGGTGACTCATACAATGCATCAATATTAAGAAAAATAATAGTTTTAGAAAAGAAAAACAAAGTAAATTTCTAGATTTGCATATAAATACGAGTTGTATATATTGAGCTATATTTTTTTGTTTGATGCCAATGACAAAAATTAATGTTTTATGTAGCAAACTGTGATATTTATGCCAATGTATATATATATATATTATATATATATATATATTAATTAAACATTTATTTATTCATCTATTACCAAGATTCCAAATAGAATTGTATTTATGTTTGTAAGTGTGTGTGTATATTTATATATATATAATTTATACCAAATTTTACAAATCACAGAAGTTTCAACGCATACAACAGTGAATGCTAAAATCGCAGGTTTTAAAGAAACTTAAATCCCAGTTTTAAAGTAAAAAAGGTTGAGGTTGATGCCTCCCCCATAGGGGAAGGCGCTGCCTGTGAGGGGACAACACCTCCTCCACAGGCCTTAGCCTGTGGAGGGCGCTGTCCCTCTCACAGCACCGCCCCTTCCTCTATGGGTCGAGGCTGGGGTTTATTCCCCACATGCCTTGCTTAGAAATAAACAAATATTGACTCCAAAAATTCGCATATACAGTCGAGTATTTCATTATTCCATAAGCTTAAATAACAGTTTGTATATATATATAATATATATATATATACATCGACTGTTATATCATTCCAGAAGCTTAAATGACAGTTTGTATATATATATATTTATATGCACATAGAAAATAGGGGTGTGTATATATATATCTATTCATAGTTTTTGTATAAAAGATTTAGCAATCAAAAACAAAATCTATGAACCACAGTAGCACAGGAAGAAAAGCCCCAATCTGGAAGGGGTAAAATTATGCAAATTCTTTCAATGCACGTAAAAGAATGGAACATTTTCTCAAATTTTCACAGTTTTTGCATACAATTCAAACACTTGGCATTCAAATTCTTTAGTAGTATTTTCTTATTTCAAACAAGATTTGTAGAAAAAGAATGGAAAACCTGGATAATACGCTTCCAGCTGAAGATGCTTCTTCAGACAACTTCTTCTCTTTGCCCCTTTTTAATCTGGTTTTTCTGAGAAAGCTTCTTCTCTTCCCTCCTTTCCAGCTGCTTTTCCAAGTCTTTAATTTCTATCTCCCAAAGAATAATTCTCAAACTCACTATCCTGAAGGGTTCAACATTCTCTTGGCAGCCATTAAAGCAAAAATTGCAGAGTTTAATTTCAAGAAATGATTTCAAGAACGGTTTCCTTTCTCGAGAACTCTTTTCCCTTTTTAATAATGTTTTACCTTTCCATTTCCTACCCTAATCTTGAAAATGGATTTTTAAAATTAAATTAAATTATAAATATAACTTTGTGTTTTACATTCCATATTCATAAATAAGAAATATGTAAAAATAATCTACAATTTACCGTTGCACAAAGGAAACGAAAATACTCATCCAAGACTAAGTTCAAAATAAGTATTTATCTAACATTTGAATAAATATGAATTAATTCAAAATAATTATTTACCTAACATTTAAATAATTGTCAATTAATTATTATTTAATTTTATTATCACAAAAACACAAGTTAAAGAAAGTAGGATTCTCACTTAAATTTATATAATGATAATCATTTAAAAACCAAGTTAAATTATAAATAAAATTAATTCCTTTACTTAATCATGCTTTCATTTCATCATTTATTTAATTTACTAACTGTTATTTAATTTGCAAATAATTCAAAACAAACACACAAAAATTAGACATTCCTAAATGCAATATATATGAATCTAAGTGCTCATGTGTGTGATCAAAAGGATTTCCTGCTTTGTCCTATCAAGAAGCTAACCTCCTCTCCTTAATCACACCCTTAGTCTTCAACCTCTTGCAACTCAAGTGCACTTGGGCACACAACAATAACTGAGTTAGTATCACATAAAGATATAAATTATCAAGCAATATATTATATGAATTCAAATATTTCCGGTCTATATTCAAATATTTCCAGTCTATATTCAAATATTTCTAGTCTATTTTGCTTCATCTTCAAAGTAAAACATATTCAATACTATTCAACTTTTCATAATTAAATAAACACTTTCATTTATCTCCACACCAAAACACCATCATATTAATTATTATTCTACCACGCACATCAAATCATGTAAAAAATCCACACAAAACTAAAATTAACCTGCATCAGGGCTGAGACGTGACAAAACTATCTACCAGACCCTTGATGTCTATGTCATTCCTAATCTCACCTTTATCCTGAAGTAACCCAAGAGCCACCAAGGTGCCTACTGCTTCTTCTGAGATAGTAGTACACTCATCAATGATTTCCTTAAGCTTCTGTAAACTCTATTTAGCAATCTGCAACTTCCACTCCACCCCTTTGTTGAATGCCAAATAACGGGTGTCTGAAGCATTAGGTATAACCTGCTATGTAGCCAGCTTTTCCATATCCCAGCTTAACATCAACTTCAATTTAGTTTGGTAATTGTTCCATGACTTCTCTTCTTTTTCAATCGCAACGATCTCCTCTCCCAGGGTGGTCTTCAAGGTGTTTGTTTCTTGGAAGCATTTTATGGATTCAAAAATGACAAAACTTCCCTTTTTAATTAGAGGCTCACTCCAATCATCTACAACCTTACTTAGGATTTGGAAACTTTTAATTTTAATCATGGCCTCTTTTCCAACCACAGTTAAAGATTCTATAGAGGAATCAACTTGAGAGAGTGGTTGAGGAAAAATCTCAAAGATGGACCTTAGACATTCACTCAAGTCTCAAACCTGGGATTTTAATTCATTCTTACTTTCTTTATCATTTTTTGATCTTTCAACCATTTTGGCCACATAAACTTGAAAAATATGAACATCTCCATCTCTGGTAGGAGGGCCAAGGTCTACTATGTTCACCTCAAAATCACTTTCTTTCACCTAAGTAACATCCTTTTGCATTGAAGGGTGTGCAATCTCTATTTGGAGGCTTCCTAACTCTGTATAATCTATCAACCTAGCAGTAGTATTTACCTTTTTCAATTTTGGGGTTGAAGCTCTTCGTAATAATTGGCCTACCATATCATGCTTAGGTAAACTAGGCTATATAGCCTTTCTTTTTCTTGACAAAGAGTCCTCCAACCAGGCTAGAGTCACCAAGACCTTGGTTGCCTTAAAACCTGGAGATTCAAATAATGTCCTAGTAACTAGAGGGGTGTCCTCTACAGATGCAACTACTTGTGGCTTCTGAGATGTACCTACTTCTATGACAAGTGATTCATCCTGAGAGGGAGAGGAGTTGATATTTAGGGTTTCCAAACCCTCCTCTTCCTCATCTCCTTCATTCTCTTTTCTAGAATAGGTAGGTTAAATATTTCTTCCCTACAATTTTGTGAAACTGCATTTTTGTCTAGTGGATCCTCACCACCATCTCCTTGAGCCCCTGATGGTAATGACTGGGAAATATCACTAGTTGATTTCCAGCTTGCAGAAGCTTGAGAAGTTCCCTCAGTAGGTCGTGACTCTTTAGACCTGGTGTGAGGATGGGATTGTTCTATTCTTTTCTTGGTCACCCACTCTCGTGTTCTAGTCAAGACAAATCGATAGTCCTTGCCTCAATAGTCTCTTTCTCTCTACCGTTCCAGTCCATGGCAGGGATAGGTCAGTTTTCTATTAATTCAGTATAGACTGGGTCTACCATGTTAGACCCATTTTCCATAATGCCCTGTAGATCCCATTGCAAACCATAAATGATTATCTGTTCCACTGACAACCTCATCCAACTCCTTTTCATGACTTCATATTCATCAAAACAGTCAACCCAAAAATATTCAAGGCTAGGCTGATAAAATAAATTAGGGCTTAATTTCATATTATTCTTAATATAATATTTTGAATCAAAAGGAACTCGCTCCTCATATGAAATAATATTATACTTTGATAGTTCCTTTTCAATATTTAGGGCATCAGACATTGATTGAAAATTGTAAGAACCAAAACCAAAAGGAAAGAAAACTATCAATCTTTTCCTGCTTTGGCACAACCTATTTACATCAGCCAACTGTCCACTTACTTTTATGATCACCCACTTATCCTTAAGGTATTTAGGCAATTTGATCAGAAATCTAGCATATCCACCAACCCTTATGTACGAGAATCTCTGAAATTGAATGAAATGACTACCATAGAAGTCCACAAACTGTATTGCTCCAAGTGATATCCACATTGTAGGACATCCCTATAGCTCCTTGACCATTCTCATATTGAAAGTATCAGTCACTCTCCTGAAATATTGAAAGCTCTTATGAAGTTGTAGCTTATCAAAATAATCATAAATGGTTACTTTCTCTAGAGGTAAATCACTTGGTCTTAATCTAGGCCAAGGTCTAGTGTTGGTGATGGCATATATCAAGTATGAGGACATGTAGAAGAACCCATTAAGGGTAAAGAATGTCATCAACTCATGCGGGTGATCATGGATAATTTCTACCCAATCCGAGAATTGCTCTCCATATAACATAATTTCCATCCATTCTGCAAATCCGTGAACGTCTTCATTTCCCCTTAACCTATGTAGTAACACTACAATGTCAGCCACTTCTTCCATAAAATGCATTATGTGCAAATTCTGAGGCAATTGAGACTTACCCCTCTTAGGCTTGGCCAACCAATTTTTCACTATTTCATTCCTGTAGACCTTTTTCTTTGTAGAAAATTCAATTTGAGAATTTGTCATATTCATAGGTGAATACTCATCCTTTTCTGGGATTCTCAAGTAGGACATGAAGGTGGACCTCTGGACTTTTAGAACTAGTCGATTATCTTTTGTCCTAACCTTCCATGTTTGCAAATTATAGTGCCTAATGCACTCTAAGATGATTTTGGGGCATTGCACTACTAAAGGAAATGTGGTAGCTTCGACTAACCCACTATCAATCCCTTGTTCAGTGATGGGTGACAGATTTGGTTTATTGAATTTACTTCTTATTTCATCCAAACTTGTAGGCCCCAGACAGGTATCTCCAATTTCTGGTCCCTTATAAGTTAGCCCAGACACATATTCATAACCCGCATACTTAACCCTTGTCATGAATGAGAATTTATAGCTCAAACAATAGACAACCTTTTGAAATGTAGACAAAAATATTCAAGAAAGCAAGCTAAAATGAGTGAAAACCATAAATACCTCAATGGTGAATCTTGCAACTGGAATTCTGTGTCTCATTCGGCTCATCCTCGAAGAACTTTGTCACAATGAGAATGTTTGTCTAGCACTTCAAACTTTCTTAAAACTTCACGGAAAAAGATGGGAGTAGATGAGAATTTAATATCTTTAATTGCTCCATGACACATGGTAGTTGTCACTTCACCATTTTCAATATAACGGTCTTTCAAAATTGAAAGTAAACATCTATAAGTAGCAAAGTGGAGAGTTCAACAAACTACACAAAAGTGTGCTTTAGTTTGAATAACATGTCAAGATGTTAATTAAATAACAATTATCACATAGGTAGGAAAGGAAAGTTTGAAAAACTACCCAAGACATCGCCCGAATTAGAGAACGTAAAAACTTAATAGAAAACAAGCTCAAATAGCAAGACAAGAGGTTTATTGAAGTATATAAAATACCGCTCGGGTTCAAATGACTATATAAAATGCCACCTAATTAGGACTAAGTTTTTTATAAGTTGGTGGATGAATTTTCATGGAGAAGGGAAAAATTATAAGGTAACAATATGTAAATAATTTGAAAACTTGTAACTTGTCTTATTACAAATCATTCCCTTTGAATAACAAATCGTGCCTTTTAAACAATAAATTTTATTCATAATGCAAAATACTATATTGAGAGTGTATCAAAGGCCTAGTTTTATGCATGGATTGCTCCATTTAACAACAAACACCACACCCTATGGATAGATTAACAACAAATTGCAACCTCCAATGTCAAACCCCACACCCTCGAATGCATAGTTTATGCATGAAATAGTGAATTGATGACTTTGTTGGGATTGGTTTGCCTTCTTTGAACAACTCTAGTTTGGACATGCCTTTGCAAGTTCAATCAACTTCCATACATAATGCCTCCAATCATAATTATATTGTCCTTGAATAGTCTTAAATTGGCCTCAACATTGTGCCTCTGTACAATGCTTTCTAAAACACCAAACACATAACAACCAAAAAATGCATGCAACTATTATTTTTTGAAAAAAGAAAAAATCAACAAATAATACCAAATAAAATAATAAAAACCCAAATTGTCTTTGATGTCATGTGATAATTTTCCAAGATATTTTGGATCGAATTGCAATACCAAAGTGAGCCATGTGAGCCAACTACCAATGAGATGAATTAAAAAGCATAGAATGCAAGAAAATAGATTGCACACAAAAATTGCTACATCATCAATATCATTAACTCGCAAAATGAGTGTACATGTAGGAGAGAGGAAGAAACCATCACCAGGAATAGTGAAAAAGACTAGGTAGTCGACTCCCACTAACTAGGATTGGTGGTGAATTAACTTCCTTAAGACTCACAGTAGGTGGCCAACTAACTCTCACTAATTAGGATACTTAAGTAGGCTTAATTCCATGTGTAAATATCCATGTAGATAATATGCATGAAATATTTTATACCTTAACCATTTTTCTTATGTTAGCATGACTTCATGGTGACATTGGAAATATGGGTGAACCAACCCTATCCCCAAGCCCTAATTTTCCCTAAACAAGCTATTTTCTTTCTTTCTGGCATAAATTGGGCATATGATGTCAAAATTTGGCAAACGAGATATTATCAAAAAGCTAGTTTTGAGCACTTTCTATTGGAACAAGTATTTTTGTTAGATTTGTTTTGGTACATTTTATTTCCTATCAAAGTTGATGTATTTTTTGGCTTCTAACCTCATAACCTTTTGCCTGTACCTCTATTTTTGGCGATTCTTATGGTTTTGGAAAGATATTTTATCTCTTCACAACTATCCATGCATTTTTTCCATTTTTTTTCGAATTATCTTTTATTCAATTTATTATTATTTCATTTATGTTGATTAATTGGACATTTTGACACTTAGAAAAAAAATTTGTGTGATGTAAGATCATTTGATTTTATATATGTATTTTTAGTAGTTAGTTCTTTCTAAACATTTTAACATCTGTTAAATACACTTTTTTATATAGACATGTTGAGATAAAGTACCACCATTGTACATGCTTTTGAAGATTTCACACATCATGTTGTGACTTATTTTGAACTCACACTACATTATAAATTTCCATAGGGGGTTTATTGTATGCACTTTTTTATTTACAATCATAACTTGTCTACCTTTGTGTGAGTGTGCCTTGTTTTGTGCACCCTTTTTTAATTGCACGTACTCTCTTATGAATGTTTCAATGATGTTTATTCTCCTTTATGTACTATATTGTGACACAATTTTTTTGGACCTCTCATCCCTCTCCCTTGTAATCCTTATGGGGGGTTTCATCATGTTGGTGTTAATGCTTCCTTGGTTTTGATTTAAAGTGAGTTATGTATCTATTTTATGTTCATATGTACTAGGTAGATGCAACTATTAGTTACCCATGCATTTCAATGAGATGAAACACATAGTATATAGACACTCTTACATTCCTATTTTGTGGAGGTGACCTTCCATCCTCAATTGGTTAGTTTCTTTGGACTATTGGCACTTGTATTTTTGACTTACAATATTATTTGTATTGGTTGAGTAGTGTTGTTGGGGCCAATCATGCAAATTGATGTGCCATATGTATCTTTGACTATTATATTATTATCTTTTTTATCATTTGATCATTGTTTGAGTAATGTCATTGGGGCCATTCATACAAAAAAAAATCTTGGTCCTTATCATCATCTTGATTTTAGAGGGGATTCTTTAGTTTCAACACTATAACAATCATCTTTCAAAAGTTGTTTGTAGCTTCTTTGTGCTTCAACAATTCTCTTTTTGTTCCTATTCCTTTTGGGACATTATTTTGGAGGCTTCTTTTTCCTCCATATGTATTTCTCTCTTTTGAAGATATTTTTTCCCATAAGGTTTTCTCCTTTTTTCTCTTGTTATGAGATATTTTTATTTGTACATGGATACCTTATGAGGCCCAATTGTTGAGACCCGCCCTTTGATTTTTATGCATTAATCATTTAGAGGTTTTAGATTCTTCCTAAGTTGAACTTAAGGGGGGTGTTAAAGTAAGAGGTTATTTTCCTAGTTAATTATTTAATTATTTAGGTCCCTTTTCATAGTAGCACCTTAATATTACTTAGGCCATGTGTATTTTTTTCTCAATCAATAGGATTGGGACACATGCCATGATTGATTTTATCCCCACCTAGGGTTTCATCTAGGGATTTTTTTCTTTTTTCTTTTTCCTTTATAAAATGATTCATAATTGTATCATTCATTGAATGAGATTTACACATTTATAAAGATTCATGATTTTCTATATCAATATCTCTTGGCCTCTATAGTTTTATTTTTTCTCTCTTTTTATAGCAAGTGATCCTAGGGAGCTATAGGGTTGAGGAATCAACTCCAACACCTCCAATGGCTTTCTTCCGCTTAGGTATCTCAAATAGATATCATGTGTCACATTCTTCTAAATCCTTTATTACATCTTTCATGGCCTCTAACCAAGAATCATGCTCATATGAAGATAAAAATTACTTCACATATATAGGTTTGTTGTCAATTAATGACAAAGAAAATACACAATTGTTATTAGAAGGGCTATACAATTCAACTAAATTACATTATGTTGTGGGTATTTTGAGAGGTGTAGGAAGAGGACCATATTGTTCCTTGTTAGAACTTGAATTTGAACCTTTTCCTTCCTCATTTTGTCCATCTTGTTACTATCTTGTGTTTCCACCTTCATTTTTATCAATATTAATATTAAAATACACTATTTTTCAAGATTCACATGATGTTTATCATTTTACAATTACCCAGTCCTTTAAAAATAACATTCTTAGAATATGACACTTTCATTGCTCTGGGATCTCAAAGCTTATAACCCTTAATATTCTCACTATAACCCACAACAAGACACTTGTTAGTAAAATCAAGCTTGGAATGTTTTTCCTTAGGAACATGAACATGTGCCTCATTTAAAAAACTCTAAAATGAAAAATCAATGGTTTTTTACCTATCCATACCTCATGAAGTGTTTTGTAAACAAGAGGAGAATTGGGAGACTTGTTAACCAAGTAACAAGTAGTGTGAACTACTTCAATCCATAACTGTTGCTCAATCTTGCTTCAAGATCCATCCATTAAATTCATATTCATGCTTTATACCACTCTACTTTTTTGTGGAGTATATGGAGTTGTTTTCTATTTTACAATCCTTGCATGCATATAATAACCATCATAATCATGGGGTTGACCCCGCAGTGCAATGGTTAAGTTGCAAGGGCAGCAGTTGGGCCATCTAAGGTTCAAATCCCACAGTGGATAGTGGGATTTCCGTAGGGAGAAAGCGGTCAAGGGGTCAACAAAGGCTACAATGACGATGGATATGGTGGACAGTGAATATGGTGGTGGTGGTAGTGGATATGGTGACGACAATAGTGGTTAAGGTGGTGGTGACAGTGGTGGTTATGGAGATATCGGGGATGAGGTCCCCTGTATGTGGCCTCACTAGTTCATAGCTCCAATAAAAAGTGTAGGGTGTTTCCCCTTAGCATCAATTTACCGAACAAAAAAAACCCATCATAATCATTAGAGAAAAACTTACCACCATTATCCATTTTTAAAACCTTTATGTTGCTATATATTTCTCAAAATATATTTTAAACTATTTAAATATATAAAATATAACATAATTATCCCTTAGAAAGTAGGCCATGTATATCTAGAATAATCATCACTAAAGGAAACATAGTAGCAAGATTTTCCAATCAAAGATACATCCATAAGACCAAATATTAGATCTAGTGTACTACCAAATTTAAATGAAACTTCATGATATTTTCCATCCACACAATGTTCATGGAAATCAAAATAAATAGAATAACTAGACACACAGGTAAGTGCAAAAAGATCGGGGGGCAAAAAGGGGGCTTAAGTGGCCACTTTTTTTCTTCTGAAATTAGGAAATATTGACCTTGGACATAAAATTGAGGATAGTTACACTCAAAATTTTGAGATGCAACATAAAAAATGATCGTAGTGCTCTGAGTCTACTTTCTAAAATACTAATTTATTTTGAAAATGGTTGAGATTAAGGGGTTCAAAAGAGGGGCCCACAGAAATTGGTGTTGTTTTTGTTAGAAAAACATAGCATAGCAACTTTTGTGGGAACGTAGCACGGTGAATTTTTTTTAGTATTTTTAAAATCGCTTTGATGAGAAATTAGCTAATATTATGTAGTTGATGCATGATTTTTCTAATAATTTTTTAATGAATATTTGATTTTTTACTAATTTTCAGAGTGGACACTTCCTGAAAAAATAGAAGTTTGGTTGTGCTACCCCTACAAATTTTGGAAACTAATTAATTTTTTTAATATTTGTAGAATGGCTTCTAGTTTCTAAAAATTTAATTTATTTGAAATTTCGATGATTGGTTAATTTATAACGAAAAAAATACCAAACACTACTTTTTGCCAAAAAAGAGACACACACAAAAGAAATTATAGATCAAAGGCTTAACATTGTCAAAAAGTGAAAAAAATTACATCGTTGGATAGCTAAGAGAGAGCCTAACATTACCCAGGTGTTTGATTTGTTTGACATTGAAACACGTGCAATCCTAATGGTGAGCATGAACCCTGTTAGTATATAGATTTGTCCTTCAAAGAAAATACATAAAATGACCCAGCATGCCTAGAGGGAAGGACAAATAGTGCTGACAGTTGGAGAAGTTGCCATTAAATTGACAACTTTCCTCTGAATTGAGAGGTACAACTCCCTCTTAAAATATGCAATGAATGGAATGACAGGGTATGCTTTTAACCTGAAAGCAAAAAAGGAAAATCTATCATCTACCCATAGCCATGAAATAGATGTGAAGGATTAAATTTAGAATTAAGTGAATGCAGAAAAATGACACTAAGTCCATTTACCTAACACCCACAAACAATATTTGGGAAAAGAAACACAACATATTCCTTTCAAGAACCAATTTATCCAAACCCAAAGTTTTAGAATTAAATGCACATACAGTCCATTATAACAGAATGACATTGAAGAATAACCACAAGGAAACACAATTCATTGACATCTAAAGAAAACATTAAGAAATTCAAAGGTTCAAAAATATCTTCTTTATTTCCTTAATGCCAAAACATGAGTTCATAGATTCATATCCCTATACAATGAAACTGCATTAAAAGATAACCTAGCATCCCCCTCCCTCTTTTCCCTAGAATAGCTCATATTCTTTTATAATCTTCTAAGCCAAAAATGTAACTTTTTATAACAGTCTTTAGAGTAACCGTCCTCAAGAAAATGACTTTGAACGGAGATAGTTACATTACGACAAAATTGGGTTATCACCACTAATTACAAAAGATGTCATGCATGACAAGAAAATTAAACTGTTGCAGGTGGTCGGGCGTTATGCATATCCATTCGTATCTCCATTAAAAGGTTGTGCAGCTTGGTGCATTCAACCTCTTCCTCTAGGATGAAGATTACCTTGTGACATTGGGTGTAGTTGGTCTTCTCCTTCGAGGAAAGTGTGCGCAATTGGGAAATAATATCAATTTTCTCTTCCTTGAGCTAGTTCAAGTCAGGTTGCAAGATAGGCATAGGTTCATCATCCCATGTTTCATTAGTCATAGGAAGCCCCATTTTGAATTTACCTTGGTTGATAAGAAAATGGGATTCAACAGTACTACCACCTTCTCTGTAAACAAGCTCAATAAATTATGCCAGTAGGTAATGATGACCTTTAATTTGTCAATATCATGTCGCCACATTAGCAAGCTTTCGTTACACTTTCCATTTAGGAGGTCTAATTAATACACCATTGGTCAAGGAGTGTGTGTTAAGATTAAGTCCAAATTTCATAACTCCCGAAAAGACAGCCACACGATACATCGTATAAGTAATTAAATGGGTTGGCGGTGTTCGAAAACCAAGGAGATTGCCTGAAAAGTCATGGCGTCACGAAAAAGCCAAAACACAAAACTGCATGTCACGGGTTCTAATATTTTGAGAACTTTTGACACACCAATCACTTTGGAAAGGATGGGGAGTAAGAAGGATCGGGTCATCGGATCATTCTACAAATTTTCAACCTCATGACTAGGTTATGAAATCCCAAGGTTACGTGACAAAGGTTAAAAAAATTTGTGAGGACCATGACTACAAATGAATTAAAGGCATGAAGTGAAGGCCATTTTAATTTCGAGGGAGGAAAATTGCATGTTTTTTGAAAATTTAGAGAGTAACAAACTTGATTAAGTGAAATATTGTATAATTTTCAAAAACACATCTTTGGTCGTTGGGAAGGCCCTCCAAGCCTTTGGGTTGGTATTCCAAGGAAAATACCAAGCCCAAGGATTGGGGATTCCCAAAGCAAGATATAATGCGAACATGTTATAATGTGCTCACGTTATTTGAATGCATTGACAAAACGTGAGCGCGTTATTACACGCTCACGTTTTGGTCTACATTGAATTTATTTTTCTTCTCTTTTTTTCTTCTCATTTTTTCTCTTTCTTCTTGTTACCTTTCAGGGAAACTATATACATGAAATAAACATTTAAATATAAGTTTAAATTCACATATGGATGTTTACTTTCTTATACTTGAAGTTATATTTCATGTATATAGTTTTAGGATGTTTGAGAGTGGTTTCAGATCTCTAGGAGTTATAATACAAATTTTAGTTTTTGGATCTCACAAATTTTAGACTATCAAATTTCAGTAATCAACATGTCAAATTTTAGTAATCAAGAGGTCAAATTTCATTAATCAGCAAGTTGTATTATTTGTCTCTCTATTTCACTCATTTTTTATCTCTTACACTCTATACCTCTCTCTCACTATCTCCATCCCTTTATCTGACTCTCTCTCTCTCTCCTATGCCCTCTAATTCTCTCTATCTCACTTCTCTCTCACACCCTCCCTCCTTCCCTCTCTACTTATCTCTATATCCCTCCATCCATCTCTTTCTCTCTCTCTATCTCCCCTCTCTCTACCTACCTCTCCCTCCATCACTCCCGACTCTCTATTTCTCTCTATCTCACCTCTCTCTCATCTCATACTCTCTCCCTCTCTTCTTCCCTATTTATTCTCTGAATCCCTCTCTCTACCTACCCATGCATCAATCCATCACACCCTACCACTCTCTCTCTACACATCTCTATCTCACCTTTCTCTCCCTCCCTACCTCTCCCTCCCCCACTCATTCCCTCTCTACTTCTCTCTATCTCCTCTCTCTACCGCTCCTTTGCTCTCTACTTATCTTTATCTCACTCTCCCTCTCTCTACCCACCTCTCCTTCCACCACTCTCTATTTATCTCTATCTCAACCATCTCCCTCCCTCTACTTATCTATATCTCCTCTCCACCTACCATCCCTCATAGCCTACCACTCTCTCTCTAGCACTCTCTCTACACCTCTCTATCTCACTTCTCTCCCTCCCTCCATCATTCCCTCTCTACTTATCTCTCTCTACTCTCCTTCCCTCTCTAATTATCTTTATCTCCCCTCATCTACCTCTCCCTCCATCTCTCTCTCTCTCTCACTAGATTCTCCCTCCCTACCTTCCTTCTCTACTTATCTTTATCTCCCCTTTCCCTCCTGACCTCTTTCTCTCTCTCTCCCAAATCCCTCCCTCCCACTCTTTCTCTCTCCCCCTATGATGGTTGAGGGTGTAATGATGGTGTGAAGGAAGCCATAAAATCTTTAATTTCTTCTAGTGTTCCCTTCAAACAGTTCCAGCTAGCTTGAGGGATCCAAAAAATAGCTTTAATTCCTTAATTTTGGCTAGAAATATGTTGATTTCTTCTTTGGATGCTTCAAATTTATCCTCAAAATTACACCCATTCTTGGTTATCCCTTTTATTATTTGAGATTGGGTCTACCTTTGTGTGTCTAACCATTTAAGCTAACTATCTTGGCTATCCATCTTTTGCTTCATGGCTACCATTTGAGTAGTGAAAGTAGTAACATGTTTGCTCATAGAAGAGCTAGTCCTTTAGGTCTTGTTAGAACATAATGTTATGAGTGGTCATACCTTTATAAAATTCATATATTGTTTTAATATAAGTTATAAAATATTATGGTTATTATATAATTAATGTAAATCATATACTATTTAATAATTAATAATCTAATAGTTTATTAGATTATTAGTTATTTATAAATGATAGTTTGTAAAGGTTTGACTAATACTTTTTCAAATATTTTTCCACCCCTTCTATATTTAAGCATCTTCTCTCTCATTAAGAGGTAATGGAATTTGGAGATTTATAGTGAACTCTATCACTATGCACAAAATGCATTGTTGGTCATGTGGAAGTGAGGAGAAGTGATATCCTCATGTTTTTTCTATAATTTATAGACAATTATGTAAGTGTTTTTAATGGAGTGATAATTTATGGATTCTTTATCCGCAAGGGTTTTGTCCATGTCTATATTGTATAATGTATTGAATTTGTGCTTCTTTTAGTTCCATTTCAGTTATCTTATATTTTAATTATGATTATTAATAACCTAAGATCCTAATTTCTAACATGGTACCAAAGCTTAATTAGGTTATGCTAATCATTTTACAAGCCATCTTTAATTTTATGAAACAATTTATACAAAAAGATAAAGTCATTTTAACCATTCAATATTAAAAAGGTTCTATGAAAATTTGCCTTGAAGAAAAATCATACAAGCCCATTGATCACCAAATGAAACTTCATCTAACAAAATGCATTGATTCTTTGATGGAAAACACCCTCTTTGGCTCAAGCTGCCACATTCAAGGAAGTATACTTTACAAAACTAATTTGAAAAGAATTTATTTGATTTTTTCATTAATATTTCAGAGAGCATGTATAATCATTTATATACATTTGTATATGCCAAAGACAAAACTAATTTGAATAGCATTTATTTGATTTTTTCATTAGTATTTCAGAGAGTGTATAATCATTTAAATACATCTATATATGCCAAAGACAAAACTATTTGAAAAGTATATTAATGCATTATATATTCACGAGAGGCATTATAGAAAAGAAGTGGAGGATGAGGATACTATAATATGTATGTTCTTTATCATGCCATACAATTATTTTGTAAAATACAAAAGAAAGGAGAAAGAAAGAAAAGCGTAGCATAGAATGACAGCTGTGAACTCAAATACCAATTCTACTAATAACTTGCAAGTCTTAGAAAAACGTCAAAAATCTTCACTTGTCTTAAAGAGTAAAAGGTTTGCAATGAAGCAACCTTGAGCAAAGTTACAAAGTAATTTTTTAAAGCAATTCGCTTTCTCAAATATACATCAAAAAGTACTCTATTTAGTAAATAATAACTAGTTAGAAGAAGTTTGACTTGGACCCATCTTAAATTTTAAATTTAAAAATTAAACCTGAACCAATTCTTTACCACTTATAAAAAAAAACCAAACAAAATTGATTCAAAATAAAGGAGAAAGAAAAGGGTTATTTATTTTTCAACCCTGCACAGTTACAAAAACATAACTGTAGTTTACAATTTTAATAAAATCATGCCACAAGGTAAAGCCTGCAAACATGTAGCACTATCAAACTTGTCATACATGACAATTTCAACCGTTTAAAACACAAAAACTCATAACTTTCTGAGGGCGCAGAGAATTCTATAGAGCCTTATCAATAAGGACAATGTTTATGTTAACTTTTCTCAGTAGAGATGTCAATTCTCTGCCAGAACTTCTTATTGCTTGACAGAGACCGGATGGCGACATAAAAGACTTCTTCCTCTGTCCACTTCACCAAATGTCAAACTCTGATCAAAATAAATGTGAACACAAGGCAAACAAATCTGTAAAACTGTCTGCATGTCAGTATCATGAACTTCCAGTAGGTGGGATTAGAAATATTTGGCATTTGCTAGGGGAATAAGTTTTGGTACTAGGACTCTTCTCCACTATTTCAAAGTTTATGCTGGACTCTACTACCATGCATACTCCCTCTACTTACAAATCAAATATGTAAAGCTATATAAATATATCTCCTTACAAATCAAATAATATGTTCATTGCTATCTTTCTGACCATGCATACTCCTTGTGTGGCCTTATACACTTGTACTTAACACCAATCTTTTCCTCTTGTGCTTGATGTTGGTCCCTTAGGCACCAGTCTTTGATATTATGTTTTTATTGTTTATTTTTATCACATATACTTATAGGTATGTTATGTTTGTAATCTATTTCTGTGTTTTATTTTTATAGAGGTGCTTTCGTATCAGACGTTACCTCTTAGAGTCTAATGGAAGAATGATTAGGTCTATTGGATTATATGTCAATGTTTCGTTCATTCACAATAGATGCAAACTCTTAGAGTCTAATGGAAGAATCATTAGGCGTATTGGATTATGCGTCAATGTTTTTTCCATTCACAAAGGATGCAAATCAATGACTTGTTTGATTGAACTTAAATTTTTGAATATGAAAAATATAATCTATGAATTTCTACATGATGGTAACAAGAATTGGTAGGATCCACCTAACCTTACATAAAAATTCTTTGGCCTACTTGGTATAGGAATGTTGTATACTCCATATTACACAAAATCAAAATTAACCACAAAATTTTAATACAATGAATTTTAATATGGGTTCATATCTCTATCAAAATATTAAGATGTAAAATTACGTAGCACAAATATGATATGATTTTGGACTTAATATCGCTATGAGATATAATTTACTTGAAAATTTATGTTTTATACTTAACACAATAATGTGATAGTGCATGTCTATAGATCAGTGACACTTTTCCATATCCACAAGCTCCATATACATGTTCATTTAGAGTTTCATTATCTCATCAAATCTACTAATTAGATATTATAAACAAAAGAAAAAACTAGAGCTTCCAAATTGAACCAAGAAAAAAAACATATTTTTGTTTTTATATAGAGTATAATCACGTCTTACTCTATTTGAATTTGACAATCAATGTATGAATGGAAGAGGCTAACTCAAACTATTTATATAAAATATAATTTATAGAAATATATCATAGTCTTCTCTACTTTTCCCCCCTTGTTCTATGTGAGCAATTCTTCCCTTTCATCAAACACCTTTAGTTTTTTGTTTCCTTATAATTATAACGATTAAATTTCTATACCCATGTCATTTCCTATTTATCTTTGTGTCTATTTTTAACTAATGTATTGGTACTATCTCATGATATATGCAAGAATAGCATTAAAGTTAATTGGTCTATTTTTTTACTTTAAAGAGGGATGAGATACATTGGCTCTACCCATATCTATGTGGCAAAATAGTTGTTTTAACATGCAGATTTTATGACCTTCATGTATAATATAAAACCTCTAAACTTCTTAGGTACAATCCACTTGTTTGTAATGGGTGGTTGTCATCCTGAGAAACTATCTAGAGAGAAAACCTAAAAAGGATTTTTAACCCTTTGTTAACATATGATCTAATGTTAGGATCTAGGATTGTTGCATGTGAATAATAACTTTCACAACGATTAAATTGAAGGTTTTTAAAATGTAATAATGTAATTGAAATGCTTAAATTAATAAATCAATAATAAAGTAATGAACACTATAGAAGAGAGATAGGAGAGAGAAGACAAAACACGAGTTGATAACGGAGTTCACCAAGATGGCTACATCTTCGGGCCCCTCTCCAACAAAGTGATTGATCCTTGATTATGCTCCAGAAAATAGTTTACAAGGCTCTTCAACTGTTACAAGTCTCTTGGTTTTGCAATGTTACAAAGTTCCTCTCCTTCAAGTGCAACATAATAACACTTCTTTGAAGCACAGAGTTGAACACATAAACTCACCAAGAAAATTCTCTCACAAAAATCACCACTACCCTTCACAAGCCTATACCCCCTTTTTATACATTTAATTTTGCCTAATATGGTTTAAAACCATGTTATTTCCAAAATCAACTATATCTCCCATTTACAATAGTAAATCTTTTAAAATCTCCCCAATTACAAGAATAAATCTCTCAAAATAGCCTTCTCCCTTTAATTCACGACCCTTATAATTCTGAGCTTTACAATATCCCTTTGCAGAAATCCTTACAAATCTCTCGTTCCTAAATAATAGCTCTTATATTTTTGAGTGGTTACAAAATAATCTTTTCAAATCTTTAAAACCCTTTTTTTTTTAAAATATCTTTTAAATATTTTTTAATATCGTTTACATTTTATTCAAGCCCCTCTTAATTATTTAAATTTGGGCTATTACAACCTTATTAAGGTTTAGGGAGATTGGTTTTTAATAATAGAGGGTTAAATCTTTGATTTTAAGGAATAATTGGTTTCCGAATAGTTTTTAAAAGAAACTAAACCCGCAACTATATCAACACCATACAATGGCACAATGGTGTAGAACGATATTGGGGATGAGGTGGTTGGCGGATCAACCCTCGGCCCCTCTATAGTTTATTGGGCCACTTGGAATTCTCCAATTTGCTGCCATAAACACATGTCTCATACTGATTGGTCAGTGCTAGTTGTTCATGCCACATCAGCTTTCCACATGAATGCCACGTGTCAGAGTTTGATTGGTTCATCATTTCCAAATGTCACCTTGGGAATCTGCCACATCATCATACGGTCTATTGATGTCAGCATTCGTACGGCCTGGTCAACCCTATTGCCTGCTATCTTTGACTAGACATATCTCTAAGGGCTCTGATTTTGGTGAAACAAGCGGCGTTGGGATTGTGTCGTTGAGCTCTTCGATTTTGACACTGGTTTCAACAAATTCTAAAATGATCATTTTTTTTGCCTTTATGACTAGCCTTTGGTACCTGTTTGACCCAACTTTGATTGAGTATATCTTGAGCATACGAATTCCTTTTGACTCTGTTCAAGTTGTGTTGGATTCAGTTTTCTGAGCACTTCGACATGGCAACGATTTCTACAACATATAGAACACTTCAGATTTTGATGAAAAGTATCCACCTGGATCAACATAATTCTAATTATTTTTTTGTTATGTGTTTAGTATGATGGTTATTTAGTAAAAGAAGTATGGTAATTTACATCTACTTATGTTTGTGTAAATCTCATGCCTAAATGATCTTGTAAGAATGAAGATGGACCTAGATCATCATCATTTTGAGTATTGATTCAATATTTTCATCGAATAATTATAGCTATGTCTTATAGTAGATACCTTTCTTATTATAAGTAATTTGAATCAATTATTAGAGATAATCAAATCTGTGTCATCTTCATCATTTGAAGTGCCTACACTATAGTATCAATTATAAGCATCTCAAATAAAAATATGCAAATTATTTTCTTAAAAAATAAAATATGATCATTTTTAAATTACTTGTTAAACCTATTAAATATTTATATAAATCAAACCTTAAAATCATCAATGAAAAAAGAGCAATTTTTTTTTTCATAAAACAAATAATTTCTAGATCAAAGTATAGCTATAAAATAGGTTTTACATCTAGATTTATGAAGGGTCTTTAAAAATAAATAAAAAGAACATTATTTACTCTTATTATTCTTACACCAATATTTAAAATATATTTTGTTTATCATACTATTGATTGTATTGGTGATCCTATTAATCTTGAAATGTACCTTATGATATTCCTTTGAAATATGGTGCAAGACTATCACATAGATGTCTAGTGTTCTTAAACAACTACCTTGTATAGCTCTTTAGTCAAAGGATCACTACAAAAGAATCAATGTGGCTTAGGAGATTACTAGAAGAGTTTCATCTAGGTACTAGTAAAATTCTCACTTTATATGATAATGAAGGCTATTTAATAGTAATAAAGACTCATATTTATAAAGCACATTGAAGTTCACAAAAACTTCATTCGACTTAAAGAAACTAATTTATAAATACAATCCTATTTTGATAGACTAATTATTAGGTGAAAGATATACTATAATCAAGAAGAACTAGGCTAAAATCCTGACAATCATCTATCAAACCTTTATGCAATATCTAATTCTCTAGAGTTGTATCAATGCTTGGCCTTAAGGAGTTGTCATTAATGGGGAGTGTGCATGTTAATGACACCTCCCAATGAATAAACTCTAGATGTAAGACCTAACAAGCATAAATAAAATTCTAAGAATTATATTTAAGACCTATGGTCATGCTGTATTATTCTATTTGTAATTCTTCCTCTTGTAAAAGAATTATGTTATATAAGACCTTCAAACACTATGCAATGAACCTAGGGGAGGCTAGTTTGAATAGTCACAAGCTCCAATACAAATTTATAAGACTTTATTAAATGAATCATTTTTTAAAACATTGAGATTAAGTAAATTATGACAAGATGATCTTCATGTAGTCCAAAATGCATGATCTTCATTTTGGTGTAAATTTATGTCCCTATTTATCTTTATTAAAGAAGATCTAATTTACTGAGGTACTCCAATTTTTATATAAATTGAAAAGTTATGCTCCTTATTAACATTAAGGGGAAGTGTTAGAACATAATTTTATCAGGGATCATATACTCTTATAACATTTATATATTATTATAATTTGAGGTTAAAAAACATTATGATTATTATATGCTTTATATAAAACATATACCATTTAATAATAATAATCTAATTTATTTTGTGGGTGGGAGGGAAGGCATCCCTCCAAGGTGGCGGAGGGAGGTGGCATTGGAAGCCACGGTGGCCGATTGTCTTTATTTGAAGGGTTGCGGTGGCGGTGTGTTTGGAAGGCGTGTCAGGGTCTTGTCGATGGTTCTCAGAAGGTTATCAAGGACATATACGACACCTGTTTTCATGAGTGTTTTTGGAGTGAATTTAATGGAGAAGGATTCTCTTCTCATTACAAGGACGTCCCACATGATGGTATGGGTACCATTTGTGATTGATGGCGGCGGTATGGTGGGTAAAATTTTCTTATTTATTGATGGCCAAAGGCTTTTTTAGCATGCATTTTTTGTAGCTTGTGGGTGTGGTATCTATGGGTGTTTGTTTTCTCCAAAGCTGAATATTTTTCTACATTAGGGTTAATGGCGAAGAGCTCGAAGTTTGTGGTTGAGGTTTCAGTCTTATGCTTAGCTTAGTTTAGAGTAGACACTCTGATTTCTTTGAAGTCATTGGCAAGACAAGCGGCTTTCAGGGTAATTACAAACCAGCATTTAAAAAGAATTTTGTTAAACTATGATCCGTTGGTGGTTGCAACTGCGAAGATGGTTCTAGGCACGTGCCACTTGGAAAATGGGGAGTATGGACATGATAACCTGCATGTCTTCATGTTTCCTGGCTTCCATTATGGATTTGAGGACTCTGAAGGCTATTACAAAGAATTTTTTGGTGAAAATGTTCTGGGAAGACTTGGTCGAAGGTGTGGATGAAGCCCTATGTGTGGTAATTGAAGGTAGAGATTTCCCTAGGCCTCATGATGTGCAATGAATTCATGAAGATGACACAGTAAATATTTTCCCTTTCCTTTTGGACTTGCATGGGCCGAGTTTGATGCGCCACCATATGTTGGCAGGGGCCGAGATTGAATTTCTAAAGAAATTCTTTGGTTTGGTAGCAGTTGGAGAAATAGGTTGGAAATCTAAGTTTGAGGATTTTGCAAAATTAAACAAGTTTCTATAATGTGGGTGTTGTCAATTATTTTTTGCTTTGGGGTTAGGTTTTGGACTTTCTCGTCTATTGGTAGTAGCTAGTTGTGGCGTAGCTTCTTTAATGGTCTTTTGTTCATACTTTTGTTTTGGTAGTTCTTTAGTGCTCTCAGTGTGTTTCTTGCCTAGCTAGTGGCAGTAACTGTTGTTAGGGAAGGTGGTGGTTTTTTGGCTATGGTGGATATTTTTCTGCTTGGTAGATGTTCGTACTTAGTTTTTAATCAATATAATAATACTAACCTTATGTATCAAAAAAAAAATCTAATTTGTTTTATTAGATTATTAATAATTTATAAATGGTAATTTTGAAGAGGTGTCACTAATACCTCTACAAGTATTTTTCACCCCTTATCCTATAATTAAGGAGATTCTCTCTCATTAAGAGGTAACATAGAATTTGGAGATTTATAGTGAATTATATCTATGCAAAAGAGATTATTGGCCATGTGGAAGTGAGGCAAAGAGACATCCCCAAGTTTTTTATATAATTTTATTGATATTTCTTTAAGTGTTTTATAATAGAATGATTATTTATGGGGTATTTTACTATAAGGAGTTTTCCCAATTATATATTGTGTAACATGTTGAATCTATGCATCTTATAATTCTTGTTTCATTAATTGTATATTTTAATTGTGATGATTATTAACCTAAGATATTAATTTCTAATAGGTCTTCTACCTATTTTTTTAGGTCTTTAGTGATGGCCTCATCTACATCCTTTTTAGCCTTGGCAATGATGAGCTTTACCTCTCAATACATAACTTAAGGGCTTGTACCTCAACCATCTACTTTTTGAACTACTTGGCCTATGTGTCCTTGTTTCCATGGTCCTTTCTACTACTAATGTTATTTGACCATCAAGGGTCCTCATCTTCACTTTTCTAGCCTTCATAGCTTCCTTGACCATTTATAGCTCATTACATTTATTTTTAGCTTCTTCTCTAATGAAAGCAAAGTGGAGCCAACAATTATTTGGTGTCTTATTATAGAAACTTTACCTTACCTTTTCATATGCATCCTTGGTGTTAATGTCGATGGCCTCCATTTGGAAACCTAAGGCTTATATTTGGCCTTTGGGTTTGTCTATTTGTTATAAAATTATGTTATTAAGGGTATTACCCCTAATAAAATTATGTTCTAACAATCCCCCTTAATATTAATAGGGAGCATTACATGTCAATTTTTATAAAATAAAAAATGAAGTACCCTAGTAACATAGGTATTCTTTGACAATGATAAACAAGGACATTATGTCAAAATGAAAATCATTTATTTTGGACTAAATGGGTATCTTGTCATAATTTATAATCCTAGTGTTTTTAAAAGATGATATGAGGTCTTATAAAAAAAATATTAGAGCCCAAGTCTCCCAAAATTAGCCTCACCCCAAGTTCATTACATAGTGTTTGCAAGTCTTATATAATACAATGCTTTTACAAGTGGAAGATTTACCGAGGAATTTACAATATACCCAAAAGGCTTACAAATTCCTATAGGTCATATGCTATGCCCGTTAGGACTTGCTTGTGTCTATTAGGACTTAAATACACCAAAAGGACTTACCAATTCCTAGAGGTCTTATGTTTTGCTTGTTAGGACTTGCTTATGAATGTTAGGACTTAAATACACCCAAAGGACTTACTAATTCCTATAGGTCTTTTTTTTTCCTATAAGGAAGTTTTCTTATGCCCGTTAGGACTTCTATCTTGGATTTAGCCACTAGTTGGTGTCATTGACATGCACACTCACCCTCAATGGAATCCCCTAAGCTCAAGAATTCATTTTATTTTGGAGAATTTTGTACTGCACAGAGGTTTAATATGAGATGAATAAGATTCCAATCAATTTTTATCATAGAATACTTTCGCTTGAATAGAATTGGAGAGAACTTTTTTGATGAAATACTTTTTCTTGAGTGAGGTTCCCATATTATTCAATGCACTTTTCTCTCTTTGGAAATGATATTCTTTGGTAAGAGTAAGATAACTCTAGTTATCATATACTAAGGTGGTGATTTTACAAGTATCTATTCAAAACTCTTCCATAAATATTCAAAGTCACATTGATTCTTCAAGAGCTACTTTTGTATTTTGGGTTCTGATTAAAAAACCTTAGAAGCTAACTTTTTTCTAAAGTATTACACCATCTATGTAAGAGTATCGGCACCGTTTATTTTGAAGACATAGCCTATTGTAGATTTCTTATAAAGGGAATCACCAACATAGTTAGTAACACAATTTAATCAAATAAATTTGATTCTTGGTGTAGAAATATTTTTAATATACATTGAGCATACAGTATTCCTCATAAATCTAGAATATATTCAATTTGATTATATATAGTCCAATAATCATTAGCAAGGATATCATAATATATTTTCATTAACATAAACATGAATAATTTGTCATGTTTCTTTCAAGAAAAAATAGTCGAGCTACTAAACATATAGTAATGATTCAAAAAATTAACTACATGCCAAAGAAATGATGTTCCATTTAGACATATATTTATGTGAAATCATTAAGATGTAAATATATCTAACTTGATATGATATAACTTAACATTTTATATCTCTTTCTTGAATAAAAAATGACTATATCAATATCATAAATGATTTGAGATGTGAGAACTTAGTGTTCCAACTCAAGTTCGTCATCTCTAATGAAGTTGCTACTAAAAACATGTGTTTATGGATACCTCATTAGTCATAAAAAATTATCTTAGCAATTTCATCACATATGATTGATTATACACCAATGAATATTCACATAGAGGTAATGGTGCAGGTGTATATAAAATGGATTTTCTCTTTGATCTCCAAAAGGAAAATAGAGGTCTTATGTTAAATGTATGTTAGGATTTGTTTGTGCTCATTTGGAATTATATCAAAGAAGACCTACGTTATTCTGGTACTTCATTGATTCCCCCTATTAACATTAAGGGGGAGTGTTAGAGCATAATGTTATTATGGTTCATACCCTTATAACATTTATATATTATTGTAATATATAAGGTTATAAAATCTTATATTATAAAATATATACTAGAGTTAATAATTAATAATCTAATAACTATTATATTATTAATTATTTATGAATGGTTGCTTTGAATAGGTGTGACTAATACCCCTTAAGTTATTTTTCCACAATTTCTCCTATATTTAAGGAGGTTCTTTCTCATTTGAGAGTATGTGAATTTGTACATTTATAGTGAATTATATCACTATGCACAAGAGGTTTATTGATCATGTGGAAGTATGTAAAGGAGTGTCCCTAGGTTTAGTCTATTCATCTAATAGACTATTTTGTAAGTATTTTAATAAAATAATGTTTTATAGGCTTTTTTACCTAAAAGGGTTTTCCTCATGTATATCTTGTCTAATGTGTAAAATTTATTCTACTATGATTCCCATTTTCTGTATTTTATATTTTTATACAATTTTTAGTATACTAAGATCCTAATTTCTAACACTATTAGTAGTGCAAAGTGTTTAAAATACATGGAATTCTACTCTAGATCATATTTTATTTTGACTCACTTGGTTGTTAGGGAAACATCTATTTTTCTCTATCTTTCTTCTTTTTGCTATGTGACTAATTATAATTGACTCGTCTAATTTTTGGTAAGTGGTGTGATCCCTTATCATAGTTGTGCTTTGAGATAACTGGATATACCTCAAGTAGAATATTAGAGTTGTTGGGGCTACCTACTATATAGTTTGAAAGAGAACTAATACTTGAGGAGTAGAGGGGTGCACAACACTTATGGAAGATAGGGGTTTAGGATCTAATACTAGTGGAGGTGATTACATGGGAATTTGGAATGCAAGGATATGGTATCCACCAATCAGTGGGAATTGATGTAATACCCATTATGTTGTTGATACTCTTATGTGTGGATTTTGTACTTGGTTTGTGTGGGTGATCAGTTCATCATTTTGGTTGTGTGTGGATTCATAGTTTGGTTGGTTTGCTGCACTTGATATTACATATGATGCTAGATGATACATTTCATGGTGATTATGTTATATGGTTATGTTATGGTTTTCTTTAATAATATATGTGATGTTGTGATTCTATGCTACTATGGTTTCTGATGTGTTTGCTAGCGTGTTTTGGTAAAAGGACGGAGTGGCATCACTTGCTTGCGAGTGCTTGCGAGTGCCCTACTACCCCACGATTACCTTTCACGGTGTGTCTGCAATGGAGATTTACATGCTACTTGAAATTTGTTTATATGCAGGATGCAGGTACTAGACACTGACTCCACCTGTTTGACAGGTTTGAGCGTGTCCCATAAACCCAATGGGTATGATGTTAAAAAGGGAGTTGATAAGAAAGTGTCCCCGTCCCAAGTTCGTCATCTTGTTGTGAGTCCAATGGTGTCTTTGTCTCAAACGCGTCTTTGTTTATGTTTGGGTTAGTGTTGATTATTTATTTTAGTATGTAAATGTTTGTTATTTAATTAATCTTTATTTTATGTGTGATTAATTAATGCTATTTAATTGATATAGTTAATGGTAGGTAATTGTAGTTAAAGTTAATTAATTAAATTTATTGATTAAGTGGATAGTTTAAATAAAACATTAGATGCTTTGATGTAAATTAGAATTTTAAATTTGCTTAAGGTAGCGGTATTGATTTTTGAATTTTTAAGTTAATCAAATAACTTATAATGCTTTATTATTATTAAAAGAAAAATAATTTTAAAAAAATAAAATAGTTAATTTATATTAGAGGATTTACAGGAGTGAGTGGGGAATTTAATAAAATTCTTGTTTTAAAATATTCTCAGAGAGAATATTGGCATGCTGTGAATGACAGGAAGCTTCTTCACGGAAAGAATTCGACTATAGAATAGTGTGTGGGGTTTTGGGGGTTTTTTGGTTTAAAAAAAAAATTGAGGAGGTTTACAACATATATTTGGGCTCATATTTTGCTTCTGGCTAGAGGTGAAGTTTTTGGGAAGAATTTAGAAGTTGAAATTCCGGAGGCGAAGCTTTGCTCCAACCCTTGTTCCTTCAAGCTTCAGGAAAAACAGGTTCTTTTACTATTTGTTTAATTGCTTTCTTGTTTTGAAAAGATTGCCTGATGTTGTCTATGTAAGAGGAAATTGTCGTGAATTAGTTGCAACCCTCTGTAGAAAAATTTATTAAAAGTTCCTCTATAGAAAAAACTGTGTTCTTAGCTATTGAAGTTTTGTCGTTATTATTTTGTTGCCTCTGTAGAAATTTTTACAGTAAAATTAGAGAGCCTCATGAGATAAAACCATTATTAAACAATAGGGAAAACTACAAAAAAAGAAAACACTAGAAAACCTCTGTAGGTTGCAAATGGAATCCTTTGACAAAAAAATGGAATTGAAACCTCTGTAAGAATTCTTCTGAATATTTCTTGTAGGAAATAATTTGATAAATTGGATTGCATTGGAAATCTTTGTCAAAAATTAGAAAATTGAAATTCTTTGATATATTAGCTAAAATGAAATTATTTGTTTAAATAATAATCTATTTTCCTATTGAAAATTTGTGAAAATTGCCATTAGAGAAATTATTTTCAATTAATTTATATATATATATATATATATATATATATTTGTGAATATATAAACACTTAAAAAAATTGTTATAGGAATATAAAAATTATGTTAAAAAAATTTGTGATTTAAAATGGGTGGACGAAATCCGTACGCCGGAATTCATAAATTTTTTTGAAGGGAAATAAAATATATATATATTTAATAGGCAGTGGGGGGGGCTACCCCCACAGCCATCCCCCACATGGGAGGCGGCAGTGAGGGCAGCACTGGCGCTGCCTACACAACCGCGCCCCATTAGGGTTCGTCTGTGTTATACAACCCTGCGTAATGTTTATTGTGTTTTAGATTTAAAAAAATATATATAATATATATTATATGTATATGGTATATAAGATATATATATTATTTATAATATATATTATATATTATTTATAATATATATTATATATTATATATATATTTTAGAAATGTTTAATATATGATTTGAAATTGTAATTTAATTTTATAAATAGATATATATATACATACATGTGTGTGTATGTAGATATGTATATATACACTTGGTTGAAATTATGGGAAAATATTATGTAGGTTATTTATAATGACTTCATGTTGTTACTGGACAAATTGGAAGAAAATATTTTACCAAATCCAAACGAGTGTTTTTAATTAATGAAATAAATTGAGTAAACTGATAGTTTAACCTCCACGATGGATTTTGTGCAATGAGTTATCTTAAATGTGATTGTTAAGTTTAGTAAATCTGCATTCTTTAAAAAAATCTTGATGTTGAATAAATATTTAATTCTTTGGCTTTCTTTGAGTTCTTTGTTGATTTCTTAGGCTGAGTTTTTAAACCATGTGGAGGCCCTTAAATTAGTTGAATTTTCTATAAGTGTTAAGGTTATTGTTTTAACTTCCAGAGGCATAGGAAAATGGGGGTTTATTATGTGACTTTTCTATTTGATACTTGTCTCGATTTTGACTACAGTTGTGATTTTAAGTTTACACTTGGGTTGTACCCATCTTTATGGGAGCTGATTCATATGATTTTTGGTGAGATGGTTTTGCCTCGCAGATGTTCTACTTTGTGTTTTAGAGTACTTGTGGGTACAACTCCTTGGAATTTTTTGTTATGTTTTGGGTACCTAGGGAGAGTGGCTCTACGTGGGCCCTGACACACAAAGGGGTTGTCAAGATAACCCATGATAGAGTTTGAGTAATAAGTGATAACCTAATAAATTAATTAGGGGGTGGGTAGTTAAACATTAATAAGATAATTATGGATGCCTTGTCCGCCTGTTAGGGATTTCATAGACTAAAGGTGGGCCAAGAAGGCCGTGGTTGGCATAATCATGACCTCGTCTTCACGAGAGGTTAATGATTCCACATGAGTCACCCTTTGGAGTGGCGCCTTGAGACAGGAAATCAGGATAACCATAGATGGAGGTGACACCTTGTGATAGGTTGTTTGGATAATCCATGTAAGGCCATGCGATGGCACTCTCCTCTAGCATTCCCTTTGAGTTGTTTTATTGAAATCCTCTAGAATTGGTCTAATGATATGACTTGGTGATTTATTGTTGTTATGTTTTGGAAGTGGTCTTTTGATACTATGTTTCTTTATATGTTTTTTATCTTTCCATGCTTAGAGTTTAGTCTTGTGTATTTGTTTAGATGTTATTTGTCGGGGACCCTTTCTTATCTACACCTAGCATGGGGGTGGTCAGGTGGAACGTGCTACGTACCCCGTTGGGTTCCCTAATTTGCAAATGTACCTTTTAGTGCAAAGTTTTGTTGAGACAACTTGGTCCAAAGTTGTATGTTTCCATATGTATATTTGTACTTTTGTCATACTATGTATATTGATATGTTACTCTCCCATGTATTGGGTAGACTTATGATGTAATCTTGGGTAATTGCTCAATGAGATATACTTGTAGAATGATGTAATGTATAATCACCTTATGTAATTCATGGTTTATCCATAATTGTAAATATCTTTGATGTGGTTTTATGTTCGAGAAAATAAGTTCTTTACATTTCCAAGTTAAATTTGCTATGAATACATGTATGGTTTCTATATGGTTCATTCTTGTCTTATTGATTATCTTTAATAAATTTTTAAATGATGACATGTGAATGGATGAGTTACGTTAGTAGAATTGGTAAATTACTTTTATCAATTTTGTTATTGGATAGATTACATAATGTCACCTCGTGTACCCCAAGGCAATTAGGTGTTTAACTTGTAATCATTAGCTATCTTAGTTGCATTAGTAAACTTAGTGTTTATACTTTATGTCTTAAAAAAAAAATTGTTGCATTCTTAGTTGTCCTTTGGGGTTTGCGCAATAGGGCATTACAATTGAGGTATGTGGCCAGTTGGGGAAGGGAATTATGGATAGTAGTATTGGGGTGGGTAATGGAATGGTGAAGGTGGTTGCATGAATTATTGTTTTTTGTGTGGTTATAGTCATAGGGAATGGTAGAATTGGGTGTATAGGGATGAAGGGATTAGAGAGTAGGTAGGAGAAGGGGAAGAGGGTATTAATTAATGAGAGGAAAAAAGAAGAGATATTATGAATGAGAAGGGTAAGGAGAGGAATGAGTTACAAAATGAGGAAAAGAGGGAATAATGATTACCTATGTGGTTGAATCACCAAGCTACATATTTTCTTTTTCTTCTAGTTCCTTATTCCTTTCCTCAACCTTTTTCTTTGGTGGATTGTCTATTTTTTTGGTCCTTTTTTGTCCTTTTCTCCTCTTTTGGATCATCATCACCATTGGGTATAACTTGAAATGGATTTTTTCACCATTGGGATCCTTTTTTATGAGGATATGGGAATGGTAAACTACCCTCTCATTTTGGGATATCTCTTGGATGTTTGGCCACTCAAAATGTATCTTGTATTCATAGCTATATGGTCATTGATATGATCTCTTGTTTATATTGTTTTTGTTGTTGTTGTTGTTGTCAAGTTTTAATGATTAGTTATGAGGCTCCTACATCCTTTTCAAATACAATGCAAGGTTTATTTAGTGCTCTATATTTTTTTGCTATAAATTTGGGAGGCCTTAGTTCAGCTTCTTCACCATCTTAAAGAGGAAAATTCAATTATCCCCTTATATTATAGAGATATGTAAGATGAGGTAGGTCTTGGATGGGTGTGATTATATAGATGTTCATATTTCTCATCATATATCATGAGCTCTCTTGGCCTCTCACCTATGTGGCCAATATTCTATATATAGTTCCACTAGAAAATTATTTTATACTCACTCCATTCTTACTTCTTGAGTGATTTTATCCACTCATTGTGAAAGCATATGTTATAGATCTTAACATCTTAAATAAGAAGGAAAATACCTCTTAGATGATTATTTGTTGAGTAGATCAAGAGTGGGGAATGAGATTTCTCCTCTAGAATACACCAAGACACAATGTCTCTCTCCAAGAAAAATATCCTCTATGAGTCCATCATGAATTCACATCCATATCCAAGTGAAGGTTCCTCAAAATTCCTAACAAAACCTTCAAAGAGTATTTGTATCAAAAAACACCTCACCCAAGTCTCCAAGTATCCACGAGTAGTTACAATTGACCAATATATGTTGAGATCCAAATGCAACACCACACTCTCATAAAGCGACCAAGAATAACCAATGTACTAATTACAAAGAGAAATAACTAGACCATTGTCAAAGCTTTAACTACACATATGCAAAATTATGAAAACATCATGACATCATGATCTACCAATATCATGGAAACACTTTAATACATGATCAAGGGTCCTCCATGGTTTAAAACCAAACATACTCTCAACCAAGGATCACTTGTCAAAAATTGAAAATTCATAAACTTAACACCTCAATCAAATACTCAAGAGTCCTACATGTCTAACGTGTATGTCAACATCTCCAAACACATGAAGATAACCATCTCTTGACAATGAAACCAAAAAATTCCAAAGAACTCTCATTGCAACAAATAGGATCAAGAGCTCCTCTATGACACCAAAAACCATAATTGCAGAAGATCATCCATCACAAAGTGATGAATCCACATCACTTCTAAACCTCCCATTAAAATGTGATATTGAGCTCTCCATGGTATCATGAAAATGATCTCCCAAATGAAGATCACCCATGGTCTACACACACTCAACAACAATACTAGTAGCTTCAAAAAATAAAGTAGAACCAAGATCTCCAAGCTAAGAAGATACAACCACCACCAAAACATTACTGTGATATATCCTACAAAATCATGTAACCAAGCTATCCATGACATCATGATAAAAAAATATGCTACAATTCCCCATATATGACTATCCAAGTGCTCTACTCATCCATCAATTCTCTCATCCCAATGGAACATACCAAAAGGCCAACTAACTAAATCTGCAACAACACCATAAAGACATATGGATATAGATATTTCACAACCAAATGGGTGGCTAACCCAAACAACATATGACTTATAGATCCTCAATTAATGAAACATGTAAAATCACCATCACATCAGTAACATTCAAACTAAGATAAACAAGAATATAACTTGTAGACCTCAAGACTCAAACACCAAATCAATTATAGATATGATTTCTTAAGAAAAATCACAATCAAGTACAATATTCAAGGAACCAATAAAGCATATAGGAGATAAGAACAACCTCATAAAACTGAACCACACCACCACATAACAATCACATACATGATCATGTTGTGACAATTATCAAATACACATGAACATCCATGACACTATAATCATCATCATTATTGTACTTATAATCAACTATCATTGTACCAAGACTCCAAGTCTCACATGTGTGTCAACCATGTCCTCAAAATAGAAGACAACATGTGCACCTATCTCCATCGCAGTCCAAACTATGAAAACACATGCAAACCTATATCAAGAAGCACCAAATATAATACCTAGATGTACCATCATCTATATCTCATAAAACATGTACTCCCTCAAATTTTCCCCTCCAATTCATCTGGATGTTCATGTAATCACACCTCAAATCTTAGGCTCCTATAAGTAATCAAAAAAAGTACAATACCCTCTCTACTCATCCAAGTGAAAAAACACTTGATCCACTATATATTACTTTACAAAATCTCTCTCTCTCACCTATTTGAAATTTAAAAAATGATTATGTATGTGAAATTTATGACAAATTTAGTTTTTTAGATAGATTATTGGCTTCATAGCACCAAAATATGAAAACATAGAAAAAAAATTAACCAAACTTGTACCAATATTTAATTCTTGGGGAGAGCTTTCCAATGACTATTAGAAATTGAAAAATTAATACCATGGCTGAAATTTATGCCCCTCAAAAGAAAACCACTCAATTATGCTAAAGGGGGGTCAAGGTAGGTGACTATACAACTAATAGTACAACTAATATCATGTTGACCAATAGTGGTAGGTGGGTAGTGGTAGCACGCGAGCAAGACGATGGTGGGAAAATTTATTTTTTATTAAAATTGTTTGTATTTTTTAATTTTTTTAATTTTGTTGGTTTTTAGCCTGTGGAGGCTATAACTCTATCCCCCTTCAATAGTGGCTAGGATCAAGGGTTGGGACCCTAGTTTTATCTCTCAAACTCAATGACCACTAGTCAAAGGATGATACTTTGTTTGGTGTAGTATTGAATGCTCAAAGAGTATGGGGTTTTTCAAACCACAAAAAAAAATGTTTTTTAATAAACTATTCTATGTAAGTTTTTTTTTTCTCTACAGAATGATGACTATAAAACCATATGGCTAAATAGGGGAGGGGAAGTTATTTACTATTTTTCTCACCATGGCTAAAATAGGCCAAATTTTATATCAATATTTATCTCTTGGGCCTCTTGGATCTAATGACAAGGTTCATTTTGTCCTAGGGGGTCACCTATGGAACTTTCCCCATAAAACCTCATGGGGAATGCCTATAAAAATACCTTTTTACAACTCATTTTAAACCCCATATTTGTAAATTCACCACAAATATGCAAACCACATAACTCCAAATCCACAAATAACAACCTACATAACACATATCATACATTAAAATGTTTAAAATCTCTCTACCATTGTCATGGTTTCAACTTTACATCAGATTTACTGATACAAGGGTTATTAAAAAAAATGGATCTCTCACATCCCTCAACCACAACCATGTTTGTAATACCACTCATTAGGAAAATAATACAAGTTAATCAACCATTTCTTGCATAACCTCATGATATAAAATCATGCATACAATCTTATAGAATAACCATATACAAAGATCAATAACATACTACAAGATAACACAAGATATAACTTGGGAAAAACTTCAAGAGGGAAAAACTCAACCTCCAAAATCATCCACCCTCAATGTATTATTCCTTGTTCAATGAAAATATTACAATACACTTACATAGTCTCCATGAATACTTTCGAAACATCAAGCTCCTCTAATGCATCCTCTATGTGTCCAAGCATGTATCCACACATCCCATGAGATGCTTCACATATGCACTCTTCAAAAGAGAGTTCAATATAAGGACAACCAAGCCAAAAAAGCCCACTATATATCCTCAATCACTAAACTTGTGCTTTATTTTATAGAATCAAGCTCACAAAAAAATCTAAGTGGTAAGCTAAAACCATGTGCCTCAAAACCATTGATCCCAACATTTACTTTTTGGTACTAAGTGTCCTAAATATTATTTTTTCCCATGTGCATCCCACACATAAAATATCTAACCAATGTTACATACAAATTTAAAATTGGGCCTAAATAAATATTTAATGTGGTTAAACACATCTCCTAAAGGTGCACCACAAATAAATATTTATTTTACATATTAAAATTATTCTTTCTTGTGCAAGGAATACAACCCCATTCCTAACAATGTCTAGGATAACAATGTGGGAATATGGAAGGAGATTATTAGGCATGATATATTAGCATATTGTTGTCATTGATGTCAAAAGGGGATCAAGAGTGAGATGGAACTAATCCTATAAGAAGAGAGTGTTGGCATTAATGTCAAAATATTGTCATTAATGTTTGAGGAGAGTTTGGATATGGTTCTGGAAGATGTGGGGCAAGATTGAAAAAAGTTACTTAGAGTGTTGCAAATGTTGTCATGCATTGTTTTCATGAAACTACAGAGTATTCTTCCAAGCATTTGAAGAGAAATCAAAGACCATATTTGATGTGGGTTTTCTGGGTACATTACATATATGTAATTGGCAGGCTTAGAGGATGCATTATGCACTAAAAAATGAATTGTTTTCACTCTCATTCAAAATTAGGGTTTACCGGTTAAACCCTAGGGTTGTAGTCATGGCGCCTTAACAAATTTTCTTATTTTTTGTTGACTACTTGTTAGAGGTTGCAAGTCACATAAGTCATAAACTTATGTCATTAAAGTCATGTTGTGACCGACCCCATTACCTAGTCTTTTGGTTGGTATTGCTTATGTATCTATTTGGAGATCAGGTGATGTGTGCTCAATAGTTCCATATTTGACGACTATCACTAAGGTCCCATGCATCACAAAAATCTCTTTGAAGTCAGCTTGTAGTTTAGTGATGAGCGATGGAGGTTGATCAACGATTGTGATCAAGCCAAGGTTGTTGATCATTCGATGCCTGCTAACCTACGACACCTAGGGTGGGACCCCCTCTATACCTCACAAGGCAGCGGGGACTGGTGGAGATCAAATGATGTTTTGATCAAATGGAGGTCAAAGTAGTTTGTGGGCCTAATAGACACGTGACAACATATCACTTGATAGATTCACATCATTGTTATGAAGCAAAGTGATGGATGGTTCTCATGACAAGCAGTGAACGTAAGAAGGAAGTGGAAGGTGATGTCAAAGGTGAAAATGTGGAAATAGCCTGCCAACCCACAAGGATTATGTGGGCTTGTGTCCTTTTTTAGTGATATAGTAGTGGATGATGCAGATTGTTTGGCGATTGATATAATGGTGATTATTGAATGTATTCACATCACCAGGATGGCATATGAAGTCATATGAGTTACAATGATACTCAATGAATGAAGATCAACAATACAAATTTGAAGGGTGAATGATCTAATGGTCATCGTTGAGGTTATTCGCATCGCTCGATTGAATGGTAGTGACTCAAGAGTCAGAGCGATATGCGATGGACATGATCGATGATGGAGATTTAAAGACCGCTTATCTAATAGTTAGGTTTTAAAGATGAATGATTGAATTGGAGTCATAAGATCGTGGCACGAAGACAAGTGATTGACAGCCCAATTTCAAATATGAAGATATCAAACGACTAATTTCGTGTAAACAGGGTTTCGACTAGTAACCAACTCAGTGAATGAATTTAATTTGTTCAACTACACCTGCGACCAATTTCAATGAAGACTTGATCTACAAAGTGGTGACACAAATTTCTAAGATGATGAAGATCATATCAAAGTTAATGAATAGATGAATAAATTAAATGCTATCTGATCTTAGGGTTGAGTAGATTGATACTCTTATAACATTCTCTGCACCAAAAATTAATTTTGTGCAGCTCAATGCAGAAGTATGGTAGTGAAGAAGATAACCTAACCCTAACATAAAATTTATACATGGAAAAAAATACTGAGACAATCACCGATGGTGAGCAACTACACAAAACAAATTATCAAAATATTGATGAATGTGAAAAACTGTGTGTGAGTAGAGAGAAGAGATAGTGCACAGTGCAAAAGGATTTTTTGGCTCTTAAGGCAGATAGAGAATACACTGGAAAGAAAAGAGAGAGTTTTAGAAGGTGTATGAGGGTGAATTGAGGCAGAATGAGAATGCACTAACAGAAAAGAAGAAGAACAAAGCATAATAGAGAGGTGCAAAGAAAATAAGAGAGTTATTGTGGAAGAAACATAAACTTGAGCAGTTGCAAAGTAAGTTGTAACATTGATTTGTGTTCTTGATGAAAAAATTGTAATAATCCTTTATGTTGTAAATCTAATTGGTTGGTGCTAGTAGATAACTCAGTTGGTGCTCAGAATAGGGGATTGGTGTCTCCTTAGGGTTGGTGCCCTTAAAGTTGTAACAGAAGGTTTCTTTGTGAGGATGGATTAGGACAATAGCTCCTAGCAACATTTTCTCACCTTGGTTTTTCCCATCTTGGGTTTTCCATGTATATCTTGTGTTGTGAGTTGTTAGATTGTGTGCTTGTTTAAATTTTTGTATTTCATGTTTTAGTCTGCACACTAAGTGTTTAAGTCAGTTTTCTCTAAAGGTTAAATGGTTAAATTTTTTAATATATACTAATTCATCCCCCCTCTCAATAGATTGTTGTGTTCCAACAACTGTTATTAGAGCACTAGGTTCCCTAGGAGAAGCTTAATCAGCTCAGGTAGATCCTTGGTTTTGTGAACACAATAGCCAGCCAAGAAATTTTTTCTGCAAACAAGCCACCTCAGTTTGATGGAACATACTATACTTTTTGGAGCTCATTGATGAAGGGATATTTAGGATCTTTAGGGTTTGATGTGTAGATGTTTGTTGTGAATGGATACACACCACCGACCATGCCTCCTATTGATGTCGTGGGAAAAATGGATCATGAGAACAATGAAAAAGCATGGTTTGCTATTATGAACATTTTGTCAAGATCTATGCATAGCAAAGTTATGTATTGTAAGACTACACATGATGTATGGGATACATTGAAAAAGATCTATGAAGGAGATGACAAGGTAAAATTGACAAAGCTTCAAGTACTAAGAGCTATATTTGAAGGCCTAAATATGGTAGAAGAAGAGAAGATTGCAGACTATCTTCTGAGAGTAAATGATATAGTGAACTCTATCAAAGGATATGGAGAAGAAATTAAAGAAGATGTTGGTGTACTGAAAGTTCTAAGGTCAATGACAAAAAAATATGATCATAAGATCTCTGCAATAGAGGAGGGAAGAGAAATAGACAAACTTACTCTTAATGAGTTGCATGGTATATTCACTACATATAAAATGAGGATGGGGGGTGTAGAACCATCCAAGAAGGAAGTTTCTTTCAAGGTTGCTAACAGGGAGAAGGATGTATCTCCTAAGAAAGACAAGGTTGATAATATTGTATCTAGTTATGATGAAACTGATGAAGAAGAAGCAAATTTCATCAGAAGACTTAGAAGAGGATTCGACAAGTACAAAGGTAAGTTACCCTTTAAATTCTTTGAATGTGGTAAAGTAGGTTATTTCACTGCTAAATGTCCCTACAATAAGATAGGTAACTTTGAGCATGAGGAAGATGATAGAACAAAGAAATCCTACTACCCTAAGAGAAGGAATTTTCAAAAGAAAAAGAAAATTATGTACATCCAAAAGGATAGTGATGTATTAGATGAATACGACAGCTCAAATGATGAACAAAGTTGTGCTTTTGTTGTGAGAGAAAATGAATTTCTCTTCATGGCAAAAGAATCTAAAGAACAAAAGGGTGGAAAGGTTGAAGAACTTCATGAAGAAGGTGAATAAAAAGGAGAGGTTGACCTAGAAGGAGAACTCATCTATGCTCTAGATGAGATTGATGATCTCAGAGACGAGATTGAGAAGTTGAAAAAGGAGAACAAGTAGCAGAAGAAAATTGCACAAAAATATTCAAACAAACTAAGCAAGGATCTAGAATAATCTACCTAGAATGTGTAGATTTGAAGTTGCAATTGGAGGAAGCCAAAAGGGAAGAAGATGTAATTAAATCCAAGATGCACTTTGAAGTTGACAGATGTATGAAGCTTGAGGAAGAGATTATTGCTCTAAAAAAATATTTATAAAAGGAAAAAGAGAAAATAGAGAAAGGAATCAAGCTAAAAAGTGGCTCAGATATCTTGGATGAGCTACTGAGCACACAAAAGCCCTCAAACAAAGAAAAATCCAGACTAAGGCTTGAGAAAGGTAAGAGTACCTTCATAGAAACTTTTGAAAAGTTGTATGAAAGATTCAGAGTGAGAGAAAAGTCTCATTATATAGGTGAAAGAGATTGCAAAGAGAGTATATCCACTGAGAAATCTATAGAGGTAGAGAAAACTAAAGAAGAAAAGAAGCCTGTTGTAGACAAGAAGGATAACCAATCAACATTTGATCATTAGAAGAGAAGGTAGAATTTCAGAAAAATTGATGCTAACAGATTCACTAGGGTGAAAGACATCAAGAAGTTGATGCACAAAATATCATCTCATCGGGCACAAAATGCTATGACCAGTTATTCTTCATAATTTTATGGATATTGTTATTCATGTAATCAGTTTAGTCATAGGGCTAGAGAATGTAGAGTCATTCCTAAGAGGAGTGCAAATTTTGTAAGCAAGAACCCATTTGCTCCTTTAGTGGATATGAATGTAGTTTGTTATAACTGTAATAACTTTGGTCATATAGCAAAAAATTGTAGAACAATTACAAGACCAAATGTTAAGAATGAGAAAAAGAAAGATCCACCTCCTAGAGTAAACTAATAATCTAAAATTATGGAGGAAAAGATTGAAAAGAAAGCTAAGAAGGTATGGAAAGAAAAAGGAGAAAGCTCCACGCAATCAATGATTGCACATACAACATTGCATGCCAAGAAGCAAAATCTATGGGTGATAGATAGTGGTTGCTCCAAGAACATGATTGGAGATAAGAGTAAATTGATCAAACTCAAGAAATGAAATGGAAGATCTATGAGTTTTGGTGACAACACAACAATCAAAATATGTGGAAAAGGAACACTAAGACTAGATGGTAAAAATCCCACAAAAGATGTCTTTATGTTGAAGGATTGAAGCACAATCTGCTAAGTGTAGGTCAAATGTGTGACAATGGGTTTAAAGTCACATTTGATTCTAAAGGTTGCAAAATCATAAAGAATGGAAAGATATTTGCACAAGGATTGACAACTGACAACAATCTTTATAACCTTTCTCAAGTAAAAGGCCAAAGTTGTTTGATAGGACATGCTGATGAAAGCTAGTTATGACATAGGAGATTAGACCACATAAACTTTGATAATCTAGTGAAAGTAAGTTCAAAAGGGCTAGTTAGACACATGCCTAGAATAACCAAGCTTGCAAATGTCAGCAGGGACAACAAATAAAGGCTAGTTTCCCAACTAAAGAATATTCAACCACTAAGTCATTGCAACTAGTTCATACTAGTTTGTGTGGACCTACAAGAACAAGGGGACTAAAAGGAGAAAGGTACTTTATGTTGCTACTTAATGGCTACACAAGAATGACTTGGGTAACATTTATGAGAGATAAGTTACAAGAATTTGAAAGATTTAAGATATTTAGGAAAATGGTTGAAAAAGAATTGGGAAGAAGAATTAAATGTTTGAGATCAGACAAAGGAGGAGAATTTACCTTAGGTGAATTTGTTGAATACTATGAGGCACATGGAATCAAGAGATAATTTCTGCACCTAGAACTCCACAAAAAAATGGATTTATCGAGAGGAAGAATAGAGTTGTCATGGAGATGGATAGAATTATGTTAAATGAGTCTAGATTAGATAATATGTTTTGGAGAGAAGCTATTCATACTGTAGTATATATTCTAAACAGAGTCTAAATCAAAGCACATAGTGATAGCATCCCTTCTAAATTGTGGTATGGTAGGCCTAATTTTGTTAAGCACTTCAAAGTGTTTGGAAGCAAATGCTACATTAAGAGAGAAGATGATAACTTGGGAAGCTTTGAATCAAGGAGTGATGAAGGAATATTTCTTAGATATTCCACCCAAAGCAAATCCTATAAATGGTATAACAAAAAACTAGACAAGATTGTGGAAAGCATCAATGTCAATATTGATGAGATTATAAAGCATATCAAATCCGATCAGAATGAATTTGAAGATGTTTCATATTATGAAGATAATGTGGAAAATAATAAAGAATAATTTGAAGAATAATTTGAGAAGGTGCCTGTAAAGTATGTGCAAAAGGACCACCCTACAAATTAGATAATTGGGGACAAAAATGAAAGAGTTCAAACTAGGAGAATATTTGCAAAGAACAAAGAACAATTAAAATTTTCTCCTATCTCAGATTGAACGAAAAACCTTACTAAGGCCAACAAGGATGAGAGATGGATAGAGGCCATGGAAAAGGAGCTAAATCAGATTGAAAAGAATAAAACATGGGAGTTGGTTGCTAGACCCCCAAGCAAAAATGTAATCGGCACTAAATGGGTGTTTAGAAACAAGTTGAATGAAGATGGGGCTATAGTAAGAAATAAGGAAAGATTAGTGTGCAAGGGGTATGCACAAATTAAAGGCATTGATTTTGAAGAAACATTTGCACCCGTGTCAAGAATAGAAGCAATCATAGTGTTTCTTGCATTTTCAGTGTATACAAGATTTAAAGTGTATCAGATGGATATTAAAATTGCATTCCTTAATGGAAACCTAGAAGAGAAAATCTACATAGAACAACCAAAAGGTTTTTAGCCATCAGAGGATGATGATTATGTGTGTAGATTAAGGAAAGCATTGTATGGTCCTTAACAAGCACCTAAAGCATGGTATTCCAGATTAGACCAGTACGTGCAACAACAAGGATTCAAGAAAGGATGTGCAGATAACAAACTATACTTTAAATCATAAGGTGAGAACATGATTATTGTTGTTGTATATGTAGATGACATCATATTTGGAGGTAGCAATGATAAAATATGTAAAATATTTGCTATACATATGCAAGATGAATTTGAAGTGTCAACGTTAAGGGAGTTGTCGTTTTTCCTTGGTTTACAAATTGTTTAGACTGGCAATGGGATATTTATATCTCAAACCAAATATACTAAGGAAATGCTCAGAAATTTTGGTATGGAGGATAACAAACCGGCTAGTACCCCTATAATAATTGGTTGTAAGTTAAGAAAATCAGATGAGTCACCAGATGTAAACCAAACTATGTATAGGTCAATGATTGGCAACTTACTGTACTTGACTGCATCAAGACCAGATATTATGCAAGCAGTATGTATGGTAGCAAGATTTTAGGCTGCACCAAAAGAGTCTCATGTCAATGCAGTGAAAATAATTTTCAAATATATAAAAAGCATTGTTGATTATGGGTTGTGGTATCCCAAGAGCAAGGATTTTTCTTTGATAGCATACATAGATGTTGATTGGGAAGGAAGTCTAGATGGCAGGAAAAACATCAATGTTGGAGCATTCTTTTTAGGAAACAAATTGGTTTCTTGGATGAGCTGCAAGAAGCAAGAATCAGTCTCTCTTTCCACAACAAAAGTAGAATATGTAGCAGCAACAATGTGTTGTACTCAAGTCCTATGGATGAAGCAGACTCTTAAGGACATTATGGTAGAATACAGTGAACCTATCTCTATTCTTTGTGACAATTCAAGTGCCATAAACATTTCAAAGAATCTAGTGATGCACGCCAAAACAAAACACATATCCATGAAAATAACTTCATCAAAGAGAAGGTTGTAGACAAGGAGGTCAACATGGAGTATGTTTCCACAAAAGAACATGTAGCTGACATTTTTACTAAGCCTCTTCCTAAAGAAAAAATTGAATATCTAAGGCATAAACTGGGAGTAATTGCTCCCACAACATATCAATAAATATTAGTGATAGGGCATGATTCTAAGGGGAGCTTAATCGGTACCTTATTTATCCCTAATAATGGAGAATGAGATCAAGTTAGGTAAAATGGTTTTACAAATTTCTAATGACTTGATGGTTGCATAGTCAAGGATTCCCACTTTCTCTTTGAATTGATTGTCAAAGGGGAAGTATGTTTTCAGGGGGAGTCTTCTCTTTTCCATTGATGTCAAATGGGGAGAAATAATTGAACAAATGCTCATAATAGGAGCATGGGAGAAATATGTGCAAAATGCAGATAAGAAGAGATGCATGCCAAAGGGGGAGTGAATTGCTTAAATGGTTCAATTGGTACAAAGCACTAATGTTACTATTTACAATTGGTATCAGACCATAAATTGAAGGATGAGCATTTATTTTTTCCGTCAATGACAAAGGGGGAGATTGTTAGCATATTGTTGTCATTGATGTCAAAAGGGGATCAAGAGTGAGATGAAACTAATCCTGTAAGAAGAGAGTGTTGGAATTAATGTCAAAATATTGTCATTAATGTCTAAGGAGAGTTCGGATCTGGTTTAGGAAGATGTGGGGCAAGATTGCAAAAATTTTCTTAGGGTGTTGCAAATGTTATCATGCATTGTTGTCACGAAACTATAGAGTATTCTTCCAGACATCTAAAGAGAAATCAAAGACCAAATTTAATGTGGGTTTTTTTGGGTATATTACAGATATGTAATTGGCAAGAACAGAGGATGCATTATGCATTCAAAAATGAATTATGTTCACTCTCGATCACAATTAGGGTTTATTGGTTAAACCCTAGGGTTGTAGTCATGGTGCCTTAACATATTTTCTATTTTTTTGTTGAATGCTTATTAGAGGTTGTAGGTCATATAATTCATAAACTTATGTCATTAAAATCATGTTGTGATCGGCCCCAATACCTAGTCTTTCAGTTGGTATTGCTTATGTATCCTTTTGGATATTAGGCAGTGCATGCTCAATAATTCCATATCCAATGACTATTGCTAAGATCCCATGCATCGCAAAAAGTTCTTTGAATTCGGCTTGTAGTTTAGCAATGAGCGATGGAGGTTGATCAATGGAAGTGATCAAGCCGAGGTTGATGATCAATCAGTGCTTGCTAGTCCACAACACCTATGGTGGGATCCCCTCTATACATTGTGGGAAAGCAAGGAATAGTGGAGATCAAACAGTGTTTTGATTAGATGGAGGTCAAAGTAGTTGGTGGGTCTGGAAGACACGTGACAACATATCGCTCGATAGCTTCACATTGTTGTTGTGAAGCAAAGCAATGGGATGGTTCTCACAATGAGCGATGAACATAAGAAGGAAGTGGAAGATGGCATCAAATGTGAACAGGTTGTAGTAGGATTTTGTGGGCTCGTGTCCTTTGTTAGCAATATAGTAGGGGATAATGTAGATTATTTGGATATTGATCCAACAGTGATCACTAAATGTATTCACATCATGAGAATGACATATAAAGTCATGAGTTACAACAATACCCGATGAATGAAGAAAAATGTTGTAGATTTGAAGGGTGAATGATATAATAGTCATTTTCGAGGTTATTCGTATCACACAATTGAATGGTAGTGACTCAAGAATTAGAGCGATATGCGATGGACATGATCGATGATGGAGATTTAGAGACCGTTTATTTGATGGTCAAGTTTTAAAAATGAACGATTGAATTCAAGTTGTAAGATCATGACACAAAGATAGGTGATTGATGACCCAATTTCAAATATGAAGATATCAAATGGCTAAGTCTGTGTAAACAGGGTTTCAACTAGTAACTAACTCAGTGAACAAATTTAATTCGTTCAACTACACCTGCAACCAATGTCGGTGAAGATTTGATCTGTTAAGCGATGACACAGATTGCTAAGATGATGAAGATCAAATTAGAGTGAGTGAACAAAGGAATAAATTAAATGCTATCTAATCTTAGGGTTGAGTACATTGCTACTCTTAGAACATTCTCTACACTAGAATTTAATGTTTTGCGGCTCAATGCAAAAGTATGGAAGTGAAGAAGATAACCTCACCCTAAAAAAAGATCTATACATGACAAAAAATCCTAATACAATCACCAATGGTGAGAAAATACACAAAACATATGATCAAAATATTGAGGAATGTGAAAAACTATGTGTGAGTAGAAAGAAGAAGAGATAGTGCACAGTGTAGAAGGATTTTTGGGCTCTTGAGGTGGACAGAGAATACACTAGAAATAAAAGAGAGAGTTGAAAAAGGTGTATGAGGGTGCATTGAGGTGGACCGAGAATGCACTAAGAGAAAAAAAGAAGAACAAAGTAGAAAAGAGAGGTGCAAAGCAAAGAAGAGAGTTGTAGTGGCAGCAATAGAAACAAGTGAGAAGTTGCAAAGTAACTGTAACATTGATTTGTGATCTTGATGAACAAATTGTAATAATCCTTTATGTTGTATATCCAATTGGTTGGTGCCATCAAATAATTGAGTTGGTACTCAGAATAGGGGATTGGTGTCTCCTTAGGGTTGGTTCCCTTAAAAGTTGTAACATAAGGTTTCTTTGTGAGGATAGATTAGGACAGTAGCTCCTAGCAACATTTTCTCATCGTGGTTTTTCCCATCTTGGGTTTTCCACGTATATCTTGTGTTATGATTTGTTAGATTGTGTGCTTTTAAAAAAAATTATATTTCATGTTTCAATTTGCACACTAATTGTTTAAGAAGCTAGTCTACTCTAAAGGTTAAAGGGTTAAAATTTTTAATATCTACTAATTCACCTCCCCTCTTAGTAGATTGTTGTGTTCCAACATGACCATTCTTTCACTTGGTTATAGGGATATGAAGGAGGAATATGTGAGTTCTACCTTAGGGTGGTATTTTTTCCCCGTTTTAATGGTGGGGAAAGGATAAGAAGTTTCTTGATAGATTATTTCCCCTTTTCTCATTTTCCCATTATGTATGAGGTATTTCTCACATTTTTCTCAAGGTGAATTTCAATCAAATTAAAACTTAATGGTTATGCAAAGACTTATACACCACCTCATTTGATAAATAGGTTATAATGTACCCAAAATAGGTAGTTATAAATTTTTGAATTCAAACTAAAAAAAATGATTAGACCTATTATAAAGTGCTATATCCTATTAAATATATATTTTAAATTTTATTTGCATTATTATCTATAAGAACGATGTGGCATATCTATGGTTGGTCTATTTCTTATATTATATTTCCTTTGTAGCTTGTAAGGAACTAACATGTGAGTTGCTTAGAATATGGTTCATTCAACTCTTACTTGAATGAGTGTATTTTTCCTTTTGAATGGATGGATGCCATTTCTTATTGAAGTCTCATTTGACATTCTCTAAGGATTATGAATTTGGTAAATCTCAAAATTTTGTTGAAATAGTGTGAGTTGTTGGATAAGTCTAATGTGGCAAGATCATTGATTGATGATGATTTTTCAACCTTTATTCATATAAAATTTATAAATTTTGCAACCAATGGCTAAGATTAAAACACTTTACACAATGGATTTCTTTCAATAATTTTATCTTTGCTTCCTTTTGGAACTTCCTTAAAATAGTTGGATTTGTTAGATCAAACCTAAAAGATAGGATTAATGGTTCATATTGTATCTTTTGTTTAATTCCAAGAAGGAATCAAATAAGAATTTATAACTTAGATTAGAGTGTTTGGAACATCATATGACTTGTAGGAACTGAAACTACAATTTTGTACAATAATTTAGCAAGAGTCAGAAGATCAAGTCATTGTGGCATGATTGATGCATGACATTTTGTTTTGGAATAAGGATTTTTATTAAAAAAATTATAGTCAAATTCAATGATGTTAGCATAATTTTTTCCATGATGTTATGGGAAACTTAGATCAAATTCAATGATTATAGTCAAATTCAATGATGTTATGGGAAACTTAGATCAAAATAAGGAAACTTGTAGGATAAGTTGATGGGTAGCTAGCCAATATTTAGGGAGGTCAATTAAAATAAAAAACATAAGGAAAAGATTATATATAGAGTAGGGAAAATAAAATAAATGGAATTTAAATGGGTATGAGAGTGAATTTAAAACAAATATATGAGATATTTATAGGGATGATAAGATACTTGTGTGATATATATTCATTAGGATCCCTAATGTAGATTTGGATCAAAAATTGATAGATTACATGTATTCAACTACTTGTATGATATGATGATATATGGGCCACTCCAAAGATATTCCAACTTCTCATTTCACCTAGGTTTTTCTCTATTCTCATCCTATTTTTAGTACCAAGTCACCCACCCTAAATTTTGGCATTGTAACCTTCTTATTAAACTAGTATTTTATTGTGCTTTGATTCTTGCTTAATTGGTCCTATATTACCATTCTTCACTCCTATCATTCAAGTAATTCATTAAACGTAGCATATGTTCCACCATGTTCATCAATTTCTACTTGTTTTGATTATATTGGAAAAACAAGTTTTGAAGGGACCTGAAACCCTTTACAACACAAAAGAGGGAAAGTTTCTTAAAGAGAAAGACATTGAAGCATCAACAACAACCAAAAGTGAACCAATATCCAACAAACAAAAACCCAACAACAAAGAAACAAAAATAGAAAAAGACACTATCTCATATTCTTCAAGGTGTTAGCCACCTCGATCTCCTACTTTCAATGCAGATTGACCATGTCCAATAGTTATTGCTTTTCCTCCTCAAAGATCTTCCTAAGGTTTCCCCTAGATCTGGTACACAAGTCCTTTTCCTCATCTTTGTCGACCTTCTTCCCCTTACCCTTTGAAGACTAGTCTTTCTCCAGCAACTCCACAAAATATAACTGATCCTCCCTGAGCTGACTAATCTTTCCAAATAATACCTTCACGGACTCCACACTATTCTTGACCGAACAATGGCTAACTTGTAATAATTTCTTGATATCTGCATTTGTTTCACTAATATTTGCCTCCACTTTAGAAAGATGATTCTCACATAGGGTCTTAAAGTTCATAAAGGAGCACTCTAAATTAACTAGTCTCTCAATCAAAATATCTGAAGAAGAACCCTTCAACAAGTTTTGCATATTCTCTTTCAGACCCATAATCTTAATATTTACCTTATTAAGTTCCTGTAGCACCCACTTGGAAAGCTTAAATGTGCATTTAGCCCCCAAATGAGCCATATCCCGAAGCTCATACATAGAAGTATTATCATCATTTAGGTATGAGAAATCCTCAAAGAGAGGATTAACCTTTAGTGGCTTAGGCTTTCTAGGATTCAGATTCACCCCATCATCCTCATGCAACGACCTTTCACACGATAGCTCCATGTTGGGCGACTGCCAAATAGGGGAATCATTGATCTCAACAACAATTTCCTCAACACTCTTCTCCTTACCTGGAGCCTTATCACCCTTCAAACCATCTTTCACAACCTATTTTTTCAGCTTTGCAATTCATATAGATTCCCTTCGTGGAATTTCCTTGGATTCCTTAACCCTTGCATCATCAGGCATGACCTTCTCCTTACCAAAATCCTGACCATAAAGCACATTATCCTCCTTGGAATGGGAGCCACTAGAGATGATAGCAATGTCATTTCCAACAAAAGGAGACCCATGGGAATCCAACTCTTGCAAAACAAGCTTCTTGGCAGCACTCTTCCTCTTAAGATTCCCCTTCTTTCTTTTCATAGAGGGGGCCACCATAGGGGATGATGAATCACCATCCTCATTCCACTCAACTTCACCATCAACACTGGTCTCTAAACCAGTGGAGAGAAATTCCTCACTTATATCCTTCCCATTTCCTTTGACTGACTTGGCAGGAGTATGGGCTCTCACATGCTCCATTATGAGCAATATGAGGCCCTCATGAAGAACAAGAGCCCTTCTATTTTTTAAATGAGCATAGACTAACAATTACAATGAAGATAGAAGAAAGAAAGGAAATGAAACATGTAAGCCATGCTGAAAATGATTCAACAGGGAGAAATGGTGCCTAAAATGATAGTATAGCGACTGTCTAGGGTAACATATTGCATAATAACCTCCGCTACATCAGCCCAAATCTGCTTTAGAGAAATACATTCATAACCCCATTAGGGAAAATTTATCAGATTCTTTCGTTCATTGTCTTTGAAGAACTGGTCCATGGCATCATTGTTACTTTTTCTTAGAATAAATTACATTCTTCTTGATGAACCTCATTAGGTTCTTGTTGGTGGATTCTATCAATCCATTTCCCTGAGGATAGTAGTTTGAGAATGTTTTCAAGTACATACTATGCTCATGAGAAAAATGGGTGATACTTACTCCTAGAAATACATTAGCACTATTTATGATGATAATTTCTAGTGCTCAAAACCTTAGGGCTATCTCTTTTAGAAAATCAATGATAACTTATTTTTTTACATTCTTTAGTGCTATAATGTTAATCCATCTATTGAAGTAGTTAGTGACAATCAAAATGAATATATGGCTTATGATGAATAGAGGGCTGATAATTTTGATGAAGTATGGGCCATGTAAGAAAAATGTCTAATTTGTAGATAAATGATTAGGGGAAGAGGTACTTTTCTTATTTTACTAATTTAGAATTGGTACTTGTATTAGCTTCTTACTCACTTATAAGCACCAATAGATGTGGCAAATGATGTCCTACTCATAATTTTGATTACTACTATTTGTGTAGAATAGTTTACACCTAATAGACTTTGGTGAAATTCCTTAAGAAGAATGAAATTGTTTCTTCATCTACCCACCTTAATGGTACTCCACCAAATTTTTTTTAATAAGGTCTCCTTGATTTATTTGTAATGTGTTTTTTGTAACTTCAATGCTTTGCTCTTGCTAGAATTAAAGCCCTTTGCATAATTTCCTCTTTGAAGATACTTGATTCTTTCTCCAAACCAACCTAGTTGTTGGTGTTCCTCACTAATTAATACTATTTATCTTCTTTGTATTCTCTTTTCATTTGTGTTCCATAGGAATCAAGATGGTGTGTGCTAAATTATGACATGGGTCTCTCCCTCTAACCAACTTAGTAGGTTTTATGTCAATATCATACTCTAGGATATTGCTAATCCATGTAACTCTTTTTCATTGATTTCATCACCCAAAATATATTTCCTTATGTTTGATTTTATGACCATAACATTAACTCTATTTAAAGATAGTAGATAATTGGATTTCTTCAACCCTTTTAGCAAACCATAGATTTGCTTCTCTATGAAGTTTTATCTTAACTAAACATCCTTAAGTGTTTGGTTGAAGAATGAAATTGGGTTGCCACATACAGGTCTTCATTTCTATCATTTTATTTATTTTTATTTAGACTGCAAGAATCGGTCGGGTATTCGTCCCCCTATAAACTGTAGTGTGCCTGGTAAACTTTTTTCACGTGACCAGTGGCACTGGCACGACACGCCCTCTGGTACCACGGGTTTGGGGGGAGACTAGACCTCATGACCTCTTTCCTGCAACATGATGCTTTATCCAATCGATCTAGAGCCCCCGCCCCTTCATTTCTATCATTTTGTGTTAGCATTATTATAATAATTATTTCTTCTCCATCATATATATCCAAAATTCTTCAAGGATATCTATCCTTGAAGAATTATGGATTAGTAAATATTGGTGCCTTTGCAATGGATTTGTTGATATATTTAAATGCCTACTTGTATTCCTTAGTCCACTTGAATTACTCATCCTATTTTAGAATTAAGATGATTGGGTAGAAATACCCACAAAATCAAATATAAACATCTTGACAAAATTAATCTTAGTCTCGAGAAAGATTGTAGACTCTTTTTCTATTGAGGTAGTGAAAGATTATGGCTTGGGATCTTCCATGACCAATGTATATACCATTATTTTTTGATACATTTAATTTAAATACCATTCTTGGAGGCCACATGTTTGATAAATTTCCCTTGAGGCACACCAAATATGCATTTCTTTGAGTTGAGGGAAATTGTGAATTGTTGGCATCTTTGGAAGATCTTTTCTAAATGATCAAAATTGGATTCTTCATTTCTAGAAAATACTATTAGAACATCTAGGTATATTACAATGATTTCATTGATTAAATTCTTTAAGGTGATGTCCATCGCTCTACAAAATGTTTCTCTAGCATTTGGTAACCCAAATGACATTTTTTAGTAGGCAAAGGTGCCCTATTTTGTGGCCATATTATGTTGATATCATTTCACTAGAATTTGGTTGAAAGTTGAGAAGCCATCTAACATGGAGAATTTATTAAAACCAACCACCTTTTTTAGGATTTTATTCATTGAGATCTACAAGTAATTATTCTTGAGTGACGCCTTATTTGGTCCCTAAAGTCCACAAAAGCCGTATTTTTTAATTTATCTTTCTGAACCATTTAGCCTAAGAATATTTAGATGGAAAAATTTGATACTATGATTAGTATAGTTGACCCTTTGATCAAAATAGCAAGCACTATAATTTTTTGTGGTGTAGGAATGCAATAGGTTTATCCTTTTCTTGTACCTAGTTTCTTCTCAATTTATTTGACAACACTCCTATGGTAAATATCAAGTGAGAAATTTTTAGGACTTTGGTGTGCTATTCACTTGCAAAGAGAGTTCCTATTATGTATAAAATTGATCATAGATAATAGAATGGAATTATTAGCATAAACAATAAAATATAGTGGGAATTAGGCTTTCTAGTTTGGCTTGAAGGTGTGTTATACCTTGTTGAAGCCATGATAGAGATCACATGAAATTTGGTTGTGTTATGGTTATTTTATTTTATATAAAGCATATTATTATAGTATGTGCGACATTGTTAGTTTATATGTGGCATTTCTAGAGTACAATTGGTGACAATAGATGGCATGTAGATGTTTTATAAGGTGTTATGGATTACTATGGCTCATGATATTGTTGCCTCTTATACTAAAATCCATGGAAATGGTCTTGGTAATACCATAGGGTACTTTATTTCATTATTCTTCATATAATAGATGATTGGTCAACAACTTGTGGTTTATATTATTTGTGATTGTATCTAGATTAATGAGTATTTTTCCATTTAGAGAACCCTCATGGGAGTGACATGTGATCAGTATGATGTCAGCCTTGTTTAGTTATGTTGTGGTAGAAAATCCAAGGTGGTTAGAATATGGAATCAATTAAGATTCCATGGAATAACTTGGTGTACATTAATTTTGTACATAAAATAGAGAAGGTTTACGATATGATATTTGATTTATAATTTTATGATGTTGCGAGGAATATGTAGTTAAAGAGTGCATATGTAGAGGTTGTACTCTAGAATTTCTAGAGATTAAGGAAGAAAATATAAGGATATGATTGTATTATATTTGGATTCTATTTGTAAAATAACACAATTGTTGGCTCTCTTTTTTTATTGTATTTTACTTGAAAGGGTTTCAAAAGTTAAACCTTGTGTATCATATGTTTTGTATATGTTATGTTTGAATATCTTTCTCTTCTATAATATGTTCTTCATGAATTGATAATTTCTTAATAAAATTATAATTTGATCATATAATCTAAAGCTCTAGAGAGATCAAGACTCAAGAATATTACCATATTTAAAACCAAAGAAAATTTGTTTTCTAGTATTGGTAGTATGAATTTTATTTCATATAGAATATAGTATATCTTTGTAGCAACAAGTTTTCCATTAGTTGGCAATGAAGTATAAAATGTTGAGTATATATAGTTGTATGAAATAATCTTTCTCAAACTTGGCATGACATGTCTTGATCATGAATTCCTTTAGGAATTAGAATATGTTACTACCCACTAATACAACTATGGAGAATGGATTAACCCCAATTGTGAATGGGTAATATTATCTAAGGTTATTATAAATAGCATATATTGCAACTACAAGTATTTATGAATGATATATTATCAAGTTGTGATCTATCTTAATGATACTTTGAGTCATATGACTTTGACAATGAGATAGTTGAAATTTTAATATGATTTATTGCATATAATAATGTTGGATATTGAAATGATCAACCTTTGAAATCTCATGAGCTATTGTATCTTTTATTAACAAGCTAGCATCAATTCAAGTGATTGATTGGTGATTAGAACTAAAGACCATTTTAAGTACATTATGAAGAAATTCAAGGCAACTTAGTCAATTAATAAAGTTGCAAAGGTATGATAAAAAAAGGTATGAATCTTGCATTTTGTTAAATAATGTAGAATAAAGATGATTTTGAATGCTTGATATTGCGATAATAGTTAACATATAGTCATCAAGACATGGCTATCCTAAGGGGGGAAGGATGTCACAACCCTAATTGTGACCCAGCCCTAAATTTTGTATTGTCATGTTGATATGGATGTTCAACTAAATATGAAACTTAACTGTCATAACAGTTGGCCCTAAATTTCTATAATGTTGTCTTATATGGTGTTTCATCTATATATAAAACAACTGCTTTGGTTATTTTTTAAAAGGTAATCATTTTAATGATACAATGAATGAGGTTAGTTATAGTATTTATGAATGTGTTTCCTATAAATTCATATATAGCTATATGATTGAATTGTATATGGAAATGATAATATTGTGGATAATTGTTAAGCTCAAATTTCATTATTTGAAACAGACTAATGTTATTCTTGATATTGGAGTGTCATAGGACAATAACACTCTCATTGAAGAGAGAGAATCACTAGGAAGGGGAGTCTAGTCATCTAGAGGAAATTTGTGAGAGAGTAACACACATGAGCACATAGTGCAATTCCTAGGTCACATATTGCATTGGGAATGGTAAATAAAGTGTCTTGTTTATTTTGACCAAAATTCAATAAGGACTAAAATCAATACTATTAATAATTTTATATTATATTAATTTATAATGAATAATTTAAAAATAAATTAATTAAAAAAAAAAAAGAAATATAATAAATAAAGTAAATGATAATATATATGCTTTTTATAAAAAAATAAGGAATATCCTTTCTTATTTAAGGAAGAAAATATATGTTGGGACCCAAAGCTAGAAGAAAATTTAAAAAATAGAAAATATTTTAAAATAAAAGGGGTACCTTCAATAAGGAACATATCATATGTTTTATCCAAGGCAATAAAAACAAAGAAAGGCTAGCAAATAAGTTTGGACAGTCACTAGAATGTAAAAGGTTTAAAAAATCAAATTAACATCTAGCACATAGAAAAGTGCCCCTATTTCCACATAGCAATGAAGGAAGAATGGGAGGTAATAAAACAAAGAAGAGGATGATTATTAAGGGCATTAATTTTTAGAAAATAGAACAACTACAAGGAGTATGAAGGAGTATGAAGGATTTGTGTGTGAATAAGAAAAAATATCTGCTCATTTTCTTTTATAGGTATGTGATCCTAGTTTAGTCCTTCAATTTTCTTAGGTAAAATGAAGTTCTCTGTGAAGGAAGATCAAGAATTGGCTATTGGAAATGAAGAATTAGTTGCAACTGGAAATATTAATAATAAAATTTTATGTATTCTCTACCTACAATGTTGGTCACTCTCAACTCCATTTCTTATATACCGATTTAATATTGGTTTTACACCAATAAAATAGAATTTTATTATTAAAGTTTAAATTTTTTAATCATTGCTTTGCTGATTGGAAATAAATCTGGAATACTAGTTGAGGAAGGAGAGTTTTGTAAAGGTTGTTGAAAACTAAGTGGCCATTAAAGAAAAATAATGATTATAGCTAGACTATGATTTAATAATGGAAATTTTAAGAAAGCAAAATTTTCCACAAAAAGATTTAAGAGATACTAGTTATTAGCTTGCATATGATTGTTCTGGTATTTTACAACAATCATGGGAAGGCTAGTGAAATTATGGGATTTCTCATGACTGGTAGTGATATACAACAACCATAGGGAAGTTCATACCAACATATTGAATCTGTAGAAGAAAAATTAAACATCAATGTTATGAAGTTTATTTTTAAGCATTGTGATGCTACAAATGTGAGGTTCATTTATAACACTTTGTCTTGAACTTGTGCATTCATCAACATCTTCTATCATAAGAACTCTGCACTTATTGACCAACAATCTTATGCAAGTCTTGGGTAGCTTTGTAATCTCTAACATAGTAGATAAAGTATATTCAACACATTTGTTGTTGGTTCCTTGTAACATGCAAAGAGGGAATAATACCATCGAGTGTAATCTTACCCTATTGTTAATGGAAGTGCCAATAATACTATAAAAAATGGTAAATTGTTGAACAATTGATTAGAGCCTAAGAATTTAAAAATAATCATGCAATAAGAGGACCTTAAGTTCCTAGTTCTAGACTAAATAATAACCAAGAGTATACATATATATATTCTTAGTTAGCATGTGTAAAAAGGTGCTAAGTAACTATCAAGTTGGACCCAAGGGAACAAATAATAAATAATATATACTTTGGCCAAAGCAGATAGTTTAAATAATTAGAGAGAAGTTTTTTTGAATTAAAATGAATCACTTCATGGGTAAAGGGGAATATGCATAGATATTTGTGCTTGGGCATTAAAGGTTGCATGTGTCAGTTATTCCATGGTTGCATAAATCTCACACATGTTGACTACAAATTTTACACATGTTGGCCATAAATTGCTAGACTCTTTGTGATGGGTCAGGCTCCCTTTGTAGGGTAGCATGAGGAAGCCTATGGCTTCATGGCAGGGTAGAAATTGTCTTGGTGATGCTCTCTCTCTCTACCATTTTTAGCTTCAAATTAAGGAGGAAGGATGGAAGAGGTTTGGCTTAAATGCTATATTTAAATTTGGAATCTATTTTTACTGGTTAGGAAGTAAATGATTCTTATTTCAGTTTATAAACTTTAATAATATTATACTATGAATGTTGCAGCTGCTATGATAGAATGTTCACATGCAAATCTAGTATTATGTGTTACCTCATTATGTAATGAAATTTTTCATTATTATGGATGCAACCATTGGAGTATGATTAAATTGTGAAATGATATTCATGTGTATGTGAATTGGTATAATGGTACTTGTTGCATGTTGGTTCCTTGTTGTTGTCACATCCCATTTAATTAGCCTAACTTAACCACTAGATTATTGTACTGATTGTTTAAATGAAGATAGTTAGGTAGAAAATTGAATATGTTAAGTATTGTTGAAGTATAAATAGAAATGATTATGTTAATAGAAAACTAATTGTGCAAGTGTGATAGAAATCATTAACATTCTCTCATTCTTCTACTTCAAGTTATAGAAGGATGTGGTATAGGTTCTATAATGCAAATGATGATATAGTGTTTATTTTGTGTCTTGTTTATTTAGATGGGTAAATGAATCTTAATTAATACTTATATTTTTCATTTACAGCATGATATATTTGTGTTATGAAATAACTTGCACAATAGAAGAATATGATATGAAATATGTTGCAAATACTTGATAATAACTGAGAATAACAAGCCACTTCGAGGGGGAAAACCTCCAAATATCTCTAATGAGAACACACTTCACCACTTGATGATGAAATAAGACTCACAACCTCCTATATATACTTATTTATGTCTAGGATATCACCTAGGCTGACTTAGACACACCTATATAAGTCTTAGGCTGACCTAAACAACTAAATAACAATATACTAATGATAATATGACTCAATAGAGAGTTAAGATAGCCACAAGCTGACTATTCATAACCCGATGTACACTAATATTAAGGGTGTAGCATGCCCCCCTTCTTCAAAGAAGCATTATCCTTAATGCTAATCAAGTTTGGATTCTTTTGAATGAACTCTTCGTCCTCCCATGTGGCATCTTCAACTGGTAAATTCTTCCATTGGATGAGATACTCAGTGAGAGTTCTATTCCTCAGCTTCTTTGTGCATGTTTGACAAATGCACTCTGGTTCCAAAATGATTCTTCCTTCTTCATCGAGCTCTGGTAGTGTTTTTTGAGTGGGAATATTATGCCCAATGACCTTCTTCAAATAGGAAACATGAAAAATTGGATGTATCTTTGTTGTTGGTGGCAACTCAAGCTTGTAGGCATCACTACCAATCTTTTGCATGATTTGGTATGGACCATAATACCTTGGAGACAACTTATTATTATTTTTTTGTTGCTTTAGTGAGATTTTCTTATAAGGCTACAATATCAAGAAGACCCAATCCCCAACTTCAAAACTTCTTTCACTACGATATTGATCTTCTTGTTATTGCATTCGATTTTGTGCCATGGCTAAATTATCCTTGAGTCCTGAAAGTACTTTTTGTTGATGAAGCAAGTGGTATTCTACTACCTAAACTCTTGGGGACACCTTTATTAATGATGTGGTGGAAGGAGGATGATATCTATAAAGTGCCAAAAATGGAGACATTTTTGATGAGCTATGAAAAGAAGTGTTATACCACCATTCTGCAAGTGGTAGCCAATCTACCCACTAAGACTGTTTCTCTGAAGTGAAGCAACGTAGATATCCTTCCAAACACTTATTAACAACCTCAGTTTTCCCATCTGATTGAGGGTGGTATGAAGAGCTATGAGCCAATTGAGTACCCAAACATGAGAATAAATCTTTCCAAAAGTGACTATTGAAGATAGGATCATGATCACTAACAATAACCTTAGGTGTACCATGTAGCTTTTGGATATTCTCCAAAAAATATTTTTCCACTGCACTTGCTGTAAAAGGATGTGATAATACAATGAAATGTGCAGATTTATTGAGGCGATCAACTACCACCATGATGACATTATGACCTTTAGATTTGGGAAGCCCTGTGATGAAGTTTATGGATACCTCTTCCCAACGCTGGCTAGGAATAGATAAGGGTTGCAAGAGACCCGGTGTCTTAATTGTCTCCCCTTTATGCCTTTGACAAACCAAACATTCAACCACAAATTTTTGAACATCACCCTTTAGCCCTTCCCAAAAAAAGTCTTGCTTGACTTGATGATATGTCTTCAAAAATCCTGAAGACCACCCATTGGAGACTCATGCAACTCTGTGAGAATATTTTGTTTAAGAGTGGAATTCTTGTAGAGATACAAGCACTCTTTATACCAAAGAGTATCTCCCTTCCAACAAAACTTATATGAACTACTAGGATCACTTTTTAATTGTTCGATGAGATTACTTGTCACAACATCATTTTTCCATTCTGCTTTGGTTTCCTCCACCCAATTTGCTTGTAATATTGAAAGGGCACACAATAAGGCTTCATCTTTCTCATCCTTCCTTGAAAGTGCATCTACTACAATATTTTCTTTCCCTTTCTTATATACAATCTCAAAGTCATATCCTAACATCTTAGTGACTCATTTTTGTTGCTCTTCAGAAGATAGTCTTTGTTCCAAAAAATATTTTAGGCTATCATGATCTGTCTTAACCTTGAAGTGTCTACCCAATAGATAAGGCCTCCATTGTTTCACTACATGGAGGATTGCTAGCATTTCCTTCTCATAAATAAGTTTTAGTTGATTCTTACCTTTTAATTGACGACTCTCAAAATCAATTGGTCGACCTTCTTGCATGAGCATTGCTCCTATCCCATTTCCAGAAGCATCACATTCCACAATGAATTCCTTGGTGACGTCAAGAGTGGCAAGCACTAGAGTTGTACACATAGCCTCCTTCAATCTCTCAAATGTTGTATTGGCGGACTCGTTTCAATGAAAAGAATCCTTCTTCAATAGAGTGGTGAGAGGAGCTGCTATATGACCATAATTCTTCACAGATCTTCTATAGTACCCTGTCAATCCCAAGAAACCCCTCAGTTTCTTAATGGTTTTTGGAATAAGCCATTCCATGATAGCCTTAATTTTGTTAGGGTCCACCTTTACTCCATGTGAAACTATGTGTCCCAAATACTCCACCTCTGTAAGACCAAAAGCGCACTTGGATGGCTTAGCATAGAGTTTATGATCTTCAAGTATTTGTAATGCTTGATCCAAATGTTGTAAATGTTCTTCCCAAGTTGTGTTATAAATCAATATATCATCAAAGAATACTAACACAAAAATTTTGAAGAACTTCTTAAAAATGGAATTCATCAAACTTTGGAATGTAGATAGTCCATTGGTAAGACCAAATGGCATCACCAAAAATTCATAATGACCCTCATGAGTCCAAAAATCTGTCTTACAAATATCTTCCTCCTTAATCCGAATTTGGTGATAACCAAATCTAAGATCTAACTTGGTAAAATGCATAGCTCCATTCAATTCATCAAGCAAATCATCAATGACTGGAATAGGAAACTTATCTTTAATGGTGTACATGTTGAGCACTCTACAATATGGACACATGCGCCAAGTATCATCCTTCTTACGTACCATCACCACAAGCGAGGAGCAAGCACTTTGGCTATGCCTAATAATTCCTACCTCTAGCATCTCCTCAACATTTTTTTCTATCTCACTCTTTTGTATGTGTGGATACCTGTAAGGCCTAATGTTCAGTGGTTGGCTCCCTGGGACTACTGTATGGCATGATCATGATCCCTCTTAGGAGGATTCCTTTAGGCATACCTCCAAGAACAACTGAGTGACGATCAATTATAGCTTGCAAATCTGGATGAGTAGGAGCATTAGATTGAGAGACTTCTAATGAACATGGTTGGGCCACAAATCCATCCACTCCTTTCTTAAGAAAATTTTTCATTTGATGAGAGCTTACCATTTGTGGGGATTTTTCCTTCAACCTCCTTAGCTCTACTAGCCTTCCTTCTAATTGAAATCTCATGAATAGTTCTTGGAAGTTCATCTCAATCATTCTCAATGTAGTAAGCCATTGTACTCACAAAATAATATCTGTTGCACCCATGGATATCGCATACATTGGGGTATCAAGTTGATAATCTCCCATGGATAATTTAATGCTATGACACTTCCCTAAAAAACTAACTGTACCACCATCTGCAATCAAAACCTGAAACTCTAGAGCTGGATATATAAAACAATTTAGATGAGTAGCTAACTTTTTGTTGATGAAATTATGAGTACTACCTGAGTCGTTCAATACTGTTACCTTTTGCTTCTTTAATAACCCCACCACCTTGAGAGTTTGTGGATCACTAAAACCTGAGAGCGCATGACAAGAAATGATTGGTTGAGAATCATGTGATTCCTCATTTGACTCCCTTTCATCCTCTAGTATGGGTTCCTCCTCTTCTTCCTCACTTGGACCTTCAATATAGAACAATTTCTTTTAACTACATTTATGTCCTCAACTGTATTTTCTATCACAATTGAAACACAACCCTTTTTCTCTTTTCTCCTCAATTTTTTGTGGAGTCAACTTAGTAGGTTGTGTTGAATATCCTTTCTCTCTTGTCACATTAGCCCCTTGCTTCTTAGGAATCAAATACTTCTCCTCTACCCTGCGTGCTAAGATAAAAGACTCATTTATAGAGCTAGGGCTAAACATGTGTACCTCATGTTGACTGTGATCCTTGAGACCACCCAAGGATAAACCATTCAATTTTTCCTCTGTAATTGTATCCACTCTTAAGGATAGATTTTGGAATTGCTGAATATAATCCTTAACTGATCCTGTTTGTTGAAGTTTAGCCAGCTGGCTAAAGAAGTTTTTTGTCACGCTATTGCTATATTATGCTTGGAGTTCTTCTGAAAAAATTGACCATGAGACGGTGAGCCCCTTTTTCCTTCAATGAGTGAAAATCCAATGATACCAAATGAATTGATTTGGTTCTAGATATAGGGAAGCCATCATGACCTTTTGTCCATTTGGGATTTGGTGTAATTCAAAAAAAATCTCCATTTGGTTTATCCATGTTAAAGGATCCTTGCCATTGAACTTGCGCATATCCACCTTTGGAAATAAATTCTTATATCCCATAGGAGTACTAAAGCTTTTTTCAATGGTATTTGACCTAGAATTTTCACCTTGGTCGCTTGAGAACTCCTTTCTTGGTTCAGCCATGTAGGTGCTTAACATGTTTCGTATGTCCAATATATGTCCTCTTAGGTCACACATATCCATATTAATTGAGGAAATTTCTTCCTTGACCTTATTTATTTCCTCATTAGGAGTAATATCCTCTATTGTTACCCCATCCTTATCAGGATTCTTCCCCGGAGTGACAACATTCTTTTTGCCCCTTGTTGCAGGCCCCGTCATGATGGAAACCACTAATTTTAAAATAAATCACACAAATGAAACTTAAATTCTCTAAAATTTTTACTGCAATCTCCTTTAGTATTTTTTCAAAAACCTAATAAAAATATAACTCTAATTCGACAAGATGTGTGAGATATGTAGATTCCAAAAAAATTGTGTAGAAACCCTAATTCTGTAATAATTCGCTTAATTTTTTCCCAATTCTTCTAAAATATGTTCTTCAAAAACCCTTTAAAAATTAGAAAAAAAAATTCCAAAATATGAAAGATATGCTCTTCCCAAAATCGCCTCCAAAATTGAGAAAAACCTTGCCTCTACGGTGCCAAGATCATGCTCTGATACCACTTGTTATTAACTAACTTGCACAATAGAAAAATATGATATGAAATATTCTGCAAATAATTGATAATAACTGAGAATAACAAGCCACTTCAAGGGGGAAAACCTCCAAATATCTCTAATGAGAACACACTTCACCACTTGATGATGAAATAAGACTCACAAACCTCCTATATATACCTATTTATGCCTAGGATATCACCTAGGCCGACTTAGACACACCTATATAAGTCTTAGGCCGACCTAAGCAACTAAATAAAAATATAATAATGATAATATGACTTAATAGAGAGTTAAGATAGCCACAAGCCAACTATTCATAACCCAATGTACACTAATATTAAGGGTGTAGCAAATAACTTAGACCACTTGCTTCATCAACAAGTACTTTGAGGACTCAAGGAGAATTTAGCCATGGAAAAAAATTGAATGAAACAACAGGAAGACCAACATCATAGTGAAATAAGTTTTGAAGTTGGGGATTGGGTCTTCTTAAGATTGCAGCCTTATAAGCAAATCTCACTAAAGCAACAAAAAAAGAATAATAAGTTGTCTCCAAGGTATTATGGTCCATACCAAATCATGCAAAAGATCGGTAGTGTTGCCTACAAGCTTGAGTTGCCACCAACAACAAAGATACATCTACTTTTTCATGTTTCCTCTACCACTATTCTCATTTATTACCACGTATTTGTTAAGTTATTTAATATCGGTAGGCTCTGATACCACTTGTTATGAATTAACTTGCACAATAGAAGAATATGATATGAAATATGTTGCAAATACTTGATAATAACTGATAATAACAAGCCACTTCGAGGGGGAGAACCTCCAAATATCTCTAATGAGAACACACTTCACCACTTGATGATGAAATAAGACTCACAACCTCCTATATATACCTATTTATGTCTAGGATATCACCTAGGCCAAATTAGACACACCTATATAAGTCTTAGGCCGACCTAAACAACTAAATAACAATATACTAATGATAATATGACTTAATAAAGAGTTAAGATAGCCACAAGCCTTTTCGTGTTGTGGTGGGCTTGAAATTGACAAGCCAAGGAGCGAGGGTTTTTGAAAACACTCTCCTCTCCGAATACGGGGTCTATGGAATCGAATTTGTCTAGTGGATCTCGAATCTCAAAGATTAATGGCTGTCTTGAGTGCTGCAAAGAGAGACCTAAATTGGTGATTCCAATTGAGATGATTGCTGAGGATATTGAATATTATTCGAAGCATTCTCTGTACTACAAATTTTTGGGAATGAGAGTGTCTCTTCAATTTTTGGAAACTTGTGCTTGGAGGACTTGGGAGCCGGAGGGTGAAATGGAGGTCATCTTGCTTACAAATAATTTTTTCATGGTCACATTTATCTACTTGGCTGATCGCAATAGGGTTTTTGAGGGGGGGCCCTATTTTAACAACCAAGTTGGGTTGTTCGTCAAGCCATGGCATGTAGGCTTTAATCCCTTCAAGGAGCTTCTGAATCATGTTCTAGTGTGGGTTTGATTGCCCAGATTTCCAATCGAATGATGTCGTGAGGATGTTTTGCACATGCTTGCTTCGATGCTTGGGAAGTCAGTGGGGTCTTCAACACAAACCCTAGGTAAGAAAGTAATGACTTTTTCTCGAATTTGTGTGGAAATTGATTTGAGTAGATCTTTGCTAGATGCTTTGGATATGTGTGTGGGTTCCCATTCTTGGGTGCAACAATTGGATTATGAGACCCTTCCTTTCTGATGTTGCCTCTGTCATGAATATGGTCACCTGCTATGTAGATGCTCGAAGGCTAAACCTGTGGTGCCTCAGCCTCCACCTCCTCCTCGTAACACCCCTGATGCTGATAAGGGGAAGAATCCTATTTCTGTTGAGGGGGTGAATGCTAAGGGTTATGTTCATGTTAAGGCTCGTAACTAGAATTGAGGTCAAAAGAGGACTTTGATGGAGAGACAAGATGAGGATACTTTTAACAGTTTGAGGTCTTGGATGATTTGGGTCAGCAGGAAGTTAATCCAAGGTTAATAAGTGTGGATCAGGGTGTGGTGGTTTCTGGCTTGGAGGATCACACTTCCATTATTTATCCTACTCCACAGGAGGAGTCTACCATGCTTATGGTCACTGATGTGCAGGTTGGGGCTCAAGTGATGTCAGGTCCAAATGTTAAGTTGGGGCAGGGGGATGGAGGCACTTCTTTTCCTGCGCAAAATGTTGGATCAGATGTGGCTAAGAGTAGCAAGTCTTCTCCTCAACTGGGCCTTTTGCAAAAGGATGGCAAGAAGGGGGGGTCAGAGAGAAATGCTAAACTTGGTAGGAAGAAAGATTTGGAAAAGATTAAGATGATGGGGGAGACTTTGGTGGAGTCAGGGTCTGTCAAGACCCTGGATTCTCATTTTTAAACTCCTTTGAAATGATCGTTATTTCATGGAATGTAAGGGGCTTGAATAGTGGCCCTAGACAAAAAGTTGTTCGTGACTTGGTAAAAATTCATTCTCTTGATATTCTTTTTCTTCAGGAGACCAAATTATCTATTGAGTGCATGATGGGTTTAGTTCCTAAGTTGTGGAAGAATGGTGAATGCCAGTGTATTGGGGCTCAGGAATCCTCAGGGGGTGTGGCTTGTTTCTAGAACCCTCAGAATATTCAGCCTTTGTGGTGGTTATCCTTCAAGTCCTCTTTATCCATGGTTGCTTTGTGTCCTGAGTTAGGTGAGTCTGTTCTTTTCTCCAATGTTTATGCACCTATTGAGTTCCAGGGTAAAATTATTTTATGGACAAATATTTGTTTTGTTCGTAGCCTATTTCCCTATCAACCATGGATCATTGCAGGTGACTTTAATGCTATTACTGAATTAGCTAAGAAATAGGGTGGTATTGCAAGACTAGAGCCTTCTGTGTTGTTTTTTCAGGACAATATATCAGCTCTCAATCTTGTTGATATCAAGCCTAGCAATGGTTAGTTTACTTGGAACAACAGAAGGGTGGGTGATAGTGGCATTATTGAGCGACTGGATCATTTCATGGTCTCTTTCTTTTAGGTCAGGGGAATGTGGTCTTCTAGTTTTGAGATATTAGATTGGAGAGGTTCGGATCACTGGCCTATAAAGCTAGTTATCTCTTCTGCTCGGGTGCCTCAGACGTCGACCTTCAAATTTCAGCTAATGTGGTTGCGGGACCCTAACCTTTATGGATGTGTTGCTGAATGGTGGAGGTATGGTAGACCTGCTTATGGTACTGCAATGTATAATTTTTCTAAGCTCCTTCAATATGTTAAGTATCAACTTAAACAATGGAACCGATAATGCTTTGGAAACATTTACCATGCGAAGCTTGCTGCACAAGTTGAGTTGGATGGTATTACTAGGTTGATTAGGGAGGATGGGGTGTCTAAGGATTTGTTGCGGGACAAGGCTAGGGAATTGAAAGCTCTGGAGGAGTGGGAGCTGAGGGAGGAAGTCTACCAGAAACAAAAATCTTGGATTGAGTGGTTTCAGGAGGGAGACAAGAATACCGCCTTTTTCTTCAATTTGGTGAAGGCCAGACGTCATGGTAATTCTATTTCGGCTTTGGTGACTAACAGGGGAGAGGCTCTTTCTTCTACTTAGGATATCTCGAATGAACCTATGCAGTATTTTGCTTCTTTATTCAGGGAGGACTCGCAGGGGGACTCAGTTGAAGAGGCTATGGTCCTCTCTTGTATTCCTTCTTTGGTCTCTTGGGAGATGAAGGAGCATCTTATGAGTGATATTTCGCTGGAGGAGCTAGAGAAGACTATTTTCCAAATGAAGAAGGGTAAAGCTCTTGGTCTAGATGGTTTCCTAATTGAGTTCTTCCAAGAATTTTGGGAGATTATCAAGTTGGATTTATTGGCAGTCGTTCAAGAGTCTCAAAAGAACAAGCAAATGCTTCGAGCCCTAAACTCTACCTTCCTTGCTCTCATCCCCAAGGGTGATGGGGCTGATCGGTTAAGTCAATTTCACCCCATTTCTCTTTGCAATGTTATTTATAAAATTATCTCTAAGTTGATTGCTGATAGGTTAAAAAAGTGGCTTATGCTGCTGATTTCTGAGGAACAAAGTGGTTTTGTGGCGAGCCGCCAGATTTTGGATGGGGTGGTTATTACTACGGAGACTATTCATTCTATGGCCAACTCCAAAGATAAGGCTATGTTCATCAAGCTAGACATGGCTAAGGTTTATGACAGAGTCCGATGGTCCTTCCTCCGAAAGGTTCTAGGGGCCTTTGGTTTTGAGGAGGAGTGGATTCGTTGGGTTATGAGTTGTGTGACTTCGGTTTATTTCACTATTTTGATTAATGGGGAGCACTCTGAACTCTTTGGCACTTCTTGGGGTTTACGGCAGGGTGACCCCCTCTCTCCTTACTTGTTTCTTCTTTTGGTGGAAGGTTTGGGATGATTGATAAAAAGAAATGTGGAGGGGGGTTTCATTTAAGGATGGCGATGGGGAAGGAGGCTTACCAGTGCAATCTCACTTACAGTTTGTGGATGACACTACTTTGATGGGCATGGCCACTATTAGGGAGGCTCCAAACATGTGCAAGGTGTTGGATGTTTATCTTGCTGCATCGGGCTAGTTAATTAATGAGGGCAAGTCTTCCATTTTTTTCTTCAATACTATGAACTCCATTCAAAGGAGAATTTCTCATATTCTGAGATTTCATATTGGGGCTCTCCCGCTGACCTACCTTGGGATTCCTATTTCGGTTGGTAGGTAGTCTAGGGATTCTTGGCAGGTTATTCTAGAATTTTTTTGTGTCAAAGTCACTCATTGGACCCTTTGTTGGCTGTCTTTTGTGGGTCAGGTTCAGTTGCTTAAATGTGTGGTTTAGGCTCTCCCTCTTTATAGGTGTATGATTCAGGTGGCACCGATGGGTTTTGTTAGGGATCTTGATTCCCTAGCAAGACAATTCTTATGGGCTAGTAGTTTATTGTATTCCAAGTGGAGCCTTGTTAGATGGGATGTTGTATGTAGCCCAAAATAGTTTGGTGGTCTTGGGTTAAGGCAGTCATTGTTATCTAGTACAGCTCTGGCTGCTAAATTGTATTGGCGTTGGTGTGTGGAACAGGACCAGGTGTGGGCCAGGATTCTGACTTAGAAGTACTTTCGAGGGATTCCTCATAGTGATATCCCTTGTTACAGCTTGACGGGGAAGGGATCTGTGATTTGGAATACTCTCAAGAAAGGGGTTGTGCTTGTTAAGGATGGCTTATTCTAGATTTGCAAGAGCGGGTCAGAGGCCCATTTTTGGCATGACGCTTGGGATGGTTACCATCCCATTGTTTCTCAGTATCCTCATTTGCTTACTTTGTGTCAGAGGTTCTGTGAAGTTGGATGGTTGAGGGTGTGCGACTTTAAGTCTCTTTCTTTTCAGGGGCAATTGGTGGAGGCGAGATGGAAGAATCCTGAGGAATGGCCTATTGCTAGTATGGAGGAGGAGTACGCTAAGCTTCATTACATTCTTTCTTGTCAAAGCTATAGCTCCCTCGTGGATGAGGGTGTGTTGGCTTGGTTTCCTAACCCCGAGGGTGCTTACACCATTTCTTCTGGGTATCAGGAGTTGCTTTCCCAACAGGTTGAGGGGGTGGAGGTTCATTGGTGGAAGAAAGTTTGGAATAAGTTTTCTTGGCCAAAGTGTAATTTCTTTATTTGGACTTTGGCTTGGAATAGGTGTTTGACTTGGGATAATATCCGAAAGAGAGGTTTTTCTGGCCCATCTAGGTGTGTTCTCTGTGGGTGTGGGGAGGAGGACTCTCCCCACTTGTTCTTCTGTTGTTCCTTCACCTTACAACTTTGGAATTTCTGGTGGGGTGTTTGGAAAAGCCCCTGCATTCATGCCTCCTCCCTAGTTGATTTTTGGAATAGTCTAGGGAGGCCCCCCTCCTCGGCCTCTTTCTTGCAGGATGTTTGGTATGTTGGTCCCATCTTTTTGCTTTGGCAAGTTTGGTTGGAAAGGAATCGAAGAATCTTTCGAGGTGAAAAATTAAGGATTCAACGGGTTTGGTTTAGAATTGTGGGAATGATCCAGGAGACGGTTGAAGCTAAAGGGGAGATTATGCTTCCATTAGAGAAAGGAGATGCTGAGATGGTTGATCGGTTGGGAATTCAGGGGCTATCTTCAGCATCTGCTTGCATCAAGAGAGGTAGGCATGTGAAGCAGAAAGTTCAAAGGGCATGGGGTTGGTTGCCCCCTCCAGCTGGCTTTCTGAAGATTAATACGAATGGCTCTTCTAGGGGAAATCCTAGACCTACTGGGATTGGTGAGGTTGGTAGGGATTCTTCAGGATCGCTAGTTTTTCTTTTTTTCGCTAATGAAGGGATACAAATTGTCAACAGGATGGAAGGCTTGGCTATCCTCTACACCTTGAAGCGGGCGTATGCTTTAGGGTGGCGTAAGGTTATTTGTGAGTCTAATTCTAAGGTCTTTGTCAATTTACTTCATGAAAAGAAGATTTCTTATGTTAGCTGGCAGTTGGCTATGATGGTGCAATATATATTACAGGTTATCTCTTTGATGGATTTGGTGTTTTTTGTCCATATTCCAAGGGAATGGAATAGGGCAACTGATTGTTTGGCCAAATGGGCGTTGGAGAATATAGATGGTGGGAAGATCGATGGGTAGGAGCAAGTTTCCTGTGAGTTATGTCAGGACTTGGAGAGGATTCTTGCTGAGGATGGGAGTGGTATTGGGGAAGGGTGATTTTGTTCTTGGCTTTTCTGGGGGTTTTTGTTGGTTCCTAGGGCTTTGGCCCTTTGTTGTTATGTAATGCTTTGTTTTGATTTTCAATAAAAAATTTACCCCTTTATTTAAAAAAAATATAGCCACAAGCCGACTATTCATAACCTGATGTACACTAATATTAAGGGTATATCAATTTGAATTGTTATGAAAGAGTATGGTTGTTATAATTAGATATGAAAGAGCATGACTGTTATAAATAGATTGATTGGATATATTATCAATTTGATTTCAAAATGTGTGTCCTAGCAGTTGTAACTTATTGATTCAAGTCTTATACTTATGCCAAGGTATTATAATGAGCTTGTGATAATGGTAATAGTTGTAAAATCATTCTATATGCTAAAAAATAGTCAACTATTTTACTCCTTTACATTGGATCTACATTAGCTCATGTATTTCATTGATTTTCATACTTAATTAGTGATTATTTGGGTAGTTTTTACATCCCTACACTTACATCTCTAGCACAAATCCATTTTTCCTTTACAACTTACCTTCTCTTTCCCCTCTTATCTTATCCAATCCTCCTCTACATCACTCTACCTATATTCCCCTTCTCCATCACTTTTCTTTTCTTCACTCACATCAAGTTATAATCGATGTACATGCCTTCTTAGCACTCTTCTCAACCCGTATTTCATATCCCTCATATAATTATTTCTTCCACCATGTCCCTTCATCAAATACCTATTATAGAAGAAGTTAACCTTCCACCCCCAAAAAGAGCACTTTGATCATGATGCTCACTATGTTAATACCAAAAATCAAAATGTTAGAACATCCTCAAAAATTCAAAACTTATGTAATGAAGTAGGAAAATTAGCATATGGTTGTAACCCTTCTTCCCTCATTGATGTTTTCTATACATTCATATTATTTCATTCCTATGGCATTACAATTATTCGATTCAATAGTCATATTATCAATGAGGTTACACCATCTCTTACTCAATTTTCTTCTACCATATCTTCTTCCACTTCTCCATCTTCTTCCACCCCACCAAATTCTCACCCTACTCCTCCCCACTCCTCCCAACCACAACTCTCCCTTCCACTTTCCCTCTAACTCCCTTAACAACTCAACTCCTATTTACTTTGATGCTAATTTTTTTACTCTCTTTACTTTTCCACACCAATTCCCTGATACCATACGTCTCCTTTCTACCCAATATTTTACCCATACTCCTCCCCTAAAATTTCTCAACCTCCCTCCATTAATCTTACATGCCTCATTCCACTCTTTTTCCTACTTACTGCTCCTACCTATCCGAAGATCCATTTACCCTACCATACCTACCCATTTCCCTCCCTACCATCTCTATCCCTCTACTCACTCATCATGAACACTCATAACCCACTTCCTTGTAATTTGGATACTTCTAACCCAACCCTTGCCATATTTTGTATCATTTGGGAGAAACATAGAAAAAATATACTCCCTTTCCTCTTCATGAAAGGATGTAATCATATATTTATATCACATGCCTCTTTCCTCATAATATCCTTGCCCACCCATTTCCCCCATATTTGTATCCCATGATTTTGAAATGTATATTAGCAAAGGGGATCCTACAACATATATGTGGTTGTTTAATGCTACTTGCTTCAAATTTTTCTTTGATGATTACCTTTTGGCCAAAATTTTCCCACATACACTTAAGTATTATGACCTTAAGTGGTTGTATTATCTCCCTCATTATTCTCTTTGCTCATTCCTAGTACTCACCCATGCTTTTTACAACACTTTTAGGTCCACATTAGCTTGAAATTCACCTTCTCCAACCTTATCTAGTGAAAGAAAGGTTTTGCTAAAAACTTTAATTATTTTGTTTATGATTTTATTCCTTAATTTTAAAATGCACTCCCATTTCCATTATTATGATATTTGATGTATCTTACGATCTTTGAGGATCTATCAAACATGATTCATGTGACATCACCAAGACCATTCTCATGGCTTGTAATAATTGTGGGAATACTTGTAAGGTTCACAATCCATTGTAGCACTTATCATCTTCTAAAATCATCTAGCCATCTCTAGAAAGTTCCACATATACTCTATCAGTGACACGAATAACTCTACACAATATTGGACACTCTTGCAATAATCATACTTCCAATAAAGTTTTTTAATTTTTACTATAGCTTTAGTAAGTTCCAACACACATTTAGGCCAAACCACAATCTAATTCACACCATTTCTTACCATGTGATTTCAAGAAATTACACTTTAGATTTTAGCTAATATAGCTAATTTGGCAGTCAAGGTGGATCCCTCAAGGCTCATGCTATTCCAATTCATCTACTAGCACATTGAACACCCATATACAAATAGTTTAAATGAATCATAAATTAAAACAATTCCACTTCCTTAGGTACAATCCAACTTCCATAGCAACTATCAACCTTCATGACATGTAATATATACATACACATATACACAAAGCTTAGTTATTGAATGTAAGAAACAAAATAAGTAGATATAATTGGAAGTAACAACCATAGATATTTCTCAAAAGTATGTCATGTATAAAATGAATAGATATATACTAATATTTATTGTTTTAGTTTTATATCTCTATGAATAGTGCACCACTCTTTCTCACACAAAGTGTCTACACATACACACAACTTCACATAGATCCTCATCTAGAGATTTTTCCTTCGGGATTAAAATTGAACCCTAAATAAGTGGTATCAAGGTGGTTTATCTTCATCTTGCAAGAACTATTAGACATGAAAAAAGTATTTTATTATATACATTAAATTTTGAGACCCATTAGAATACCTGTTAACTCATTTCAAAATGGTAAAACCAATACAAGATGAGATATGTGTAGTTATTAAGAGAAAAATTAAAGAAGCACTTGTAGACCAACAACAATTTTTTCTCAAACAATTTATCAAAATCCTAAAATAGGCGGTTTCATCGGTCTTATCATGAAGTAAATTTTTTGGTGGTGAATTCTTCACCAAGCTTAAAGTAAACCTATATTTTCATGTGTTTGAGGGTAAAATTAATGCAAAAAAATGTAGAAAAGTAATTGAATCAAATTATATTCTTATTTTTCCATGAATGATTTTTTTGACAAAGAGAAGATCAAGATTTTTCTCTTGAAATATTCTTCACCTATCAATAAGTAGTGGCAAGCCTTTGCACTTTAGGAGAAAGGCTAGATATGAGGCAAATCTAAGCCAATAGTGAATAAATTCTTGAAATACTTTAAGGAATTTTTTATATTGAATATGTATATGATTATTATATGTAGTGATCGCAATTATGGCAAGGACATGACTAGTCAATCCAAGCCTACATTGATACTTTCCACAAACTCTATACAAATTTGGGATCATTTAAGTTAGAAAGTAATCAAGTCTCAAAGTGCTATAGTAGATTATGCCCATCCATTCAATCCTTGAATTAATGGTAGTTAAATTCAATTTGATGGGATAAGCCTATCACTCTATGCCATCCATAAAGGAGGTTCAAGCATAAGGAAAAGCAACAAAGAACCTTTGTATCAAAGAAATAACTACCTTTAGACAAGATCAAGTTATCCAAGCCAAGTAAATGATATGATACATAGAAGTATTAGTCACATTGACATAGAGTTCTACTCAAAAGAATTTGGTTACAAAGACTAGAGTGATGATGATGATGATGATGAAAAAACTTACATAGAATAATCGACCCAAATAATAGAATCCTATTCAACACTACATGAGAAACTCCCATAGTATAAGAAGCTAAATTAGAGTGACTATTTTATTCATAGACATGGGTACAAGGGAAACACTAGATTTTATAATTGATTGCAATAGCATGCAAACCTAATTTATCCATAAAATATCAAGAAACTAAATTTTCCAACCATTCCTCATCTACAACCCTACAAAATGGGATAGTTTAGCACTTACAACACCTAAGGTATACACATTAATATCCATTAAACTTTTTATACAATACTCATCATTTACAAGAGGATATAGTTTATGATGTGGTGCTAATAGAGGTATATAGTGTGCTCCTTAGATATTCATACATGCATAATCATAAGTGCATGTATAACAAGAAAGTTACACATAACTGAATTAATATAATATACTCTTTCATATCATATAATTTTTTATTTTTTTTAAGATTCAACTTGCATTCAAATCTTCAAATCATCATTTTTCTTATCTCTTTAAAAATGGCTAGTTGTTATAGCACCATTTTATCATCTCAATCTATGCATTTATTTTATAATTGTTTTAAAAAATAAGCATTTATTCTTCATTAGATGAGAACCTCACTATCTCATTCAAAATTTCATGCAATTTTGCACAAAAGTATAAATTCTTATGATGCATACCTTCTCATATGTGACACTATAAATGTGTTCATCTATCATGCATGAATGCTCACATGTGACCTAAAGAGTCAATGAATAATTTTTTTTTATTTTGTCAACCATGTGACCTAAATAATATGTTCATCTTGGCATTCATGCCTACTCACATGTGACCTAAACAATATGTCCATCTCATCACAACATGTGTGAAATCTATGCTATCATGAAGTAACTAAAACTTGCAACTTATTTAATGCTTTCTAGTACAAGTATTTATGAAAATTCCCTTTTACTCATGAAGTGACTCAACCTTTGGCCAAAGCATTTTATTCTTTATTTACACCCTCAGGATAACTTGGGAACCACTTAGTAACTTTGCAACACATGCACCTCCTTTTACAAGAATCACAATTATGTTCATCTTATCACATATACTTTCTTGTACTTGAACACATTTCAATAATTTTATGATATTTATTTTTCATAACCAAACCATAGTTCCTCCCTCATTCACTATCAATTCTTATGTCATACCAAGCATCGCACAAACAAAGAATCAACATCCTAACTCTTTAAAAATTGTATCAAAATGAACTTATCAAGACTCTAAAGTAATGAATCTTGAACACACTAAATCCACATCATCACCATCAAGAATATCATGGACATCACAAGTAGGAGCATCAAAACTACCAACATATAGCCTCATCTAATGCATATGACACAATCTTTGGCAAAGATGTCACAACAATAGCATCCATAGAGGCATCTGAAGTATATCAATCAATAGTGTGCAAATATACACAAATACACAAGGTACATAACATTTCATAATTCCCCAATTCCCATAGGGAGTGACACATCACATATACATAGTGACTATCCCCAACATGTGTCGTATATACACAAGGTGACTATATCAAGCATACATCACATATATCCAGTGTGAAAATACACACAATACATCACATGTTTACATAAGGAACAATAAGTAAAGTGGAAATTGATGCAACCTATTGGATGCATCACTCCACTACCTGATTCACAATCACATAAGCCATCTATGACAACAACCAAGCATCCCATACTACTTGATGTTGTCACTAGCTAGAGTAGTAATATACCAATGGGAACATCCCTAGGCTATTTATACAAGTACTTAGGGAGGTGTTAGTGTATAAACACATTCAATTACACATAAGTTCATATCACTTCATGATCCCAAGGTGTTACCTACCTCTAATAACCTAAGATACCATTTTTCACATTAGGATAGGCTAAAATTATAATATGAGGTTGGTACAACTATTACCTACTTATTCTTCATTAGAAGCTCTCTTTCTTGTAGTCCATCAGATGACTAAGCAACCAAGACATCCATCACTAGCATAGTATTCTCTTTGACTATTGTCAATTTTGATAATCATATCACATAGTGTAAGTGCAAACTCACTCATAGCAGAAGGTTTAATCAGATGGTAACCATAATAGTGAACCTAGCATATATAGAAGTTCACATTAAAGCACCAAAGTATGACCACAATAATTTCCTACCTATATCAAGCTCATGAGAAAGCCATAATTGTGAAATACATCAATCTCAAAGTATGTCTTGTTCAAGTATAATTTCAATATATCAACATTCAATAAACATGAATTTATAGTCATTCTAACATGCATTCACATCATAGGTTATTGCATTTCATACACAGTCAAGTAATAATCATACAAATCAATTTCATTCTAGATTACAAGATTCTAGTCATTAATCATAATCCCCTTATTTGGTTCCCATACTGAACCACCTAGGAACAATAAGACTCAAACTTGTCTAGGTATCTCCACAATTCTAGAAGTTTTTCTAAATTCTCAAAAGAAATGCAACTTTAATGTAGTAGACTCTAGGCCCTAGTGTTGAACCTAGAGCTCTAATACCATATGTAACAACTACCCAACTAATTGTTGATTAAGTATGGAAATCAATGAAATACATGAGCTAATGTAGATCCAATCTAAAGGAGTCAAATAATTGACCTTTTTTTAGCATATAGAATGATTCTACAACCATTATCATTATCACAGTTCCATTATAATACCTTGGCATAAGTATAAGACTCAAATCAATAAGTTACAACTGCTAGTACACACATTTTGAAATCAGATTGATAATATATGTAATCAATCTACTTATAACAACCATGCTCTTTCATAACTAATTATAATGACCATAATCTTTTCATAATAATTTAAATATATCATGTTGTGAATGACAAATATAAGTATTAAGTAAGATTCATTTACCCATCTAAATAAATAAGACACAAAATAAACACTATATCATCATTTGCATTATAGAACCTATACCACTTCCTTCTATAACTTGAAGTGTAAGAAAGAGAGAGAATGTTAATGATTTCTATCACACTTACACACTTAGTTGTCTGACAACATAATAATTCCTATTCATACTTCAACAATACTTAAGCGCAAGTGATTCTTATTGGAAGTTGTGGGCATTCAAATCTAAGTTGCATGAGTATCCTTACCATTATTGTTCTTGGTACCACTCTTGGAAGACTCTCACGCTTTTTGGGTGTTCATTTCCCTTTTTCCTTATTGTTTTTTTGCCATTGTGTGTGGTTTCTCTCTACAATTGCAAAGCTCTTAATGATGGGTGGGGATAGGTGCAGATTGGAACCACTTTCCTATGATGACCTCAAGTCTAATGTCGATGTTTGGGCTATCCTATAGAAGGGAGGGGTGACCCCTTTTATGGAAAGGTTGCATGGCTTTAAGTCTAGCATCTCCAAAGACTTTGTTGATGCCTAGCATGGTCATTTTCTCAGTTTGTTTGGAAGGGATACCACAATTAATGAAGACTTCATTGCAGAAGTAACTGGGATGTCATCGAAAGGAAGGAAGTTCTACAGAGATAAGAACCTCTCGCAGTTGGCCAGGTAGAATTTTCTTTGGGATAGAGAACATGCTAAAATGGTTAGACTGGATTCTGCCAGGTATGATAGGACTAAAATTAAACCTATCTAGTAGTATGTGGTGATGGCGTTAATACGAAACTTCACCCTAGATGGAAAATATACGACATTGTATGGCCACCACTTTGTTTTGTTGTATCATTTTTGACACAGTAAGCTCATTTCCTTCCCATTTTACCCATTGCTTTCTTTGGAGGAAGGAATTTTGAATTTCAGGAAGAACCCTAGAAACCCTTTAATGCATGAGGGCTTGATGTTGCTTATTGTTGAGTTTATTAAAGCCAATTGTATTGTTGATGCTCCTCGTTCCCTTGTTTCGAATAAGAAGAGGAAGGGAGTGGGAAATTTCAGGTTGAAGAGGTTCTTAAGAGTGAGGGGACTGAAATTGAAGAGAATTCAAAGGGGTGGTCTGATGGGTACAATATTGACCTTGACTATACGCCCTCGTATGGTGGGAAGAAACCCTTTACTTCTAAGGCCAAACCTTCACTCCTGCAAGTTAAGCGCAAACTGAAGGAGGTCTGTGAGGAGGTTGCAGAGGAGGGGATTTGTTGTGGTAAGAAGGCCAAGGGCCAAGGTTTGGGTTCTAAGGATATGGGGGGATAAGCTTCAGGAGGCAGCTAAGGATATTTTAATGGTGTGGCAGTGAATTTGGGAAACTTGAACCCGGTTCATGATGGTGACGGTGGGACCCCTCGTGCTAGTAAGGTGAATAGTGTTGTTAATGTCAATGAGTCTACTCATGAGTCGGCTTCCTTGGATAGGGGTAAGTCCAAGTTTATCTCTAATGTCTGTTAGGATGAGGATACCTATTGGTTCACATCAGGGCAGAGGTTTGTTTTGGGGGCCATGGACTTTTCACAGGCGTCAAGTATGGTGAAAGAAGGGGTAGAAATTTCCTTTAATTTACTGATGTAGTTGTTAATGAGGTGCAGGATCTCCACAACAAGCATGACACTAACACCAGGTGCAATATTTCCACGCTTTGTAGTCTCAAGGAAAAGGACTCCATCTTTGGTTTAACTAAATTGATGAATTCTAGTATTGATTGTGTGGTGGATGAGTTGGGTAACCTAAAAAAAGACTATGGGCCGAGGCTGGCATTGTTGGAAAAGAATTACAGGCAGATGCATAAGGACTTGGACATGCTCATTAATCTTAGCAAGGAAATGTTGGAAGCCTCAGCTGAAGGTCTTGTTTTCCTCAACGAGAAGGAAAAAGAATGGACGGGCAGAGGTCTTTTTGGTGATCAGATGACTAAGGAGAGAGGGGAGAGTGCAAACAAGGACATGCAAACCATGGATTTGGGTGTTGGGTTGAGTGTGCATACTCGGAGTAAAACTAAGAAATACAAAATGGTCCCTATGCAGGATGTGGATGACATTATGGGAATGCATGACAGGCTGGCATCGAAGGACCTGGAAGTGGCGAGGATGCTCAAAGAACTTATCTAATGTCCATTTATTGTACTTTTGTCTTTATTTTTTGTTGTCAGTTTTTGCTGATGGATTATTGATGTCTTTGTAATCAGCTTGTTTTTGGTTTCTTGGGTGGGCAGTCTAATGTTTTATCTCTACTTCCATTGTTCCTTTTTGTGCAAGGTTTCAGGAACCCTTCAAAACCTATTTATCATTAATCAAAAAAAATACTTAACATATTCAATTTTCTACCTAACCGTCTTCATTTAAATAATCAATACAATAATCTAGTGATTAAGTTAGGCTAATTAAATGGGATGTGACAACAACAAGGAACCAACATGCAACAAGTACCATTATACCAATTCACATACAAATGAATATCATTGCACAATTTCATCATACTCCAACGATTGCATCCATAATAATGAAAATTTTAATTACACAATGAGGTAAAACATACTACTAGATTTGCATGTGAATATTCTATCATAGTAGTTGCAAAATTCATAGTATGATATTATAAAAGTTTATAAACTGAAATAAGAATCAATTACTTCCTAACCTGTAAAAATAGATTCCAAATTTAAATATAGCATTTAAGGCAAACCTCTTATGTCCTTTCTCCTTAATCTGAAGTAGAAGAGGGTAGAGAAAGAGAGGGAGCATCATCGAAACAATTTCCACCCTACCATGAAGCCATAGGCTTCCCCATGCTACCTTACGAAGGGAGCCTGACCCATCACGAAGATTCTAGCAATCTATGGCCAACATGTGTGAAATTTGTAGCCAACATGTGTGAGATTTGTGCAACCATGGAATAACTAACACATGCAACCTTTTAATTCCCAAGCACAAATAACTATATATATTCCCCTTTACCCATGAAATGATTCAATTTAATTCAAACAATCTTCTCTCTAATTATTTAAACTAACTACTTTGGAAAAATAATATATTATTTATTATTTGTTCCCTCAGGTCCAACTCGATAGTTACTTAGCACCTTTTTACACATGCTAACTAAGATTATATATGTATACTCTTGGTTATTATTTATTCTAGAACTAGAAACTTAAGGTTCTCTTATTGCATGATTACTTTTAAATTCTTAGGCTATAATCAATTGTTTAGCAATTTACCATTTTTTTACATTAATATTGGCACTTCCATTAACCAATAGGGTAAGATTACACTTGAGGGTATTATTCCCTCTTTGCATGTTACATGGAACCAACAATAATTGTGTTGAATATACTTTATCTACTATGTTAGAGATTACAAAGCTACCCAAGACTTGCATAATATTGTTGGTTATAAGTGCAAAGTTCTTAGGATAGAAGTTGTTGATGAATGCACAAGTTCAGGACAAAGTACTAGAAATGAACCTCATATCTGTAGCATCACAATGCTTAAAAATAAACTTCATAATATTGATGTTTAATTTCTTTTTCTACAAAGTCAATATATTAGTATGAACTTCCTTATGGTTGTATATTACTATAGCAGACATGAGAAAGCCCATAATTTCACTAGCTTTCCCATGATTGTTGTAAAATACCACAACAGTCATATGCAAGCTCATAACCAATATCTCTTAAATCCTTTTGTGGAAAATTTTGCTTTCCTAAAATTTCCATTATCAAATCATATTCTAGTTGTAATCATTATTTTTCTTTAATGGCCACTTAGTTTTCAACAGCCTTTACAAAACTCTCCTTCCTCAACTAGTGTTCTAGATTTGTTTCCAATAAGCAAAGTAATGATTAAAATACTAAAACTTTAATCATAAAATTCTATTTGACTAGTATAAAACCAAAATTGTAGGTTGAGAATACATAAAATTTTATTATTAATATTTCCAGTTGCAACTAATTCTTCATTTCCAATAGCCAATTCTTGACTTCATAGTGAACTTCATTTTACCAAGCAAATTGAAGGAATAAACTAGGATCACATACTTGTAAAATAAAATGAGCAGAGATTTTTACTTCTTATTCACACACAACTCCTTCCTCCTCTTTGTAGCTGTTCTCCTCTTTTCTAAAAAAGAATGCCCTGAATAATCATCCTCTTCTTTGTTTTATTACCTCCCATTCTTCCTTCCTTTCTACATAGAGATAGGGGCACTTTTCTATGTGCTAGATGTTAATTTAATTTCATAAACCTTTTACCTTCTACTCACAACTAGTTGTCCAAACTTATTTGCTAACCTTTCCTTATTTTTACTACCTTGGTTAAAACATATTATACATACCTTATTAAAGGTACCCCTTTTATTTTAAAACATTTTTTATTTTTAAAATTTTCTTCCAACCTTGGTTCCCACCATATATTTTCTTCTATATTTAGGATATTCCTTCTTTTTTATAAAAAGAATATATATATATAATATTTCTATTTGTTTATTTGTTTATTTTTATTTTTTAAATTACTCATTATAAATTAATATAAATATAAAATTATTAATAGTAGTGATTTTAGTTCCTTATTGAATTTTGGTCAAAATAAACAAGACACTTTATTTACCCTTTCCAATGCAATATGTGACATGGGAATTGCACTATGTACTTGTGTGTGCTACTCTCTCACAAATTGCCTCTAGATGGCTAGACTCATATTCCCAGTGATACTCCCTCTTTTCGGTGAGAGTGTGTAACCATCCTATGACACTCCAATATCAGGAATAACATTAGTCCATTTCAAATAATAAAATTTGAGCTTAACAATTATCCCCAATATTATAATTTCCATATAAAATTCAAGCATATAGCTATATATGAATTTATAGGAAACACATTCATAAACATTATAACTAACCTCATTCATTGTATCCTTAAAATGATTACCTTTTAACAACTAACCAAAATGATTGCTTTTATATATAGATGAAACACCATATTTGACAACATTATAGAAATTTAGGGCCAACCATATTTAGTTGAACATCCATATCAACATGACAATATGAAATTTAGGGTTGGGTCACAATTAGGGTTGTGACAAGGGACGGGTAAGTATGTTAAGATCAAAGTGAGTGTTATGGTAAATATGTAGTTGTAGTGTGTTTATTGATTTGTGTATTTTTTGTTTGGTTAAGTGTATGCAATTTAAATAATTTATATTAAAATAATTTATCTAGTTGCTAAATTTGGTATTACTAGAAAGAGTAATTTTATTGCTTTTCACAATTTACACGTTAATTAAATGTTGGAGTTGAAGTTGCTCTTGAATAAGGAAAATACTTGAGTTAGGATTCAATAAAGCATGTTTGATTAAAAATTGATTACGGAGGTCCCACTATCAAAAGTATGTTATGGATGGTTTTGTTTTTAGAAATAATTAGCATGTCTTGAGACTCTCACTCTTATCCTATTGTTTGTGCCTTTATCTTGTATGATGCACTTCCATCCATTGGATGTGTTGGTGTCCCATGCTTGGATAGTTATGTTCGTTGTACATTTTTATAATTACTTGTACCTATCAACCTATTTCCATTGTAAATCTTATTTCTAATTAGTTGTAGGACTTATCTAATTTGAGAAGGGGGAAATATGGTGTCTAGAGCATATTCAAGAGTTTACCTCAATCAATGCCCTAGTTTGTATGTTTCAACATAAAATTAGTTAGAGAGTTTTGAGTGTGTGATCCTATGAATGTAATTGTGACAATAAATGTGATGTGTGTAATGATTTCCTAAATCATTAAAAGAAAAAAACGTGATAAATTAAATGATAGAAAAAAGAATGTACCGATTGAATCATTTATAATTTTAAGAAAGCCCCTTTAAATAAATATGTATGAATTAGATTGACATTAAAATTAGGTTCTAAAAAGAAAATGATTGTTGAGAGAAGATAAATATTTTTTAATATACAAAACAACTATACACTATTATATCTAAAAAACTAAAGTACACTTTATTGATGTCCTAAATAATTAGATAGTGGAGACTAGTGACAAATTAAACCTATTTAAAAAAACTTATTTAAGTAAAATTTTCTAGATAAATTTAAGCTTAAAAAGTCAAAACATATACATCATTAGTACACCTTTTTAAAAACATGAGGAAGAACAAAAAAAAAAAATTCTACACATCTCAAGATAATCCCATAAACATTTAAAAAAATAAATATAATTTATTAAAAAGTTTTGTTTATATACCAAGTTGTTCAAAACTTGTCCCTTGTTTACCATTGAAGATATGATGGGTGTGACATGAATGGTAGAAGCTAGAAAGTTGTTGTGCAAAGTGGGTAGTTGATGTTGACTTCAAACCAACCTTTAAATAATGTAAATCTTAACTTCCATTCAAGCTTTCTATTTTATTTACTTTAAAGGATAATATCTATGTGTAGGAATCATATGAGGCTTCTTATTCAATTAGGGAAAATATTTTTAAGAGGGCTACCAAAGGCCACGTTCTATTGCTTATGGATGGTGCTAAGCAAACTCTTTTGACCACAATATTCTATCTTTTAATATAAGAAGATAATATTATAGAAACATCCATGTCTATAATTTCAAAACTATTTTAAAGTTAGATAAAAACATTCCACATTGAGTCAAGTTTATTTGCAATCAATTTTTTTTTTGATCCATAAGTTGTAGGTAAGAGTCCACTCCTTTTTAATAAATCATAAAAAATATAAGGAACAACAAGACAACAAGGCCATGAACAAAGTAGAATAGACTACTAGAAGAAACCCAATTTGCAGTCAAATATTAAATTACATTTAAAAATACAATAAGATTTTGAAAGTTATATCAATAATTTTAAATATATTAATTTTAAGTAGTGGTTAGATAATAACAAACTTCTTTTAAGAAAATTTTATATCTCTCATATTAAATTCAACAACCATGATTTATTGTCAATATAAGTGTATTTAGATTGTTTTATGTTTTTATTAAAAAAATTCAGTGAAAATAAATATTTTTTCTTTTACTTAATGCAATGGAATAATTTAGAGCTATTAGATGTTATAAAGTAAAATTTAGAAAATTGAAAAATTAAAAGGAGTTAAAATATTAATGAGGTCAAGTCTAATTAGTGACGATGATGATGTGTTACACCATTCATAAAAGTTTACCTTTTTGGAGGTATGATTGGGCTACATTCAATCCTTAGAAGACTTTGATAGAGTAGAGCCCTTGCATATGGGGGCTTAGTTGAACATGAGGTTCTTGGAACAATATGTCATAATCTACTTCAAAATAAAGATGCCAATATTTATGTAACTAATTAAATATATTAAAAATAATAGTTGATATTTTTAAATTTTGGGTAGGGTCGAATCCACATACATAGAAATGAACTAGATCAAATATATTAAATAGATAAAAACTTTGTACACATAAATGAACTTTAAACCTACACCACATGTATACCTATAAATAGAGATTCATCTTAAGGTCAAAGCCTATAATAAAGATTGGTAGTGTTAACAAACACCATTTTGAGCTTGCTAAGAAAATTCTCCTAGATTGGATTCAATTATTTTTAATAAATTTTCAAAAATGTGTGTTGTACACCTTGCATAAAATATTTAATATTTCTAAATTTGTGGTACATCTTGATATTGGATACCACACTATGGATAGATAAATATTTTCTTAGCAAATTGTTGTATGTAATATCAACAAAATGCATTTCATTTTCTCATCAATATTTAAGAAATTTTTATTTAAGGAACAAACTCAACTTCAACTATGCTAGTCATAGTTGTGCCTAGTACACGTCAAACTTTGAGGCAAGGTCAACTCTAACAATTGTAATCTTTAATGACCTAGTATTTAATTGTAATGTAGTGAAATTATAAGAAACTAATGATCTCAAACTATTATTTGGCTTGCCTTTAGTTTTCTATGCCATGGTGCAACTAGTTTCACAATCTCTTCTTACTTCCCAAGTCACATCATTTATTTCCTTATAGGACTTTATTCAATATACACAAGAACTCAACTTCTAATTCTTTTGTTAATAAAAGACATGTTACTCATGATAAGTGATTAACCTCCCTACAATTTATATTTTGAAAATTAATATTAAGCTTAACCACTTCATAACTAGATATTTTAGTACAAGTTTTAGATTGGTTTTGTTTAGATTAAGCAATATCTCAAATATTAGGCTTACTACAATAAACAAATACCCTTAAAAACATGAGACAATAAACTTAATTATTTAAATGGGGTTTCTTTCAAATGGAGGGAAACCCTCAACTGCAAAGTATCATAGCTTGAAGATGAAAATTATTTGAGGGGTTCTTTGATAAAGTTGAGGGGATGAGTGCTCTGCAAGTAGCGGTAGGGGTTTTGTGGTGTTCGCACGATTAAACAAATGTTGATTCAATGGTCATAGGCCATTAAGGGTTTGAGTTCTCTGGCCCATGTACTCTCACCCTGCCTTCATTTGTTTCCTCTCTCTGTTGTTATTATGCTTTTAATTTATTCATGTGATATATTTTCATTTATTACTTGTATTCTAAATATTATCCCTAATCGTATCATTTTATTCGTTATGTTGTCCTTCAGGAGGGAGGAAGGTACTAGGGTTTAATGGAGTCTGATGTATTGGTTAATGGTGATCCACCCAATGGGGTTAGAATAACCTTAGATGAAATGGTTTCATTAACTAACAATGAAGTAGGGGATAAGCATGCATTCAAAGACATTGTGGTGGGTGTCAAACTCTTCCCTACTCCAGTGTCTATGTAATTTATCAAGGTGAGCGATGGAATGGAATCTTGACTCTAGGAAGCCGAAGGAGGAAATGGTAAGTCCCCTCTCTCCTTCTCGAAGAAATTGTTCCTCACCCGTAATTTGGACATGAAAGAGACCATAGAAAAAGAAGAAAGTAGACTTGGTAAGATTGTTATATTCTTCATAACCCTAGATTGTAACAAAATTCTAGCAAGAAAATTCTTAGATGAATGGATAAACAATGTTTGGTGTAAAAAAATTGACATTCAACTAAAATTTTGTAGAATGTTGCAAAGAGGATTATTTGTTATTTTTCTTAAAGATCGCGATATGCAAAATAAAATTCTTGAGAGCAATACTGGAATGTAGGAAGCTTTGCATTTAGAGCACTTTCTTGGTCACCAAATACAATAAATGATGAAATACTAGCTCTATCTTACCCAACATGGGTGACATTAAGGAGGTGCCCCCTTAAATGTGGGCATTTTTACCCCCATTAATTGCCTCATTTGGTAGTGTAATGAGATTAGAGGAAACTAACTCAGCCCTAATGAGCATGGATGCTTATAGGGTACTGGTTGCATTAAATATGGGTATCGATATTCTAAAAGAAATTATAATTGAATCAAATGAGAAAGTGACCTCTATTAAAATAGAAGTATTAGGTGGGTTAAAATGCCTACTTTCTTTGTAAAAAAGAAGGGCACATTAGGAGGAATTTCCCTATTCTTAAAAAATGACCTTTCCAAGGAGCAGTCAAAAACCTTCAAACCCTAATGAAAATGGGGGTGTTCTAGCATAAAATAGTGTAGTCAATCAAGCTTAGTGGTCAACCTACATAGTGGAAGAGAAAACCCTAATTTTGATAAGGGAAAAAATGATAATAGTAAAAATTTAATTGGTTCGGTGGTTGCTAGCACTAGCCCCGAACAAATTTAGATAGGTGATGTCACAAGGGAATTTGTTGTCTTAGATCAAAAAATTTAAACAGTATACTCCAACTCTATAATTCTTAACTCTGCCTCAAAATCCCCTCACATAGTGACAAACCATGGGATTAAACATCACCTAGGTCACAAGAAAAATGCACAGGAGTTGGTGTTAGAAACAAATAAACAAAGGATTTTGGAAAGTAAGAAAAAAAAGTGAAGCTAATCAATCAGGTGGGTATGATGAAGACAATATGGAAATACACAACCATGGTCTTAACTTAGTCACAACTCTGAAATAATTTATGGGGTAAGAGAAGTCCAAGATGACTCTTATCCTGAACCAAAAGAATCCCTCTCAGATAGGACAACAAATAATTTTGTAACAGACAACAAAGAAGCCCTATTAGGGTTAAAAGAGAAGATAAACTTGGACATTGTCCAAGAGAATAAAAAGGGCAGTAACTAGGAAGTGATGGAACTATATTTTCATAGAGTTCTCAATAAATTAAGAATAAATATTATGGTGTCTAAACCTAGTTTCCCTTGTTCAAATTCTAGAATTGATTAGAAGGATGCTCATGATCTAGATTTAATTTTTGATAAATGAGAAGTAAGCAAATTGTTGAGTAAGATTAACAATGACAATGGCATAGACTTTCCCCAAGAAAATTAATTCCTTTGCATCCCCTTTGATAGCCTTTCAGAACAAATTCTAAGGATTTTAAGTAATAGTTCTCCTCTCTAAGATCATAAGAATGAGAAGAAAGGATTTAACAAATCTTTTGATTATTTTGATAATCCTAATAAAACTGTTAAGAAAAAGAGGTAATAAAGGAAGCAAGAAAGAGGCCCCTATCATAAGAGAAGCAATAAGATCAAAGAAGATAATTTACCTAAATGTTTCAATAGCTTTAAGAATAGCTTAGATGAACCTCAAGCCATGGATGATGTTCCTTAACTGTATAAGTTAGAATATTAAGGGGCTTGAATCCCCTGATAGAAAATAAATAATAAGAAGGTATTTAAATCTTGAGAAGAACAAAGATGTCCTCTTATAAGAGGTCAAAGCTACTAAATTTAGACTGGAAAAAAATCTCAAATTCATATGGAAAGATGCTACCCAATTCTATACCTACCATGACAAGGGTAAAGGTGGTGTGGCTATTCTTTTATCCAATCAATGGGTTACATTTGTAATTGAACATGGTGTTTCACCTTGCAACAGGGTGGCATGGGTTATCTTATAAAAGAATAGCTATAAATTTGGAATATACTCTATTTACACATCTAATGACTACAAGGAAAGAAATAACCTATAGGAATGGATGTGTGAGCTACCCAATATACCTTGGTTTATAGGGGAGAGTTTAACATGATAGAAAATAGCCAAGACATAGTTGGTGGACTAGAAATAGAATGGAAAGGAAATGAAAAACACTTTTGAGAAAGAATGAAATCAAAGCTAAAATTATATGACCCTGTAAAATGAGAAAAAAATGTGCCAAATCAATTGGGTATACCTGTTGCAATGCACAAAAAGGAAACAATAGGATATACCAATGACTTGATAGATTATATGCAAATAGAGAATTCTTATTCTTTGAAAATTTTGAAGAAGAAACAAAAGTTAGAGTTTATCCTTGTAAATTATCAGATCATCGCCCTATTAGTTCAAAAATTCTAATAGCAAACCAAGGTGTTAAGGAGACCAAAAGAGGAAAGAAATTCCTCTTAAACTCTAACCTTTTAAAGGATGAAGATTGTAATAATGCAATTTTCACCTTAAGGGAAATCAATAAATGGTTACTAAAAAATGACTTACAAATTGAAAAATGGAACAAAAATGTTAAAACTTGGTCTACCTTCTTCCAAACTATGGGGGAAAAGAGAGCAATGGACTACAGGAAGGAGGAAAATATCCTCTAAGAAAACCTAATTAACCTAGAAAATAATATTCAGGAAAACCCTGAGAAAGTAGAACTGAATGAGGAACTAATAGACTATAAGAACATTCCAAGAAGCATTCAAACAAGGAAAATTCAAGATTTGTTTTTAAAAAAAGAAAAACTAAATTGGCTAAATAAGGGTGATAAAGGTAAAAATTTCTTTAATTACATAAAGGGAAAAGGTATTAATGATAAAGTAGAGTGCTTATGGTAAGGTAATAGATTATACTCTAATCTTGAAGATATTTTAAATCAATTCAGTCTCTTTTATAAGAATCTCTTTACCTCAGAGGGACAAGGTGTCCACTCCCTTAAAGGTAGGGACTTTTGCAAAAAGTTGATCCCTAAATTAATTTCTGAAGACATGGTTGTTAAATTGAGAAAAGCAATAACTAAAGAAGAAATATAACTTTCAATTCAAATAAATCCCCTAGGGTAGACAACCTACCTATTGAATTTTATAAAAAAAAAAAAAATTGGATTTCTAAGGATTTATTCCTAGTTTACAACAAAGTTATATCTATAGGTTCCCTTGGTGAAGATTTGAATAGAGGTTTAATAAAATTAATTCCCAAATATGGGGAAGAAACAAATTAATAAAAAATTGGAGACCAATAACACTCCTAAATGTGTCTTATAAGATTCTAGAAAAATATTAGCCTTAAGATTGAGAGATGTTCTCCCCTCAATTATCCATCACACACAAACTGGATTCATTAAAGGGAGGTATATTCTAGAAAACCTTATCAAAATTTGGGAAGCAATGGAATGGGATAGGACCTCTAAACAAAATTATGGCATGCTTCTACTAGACTTTGAAAAGGCTTACAATAGAATTGAATGGCCCTTCATATTGGATGCTCTTGAGGATTTTGGGTTTCCCAAGGAATTTTGTAATATGGTGGATACGCTTCTACAAGATGCTAATGCTTAGATAAATGTAAATGGGAATTTTTCCAAACCCATTTCTCTCTAAAGATCGATCAGGAAAAGATGCCCTCTAGCACCAACTCTATTTGTGATAGCATCTGAAGCCATATATTACATTCTCAGGGATAATTAATTTGGGCCCAAATTTAATGGTCTAAAATTGCCTAATAATCACTAGTTAATTAATATCCACTTTGAAGATGACACTGCACTATTTGTGAACTTAGATAAAGAGAACTTTGAATGCTTAATTTAGAAGTTAAAACTTTTTTGTGATTCCTTAGGAGCCCCTAGATTGGCTCTCTAGGCATGAAATTCAATGGGGATCCAAATAAACAGGTAAGATACATGGGCATTCCATTTGTAATTAACCCCAATCTAAAAGAAATGTGGAACTAGGACAAAAATAAAGTTGAAAATAAAATTGATAACTAGATTAAACTCTACTTAACATTAGTTGGAAGAATCCAAGTTTTCCAAAAGATTCTATCATCCTATATGATTTACTACTCAGTTTGGTTGTTCAATAGGTGTCAACTCGAAGAGATTCAAAATAAAATAAGGAACTTCTTATGGTCAGATGGTAAAGGCACCAAAAAGAAACATGTTGTCAATTAGGATTGGTACAATAGGAGCAAAGAGTTGGGTGGAATAGAGTTAAAAGATTTTAAAAACAAGGAGTTACACTTGTAGTGAAATGGATCATCAATGCTTTGGAAGGGGAAGAACCATAAAAATTTTTAATAATAAATAATATGCAAAAAAAAATAGAGAAATACTCCATTTAGTGGCACTTTAATAGACATGTTCCTTGTCCTTCCAAATGGTTCAAATGTTTTTAAAACCATTTGGAAGGCATGGAAACAGGTAAGGAGCCAAATAATGAGCAATGATAACAAGATATGTCCTAACAAATCAAAATTGTGGAATTTAATACACAAAAATAAACCTTTAGCATTACTGCAAGGCTATTCATCCAAAGCATGGGCTAAGAAGGGTATTATTGCATTCAAAGATATTATTTGTGATAGCGCTCTTAAGCCATGCGTGAATCTAATTATTGAGTATGATCTCCCCATGCCCAATGGAGAACATACTCACTATTGAGAGAGTCTTGTAAAGGATTACTATTTGAAAATGATAATACAAATTGTTGTACTAACAATTGTTGTACAAAACTAGCCAACTTCAAATGGAAGGGTGGTATAAAATTCTTTAAGATGAACTCTAAAAATTTGTATAATCTACTATTACAACTCAAATGCTATTGTTGATTATGCTAACAGGTGTTGGACCAAAAATATCACATAGATAAATTGGAATAAATTGTTTAAATGGAATTGGAATGGGGTCTTGGAACCAAAAAAGGCATCATTCAGATGGTTGCTTCTCTTAAAAAAAATCCTTGTTCTTATTTTATAATGTAAATACAAACCTGCGTGGATTATGTAGAAATAATAAAAAAATTGATCATATATTTTTTGAATGTTTCTTTGCTAGAGAGATTTGGCTAATGTTATGTGCTAAATTATGTGAATGGGGTAACATAGGAAAAATTAAAAAGAATGAAATTATTGTTGGTAAAATTGAAGGGATGGATAATGTTTCTAATTTATTTTGGCTTATTTTATCTACTGAAATTCTTTAGATGATATGGAAAGCTAGGAATGGGGAAAATTTTCAAGGCAAGGTGAGAGTACTTACTAAGTCAAATAGAAGACTCATTTTTCACAGTCTTTTTGTGCAAGTTACAATGACATTCAAGGTTTCCAAAGATAAATTTTAAAAGATGACCAAGGGTGAAAAAGTGGAGATAAAGAAAGATGAATTCAAATATATAAGATGTTGGAACTGCAACACAAATACCAACCTAGCCTTCATGAAGAAATACATGGAGTTTCAAAAGAATTATATAAGAAAAGATTAAAAATGGAGACAACTAAAAAGGATAGGGTACCTAGATTCCATGAGAATCAAGATGAAGAATGAACTATTTAAGTGGTCAAATTTAACTCAAAAATTCCCAAAATAGACCCCCCCTTGGGATGCTATGATATTGATAGATGTAGCGAGAGCCATAATTTATAGTTGTCTTATATGATTAATGCTACTCCTTTTGATCATTTTGTAATGTAAATTAATGTTGTACATAAATGTCTAATGTAAAATAGATACAAATATGACTTGAATTATCAAGACAAATAATCAAACATAGATCTGATATAAAAATGTAAATGTTTGTTTTGATATTTATAAACTATCTTTAATAGAGTAGCATGGCTTGATTTTAAAATGTTCAAAATGTTGGAAGGTAATATTCATATTTGATTTATTTTTAGTAGGCCATGCAATCTTGGCATGTATGGATTAATTAATTAAAGTATGTTTGTTGCTTGTATTAGTTCATTACAAATGTGGGTGTTGCAAATAAATCTTATTCATCCACTACTTTGATAGCTCAAGACAACATGTTTTCTAGATAAGGTTTCATTATATGTTGTGTAAATGAATGTAATTTGATTCTAACATGGGTTAGCTCACATAAGTCCTTAAAATTTGTATTTTCATGTCCTTAAACTTGTGATTAGAGTTTTATTTGCATAATATTTATGCACTAATTACACTTCTCTCATAGCACAAGACATTGTGGAGTATTATTAAATATTGACTTTATGCACATAAAATGGTTTATCTCAACATTGTTATTATTGGTGTTAAACAACTGGGTGAAGCCACAATAGTGGTTTACAATTCAAGTGAGGAAGGAAAACTCACAAAAAATGACCCCAAGCAAAAAAAGTGATTTTGGGAGTTCGTACGAACCTACTGGTTCGAGCGAACCCCTTTGAATTTTGGCTTCCAAAAAAAAAAAAAAAATGCATAGCAAAGGGGTTTGACCGAACCCCTAAGGGTTTGCTTGAAACCCCCTTGCCCCTCATCCCCCTCTTGAGACACAAAAAAAGTCTAATATTTTACGCTTCGAAGCTCGGGTTGAGGATGAAAATGGAGGAGTCTTTAGAAAACCTATCTGGAATCAGATAGTCCTTGGAACGAGCTATCCAACGAATATAATTTTAATATGTTTTGGTTTTATTATGTATTTGTTTTTTTAGTTTTATTAGACATAGGTTCTTCACCGAAAATGAAGGCCTATATTCTACACATGTGGAAAAATAGCAAATTATCAAAAAAAAATTGAAAAATATGAGTGCACCAAATATTGAAGTCCTTGATCCAACAAAAAAAAGGAATTTTGATATATACAAAAAAATTTACGCATTATACGGTCGTGCTATGTTTGGATTGTAATTGGTTTGACTTCGAAACTTGATTAAAGAAAAAGTATTCAATAAAAAACTATCTAACCAAGTGGAAGCACTAGATATTGGAGTTAAAAATCTAAATTTGAAAGAATTAGGATTTTATCCTTCATGGAAACAAATTTGTGTTATATGGTGTGCGTCACTTATTAAAAATCTTGTTTTATGAAAAAAACCAGTTTTTCGTGGGAGATGGAAAAAGAAGTGCAATCTGATTCCAAAAATTTTGAAAAAAATATTTTTAGAATCTACAGACAAAATGTGACAAGACTCTAGTTTGCATCATCTTCAAATTCCTCACGGTTTAGCCACTATAGGTGCCCGAATGTGAATATTTAGTTAAAAATAATAATTTCAGTGTCCAGTTCGCTCAAAAATTGTAAACCACTATTGTGAGATCACCCAACTCGAAGACTTAAATTCAATAAATCCATTATAGTGGAACATAGTTGGTCTAATCAACATTTTACAATTTAGATTTTCACTACTTGTAGGAAATATCTTCTAGTGCTTCAAGCTTAAAATAACAAGATATTTCAATTTCATAAATTAGTAATCTATGACACAACAAAGAGAATTAAAACCAATAGACCAATTATAGTGGAACCTAGTTGCTCTATTCAACATTTTATTGTTTGAAATTTTTCTACTTGTAGGTCATATCTAATGGAGGACCAAAGTTGAGGAATCATCTAAGGAAGCACATGAGTACTAAATAAATTGTAAGGGTGTTTTAATCCTCGTATCTAGCCCATGTAATTTTGACCATTTAATTTTGTTTATTTCCTCAAGACCTACAGTTTAAATTATTATCATAAGTATTCCAATTATTTATGTATGTTCTTGTAATTTCCAAGTTTGGTATTAGTCTTCCACAACTCTCATATTTGGACACTTCTAGCCCTTCCCTTTCATTCAAACCTCTTCTAAAACAAGGGCATCTTCAAGTAGGAGTAGGCTCCCACCCACTCATTTATCACCACTCAACTCCCACCTAGGCATATATATGACCACCTTTTATTTTAGCTTGAATTGTCTCCAACAAAATCAATAGAAATTTGTGGCATTGAGAATTACCACGAATTAAAACTAAGACATTAATTTAAAAGTTATCCTCTTAATCACTTTAAAATAGAAAAAAATTACATTTTTGGATATGATAAAACATATAGAACAATACACTATGATATCAAATACAATATCTATGTGCTTCAAATTATAGTATAAGTCTTAGTAGTATCCATGTGCTTCAAATTATATTTTATTTATTGAATTATTTTTATTACTAAATAATTATTTTATTTTATTTTTAGTTTGAACTATTTAAGGATTATTATAATTTTATTTATTTGACATTATTTTTCAAATATATATATCCATTATGTTTTAGTTTTAAGTATATAGTCAACTTTGAGTTGTTTTATTTACTTATAGTTTTTTTATATGTTTGAAAGGTATTTTATTTACTTAAAAAGTTATTTTAATTTATCACTATAAGTATTTTATTTATTTTAGAGTTGTGTTATTTGTTTAAGATATATTAATGTATTAGGTTTATTAAATTTGATGTATAAATGAATTTTATATTAAGATTTTTTCATTATTCAGTCACTCTATTATAGCTCACTTGCTATCATTATAATTTAACCTTTTATAAACTATACTTAACCTCTTTATAAATCATTTATAAATTGAAATGATTCTAAACATATAATATTTAGCCATTTTTAAAAATAAATATCTAAATATTTTAGAAATACATACTAGGTTGTAATTTTAAAATTATTTATAATATAAATTTTAAAAAAAATAAATAATAGATTCAACAAAGTAAAGCTCCCTTATATGCTTTGCTACTTTGATTATATATATTCAATTACTAGCTTGCAATGCATATTATATGTGTTAGGATTAAGGTGCCATCAACCTTGTAAATCCTATGTATTTAATTACTCCTAAAAATGTGTGTCAATCATTTATAAATGATGAGAGATTCACCATCACAGTAAAAAAATTACCATCAAGGTTTTACTGCTACAATAATTAAGTTATACTGGTACAGTAACTAATTTTTTTTACCAAGGGTCAATAACTAATTGCTAGTGATTTACTATTTATCAGGAGGGAATATTGGAGGATAAGGTTGTTATGGATGTTCAGAATCCTAAGGGGGTTGTTATGAGGTTATTTTTTCATTTTGGGTAGCTATTATTAATTATAAAACTACTTGTGGTTATAAAAAATAACCACCAAGTTATTTAGAAACTATTAATAACCAAGTGTCCAAATCAAGTAGATGAGTAAATTGATTGCAACATACTTTATCCTATACATTAAATTCTTGTATTCATCCATGGGAGACATTGAGATTTGATAACCAACTTGGATGCCCCATTTAGGAGGCGAAAATACTATATAAACATGTCTTAAGGTGTGTAAGAGAGGGGAACCACTGCATGCAAGACCCCAGGTCATGGAGGGTCAAGATGCGAGAGGTTGCCCTAACTTACCTTAGGTAAGTGTATTGTTTAGGGTATGTAAGGCGAGGGTAGTGAGGACCGTAGGGCCTCTTAGCTACTCAACAGGCCCGAGATGTAGAAAGAGGCTAGGTAAGTTGGTTTATAGGCTTAACACTTCGTCTTGGAAATCTCTTTGTCTGAGGACAGAAGTGTAGACTTTGGATGACAGCGCGACGCGCTAGCGTCTCACAAGACCATTGTAGTTTGTACGGCCAGACAACAACAAAGATAAGGTCAAGCCACTAAAAACTAGCTAACGGCCTAGCAAGCTAACTAAAGGGCCAAAATGACAAAACTAGGTAAATTAAATAATCTCTTAATATTGTAAAGTAAATAAACAAGAGTGATAAAGATGGGGAGAATCTCACCAATGAACTCATTCGCAAGTTGATCCTCCAAGAGCTCACACACCTAGACACAGCAAAAGAGAGAATGTTGGGGGGTGGCTCTATAGGGGTTTGCCTCAGTCAAACCCCCATTTAGGTGTTCCCACCTCCACAGACAGCCAAAGGAAAAGAGATAAAGAAGTGACAAAAACACAAGCACTACAAACAGTACTATGTTACTCAACCAAATAATAGAGAGGAGAGGGAAACTTACCACCTCCATCAAGAGCACTCAAGGATACTTGGGGGAGAAATGAGAGGAACTTGAGCCTCCGTTGCAATGGCATAGTCCCAAACTTGCTCTACCAACGTGATGGAGTGTGATATTGCTACTATGGAATGCTTGGAATGCTTGGAAGTGAGTGCAAATGAGCTTGTGAATGAGAGCTTGAGAGATTGATGTGATGTAGAGTTCTTCCAATCTTTCATCCAACCTCCAAATTCAAGTTCAAAGACTGATTATGAAGGAATGAGAAAGGAAACTACCATATTTGGGTCGGGTGGTCGAAGGAGGCGTTACAACTTCGTTGCCAATGGGAAGAGTAACACCTCTGCTAGCTCTGCCACAGGAATTTTCTAGGGACGTAAGCGAGCCGCACGGACGTTTGCATGCCACGTGGGCATCCCTAACAAAAATGCCTCCACTAACACACAAAACAAGTGCCAAGTGGACTACCATCAGTGGGCTTAAGTGAATTTAATCCTCTGACTTAGGTTTTCTAAAGTATATAGAGGAAGAAAGGGGAATTGTGCCTAGGGTACAAATTTTCTCTTATACATTTTTCCCCCACTTTAGCGAGCGCAAGTACTAATGAGTGCTCCATAAAGTAGATCAAGAAGAGAGTAGGGTTAGAAAAGTATACTTGAATCGTCGAGGAAGTAGACCGTGATCTGGCGAACCTGAAGATGCAAGGAAAACAAAGGACTCCATAGCTACTTGGAACTATGAAGTTGGAACAACAAAGCACCTTACAGGCCCGCAGACCTATAAGGAGGCAACCCCCAAGATCTCTCGCATGGAGGAAGCCCCAAGGAAGCAGACTCCACAAAGTCAGGAAGCGGTGACATGTCTACCCACAGATAGAACATGCCTAAAGCGTTGATATGTCTACCCGTAGATAGGACACATCTAAAAGTGGTGACATGCCTACCTGCAGATAGAACATGTCTAAAGTGTCGATACATCTACCTGTAGATAGAACGCATCTAAAAGTGGTGACATGCCTGCCCACAAATAGAACATTTCTAAAGTGTCAATATATCTACACGCAGATAGAATGTATCTAAAAGGGGCGACATGCCTACCCATAGATAGAACATGTATAAAGCGTCGATGCGTCTACCCGCAGATAGAATGCATCTAAAAGTAGCAACGGGCCTACCTGCAAATAGAACATGTATAAAAAGTGGTCGGTCATGCAGATCAAAAGACTTTCAAAGGGGTCCCTCAAGAACCCTTCAAAAGGAGAGGGGTCCACTCAAAGGATGCAATGTTTGAAAAAGTAGGGTCTAGTCAGGCTACCCCCAAACTAGACATGAAAGGACAAACGAAACGAGTCTAGTCGGGTTGCCCCTAGGCTAGACGTGCAAGAGTCCATTCATTACAAAGGATTTATAAAGAAAGGGTCCTTGAGGAACCCACCATGAAGTATAAGGGGTCCACTCAAAGGACACACAATTCAAAAGTCGTCATCTTAGAGTGATTCGTCATCAAGGGATCCTTTCGAAAGATGTTCACTTCATTAAGGAATTCGAAAGGAAGGTCATGCCCCCATGCGAGGGGAAGTCAAAGCAATTCCCGCTTCGGAGGAAGGTCTTCAATTCCTTTCTTTATGAACCTGTGATGAAGGAAACACATTCCATTAGGGTTCCAAGTTGAGAATGTGCTTCCAAGGAAAGGTATTGCGAGGACTTTCAAGAAAAGATTCGTTGGCAGTGAATTCATTTTCTAAAAGTCAAAGTGTTAAAGAATGTTGTCACACGTAGGAGGGACAACTTAAGCAAAGAAGAGAGAAAGACAAAGAGAAAGCGAAAAGTATAAAAAAAGGGCACAAGGGGATTTGGTTTAGCGGGGTCAGATCTGTCCAAGCTCATATAATAATAGGTAACCGCAATGCAAGGCAAAAGATCATAATCCCCAACCAGATCAGGAGGAATGCATGGAAAACAAAGTAAAAATAAAAAAATTGGATCAACATGGAAGGGAAGCCTAAATGCCCCCAACGCTTTGCATTGTCCCCAATTTATCAAAAATCAAGCACAAACATGAAAGAATGATGGTACAAATAGAAGAAGGTTTATGACACAAAAACCACGCCTATATCCAAGCACCAACAAGGGTGACAAGGGTCATCCAGACACACATAACATGAGTACAGGGGACCACATTACAAAACACACACACATGCACACAAGATCAAGAAAAAGGGACCTCCTCCTAACACTGATCGCCCAAGAGGTCGTCTGCTTCCCAATCTAAATCCTCGTAAGGGGAAGGAGGATGAGCCTACAAGGGTAGAATGTTAAGAGGAGAAGCATCCAGCCCTCCCACGACAAGGGCCAAGGAAGAGGGTCCCTCAAGGTCCTCTCTGATAAGCTCTGTGAAGTCAAAGTCAGCGATTTTGTGAAGATCGCCGACAAGGTTGGGACTTCATCCATAGAGTTAAACATGCACCCCATTCAAGTGCTATGTATTGCTTCAGCAGACGAGATGGGTTGTGCCTGAGATCCATCGCCAAGCTCGCCAAATGACTCGGAATGGTGACAAACTCAAGGGAGGTCAGGACTAGTTCTATCACAAGGATAGAATAGGTCATCATAGGGCCACCTTGCGAAGGTGGGCTCCTCCTACGTCCTTTATCACGAGAAGGACTAGCCTCTGCCTCCTTCTTCGCAAGAGGAGATGAACTCCCTGCAAACGAAGCTAGAGGTACAAAGGAGGAGGAGGACAAAACCACAACAGATATGACTGAAGTGTTAACCATATCCACGGGTTTTGGGAAGGATTGAATATTCAGAACAAACATCAGCAAAGGTGGCTCCACTGAAGGAGCCATAAACACTTGTACTCATTTAGGGATAGGTGCATTTGTGCTCACAATGGAAGCTAGGAGTGGGTCAAGTAGAAGAGACACAACAGGAAGGGGGAAGAAGACGTTACAAAGGGCCTTGAAGCAGGGGCAATTGTTTCTTCCTCCTTTTGTTGTGAAGCAGCCTACTCATCTAGGAGAGCCTTTTTCCAGTGCTTGCACTCACGTGCAAGGCAGTTTCTACGGATCTTGGAATTAGAAGTTGGAGCTTGTGAAGGGATGGGAGTTTCCTGCTCGACCATGGGAACGTCCACTATGGTCGTTTCAGTCGAAGGAACAGATTCTTGTACGAGAATAAGGGGAGCAGGTTGAGGAGCAACAAGAGTCGACTCGAGAGCCTCGACAATGGGCCTCTTTCCGCTCACTCCCTTGGGAGCAGGAGTAGTAGGAGGTTGTGGATCAAATTCTCTATGAGAACCTTTATTTCTACTATATAAGTAGTACCATGGTCCTAGAAATTCATTAGGAAGGTCCATGATCCTAATCTTGGGCCTACACCAAGGAGGAATCATCAGATTTAACGGATAGCCACTAGGCTTTCTCATCCACTACTCTTCCCAAGAAAGGGGAAAGGATGGGGCAGTCCGTGAAAAATGGGAAGAAGAGGGAGCCACTATGGGCTTCTCCTCCTTCTTCGGGGAAGAGGGAACAGATCATGTAACTTTCTCTTTACCTTCATAAGAAGGAGAAGGGACTGGCGTGGACTTCTCTTTCTCTCTCAGAGAATGAATAGTCATAAGCGCAGGCTTCTTCTTCTCTTCCCGGGAAGAGGAGGTAATCGGTTGCTCTGTTATAGGAAAGGTCAACTTTGGCTCCCCTTTACCTCCATTTTTATACTTCACATAGTTCTTGTAAAGCAAGTCTTTTCTTGGAGGAAGCGGACCAACCAGAGAGGGCCAAAAGTGATCCAACGAATACCCACCATGGGATACCAGAGGTTGATATCTGGTGTCATGCACTAAATGCACGACACCCTCGTGGGAGAACTTTAGACACTTATGAATAACGGAGGTGACCTCGTTCATGGAAGCTAGCCAAGGAATGCCTAGTTTCACTCTGAACAGGTCCTACTCCAGAATGACGTTGAAGACTGTGTCAACAGCCCTAGGTCCAAATAGGATGGACAAAGTGATCGAGCCATAAGGTTTGAGATTCATACCATCGTGGGTATGGATGGTAGATCTTGTTTCTTCATATTTTTCTTTTTGCAATGAGTTCAATACTAATTTTTTTTCGGTAATAACATTCACATGGCTCGTGGGGTCTATCAAGACTCCTGTCACAATGTTACCATTGATACGAGCAGGAATGTAAAGAGGTGAGGGCCTGTGTTGTTCAAAGGTAGATCATGTGTTGTAAATGTAACATCCGGCGAACTGGGTGCAGGTGAAATAGTGGAAGTCACCGTGAACATATTTACATAGGCCTTAGGTTGAGAAGCATAATTAGTGGGATCGATAATCATGTTAGCAAAATGCGACGGAAACGGGTGCGTGTATATCTGTAATTCACTATTTTCTTTCGCCACTGATTTTTTAGTGTTTTGTTTATTCCCATCGAGACGAATGCTACCATCCTTGATGCGGTCTTGTATTTCATGACGCAACCACATACAACATTCGATATCATGTCCATTAACACGATGGTATTGACAGTAAGTGATCCCCTCATACTAGTTATGGTAAGGTTCCTTTATAGGATTAGGAGTTGGAAAAGTTATGATCTTATCCTTCAACAAATTTTGTAAGACGGAGGTATAAGATTTCGATAACCTTGTGAACTTCCGGTTGCATTTGAGGCTGTTGTCATTAGTAGTGGCTACTACATTCGCAATAGCTTTACCTTTTCCAAAGATTGATACAATGGAATTCCCTTCAGAACAGGAGCGCGAGGAATATTCCCCGAACTAAGTAACCGTTTGTTGGTATTCTTGTAAAGTTGCACACAGATGTGTGAAAGAGGGATATTTCATCAAGGAAAACTTCTCTTGCCAAGGCCTTTGTAAGTTGCCTATGAATACCTTCTGCATGTCAGAATCGGGCAGTTGATATGAGATTTGTGAAAGGAGCGCTTGATAACGTGTTATGAAATTAGTGATCTTCTCATTGTCCCCTTACATTGGATGAGATCCGAGAAGGTCATCTTTGGCCTAATGTTTTCTTGGAACTGCCTATGGAATTGGTTAACAAGCTGATCGAATGAGAAAATAGAATTATCAAGTAAGGAACAATACCACTCTAGTGTTGTGTCCTTGAGAGATCGGGGAAATAGTTTAGCCATCAAAGCGTCATGATGGAAGAAATCAGTGCAAAGAGCGTTAAAGGAAAACATGTGTGTCTATAGATCTCCCTTGCCACCAAACTTCTCAAACTTTGGAATCTCCATTCCCTGAGGAAAGGGAGTGTTTAAAATAGGGACTAACAAAGGGCTATGTCGGAAGAAGGGTTGGAAAATGGGCTGGGCCAAGACTTGGGAGAGGCTCACTAGCTGACTCTGCATCTTACCCATATTCTGAAGTAGAGTATTCAAAATAGGGTTATTAGAAGATAGAGGGCCAGAGGAAGCTCCTCCTCCAGAACCACCACTAGGTCCACTTCCAAAACCGCCACCGGTGTGACTTCCGCCAAAGCCACTGCCAGAGCCACCTTCGCCAATACCGCCTCCGCTACCAAATCCACTGCCACTACCAAAGCCTCCACCACCTACTCTACCAAAACCTCCACCACCGGAGGTGACAGAAGGGGTAAAGCTAAAGCCCAACAGGACCTTATTCACTTTGAAAATTTCTAGTTGATTAGGGATGGAAGGGATATTAATGGAAGGGAATGCATCGGCCATGTAGACAAAAGTAGGAGGCATCAATACTCCTAATTGTCTCTTGGGCTCTCTAAAGGTGACTCCTTGCACAGAGGTAGAGTTGCACACTTCGGCGATACCAAAGAGACTACTTAGTAGTTTTATTCTCGTTCAATCTTTTCCCATCATATGTCTTAATTCACTAACAACACGAGTGGCTCTAACCATCTTCAGATTCCTTTCTAAATGGTTTTCAAGATCGCCCAATCCTTTAGTGAGGGCAGACACATATTCAGCAAGAATTTGAACAACCTCATGCTCATCCACCGATGATGGTGTGAGAGACGTAGGAGGAGTGGGAACGTGATTGGTTTTGTCAATGAACCCCATCTCGTTCCTCGATAACTGTTCTTGCGCGACCAAACTAATGGCGGGACCAAAGAAAAGACTTGTAGAGATACCAAGTGAGACCTTTGTTCTATCCATCGAGGGGTGTCGTACACTTCTCCTTACGATATTACTAGAGGTTGTGGACTAGGTTGTGATGCTCATAAGCCTTCACAACACGTGAGGTCACAACAACCACGAAGTATCTAAAGGGATTTTTAACACCAATGAATGAACAGACATTGGTTCACGTCGGGTTCACCAAAAATGTAAGAAAGGGGGACCACCGTATGCAAGACCCCAGGTTACAGAGGGTCAAGACACGAGAGGCTTCCCTAACTTACCTCAACTAAGTGTATTTTTTAGGGTATGCAATGAGAGGGTAGCGAGGACCGTAGGGCCTCTCAACTACTCAACAGGCCCAAGATGTAGAAAGAGGTTAGGCGAGTTGGTTTCTAGGCTTAACACTTCATCTCATAAAGCTCTCTATCTGAGGATAGAAGTGAGGACTTTGGACGACAGTGTGGCACACTGGTGTCTCGCAAGCACGTTGTAGTCCGTACAGTCAGACAACAACAAAGATAAGGTCAAGCCACTAAAAACTAGCTAACGACCCAACAAGCTAACTTAAGGGCCAAAATGATAAAACTAGGTAAATTAAATAATCTCTTAATGTTGTAAAGTAAATAAACAAGAGTGATAAAGATGAGGAGAATCTCACCAATGAACTCGTTCACCAGCTGATCCTCCAAGAGCTCACACCTACACACAACAAAAGAGAGAATGTTGGGGGGTGGCTATATAGGGGTCTACCTCAGTCAAACCCACGTTTAGGTGTTCCCACCTCCATGGATAGCCAAAGGAAAAGAGATAAGGAAGTGACAAAAACACAAGCACTACAAACAGTACTATGCTACTCAACCAAATGATAGAGGAGAGGAGAGGGAAGCTTACCACCTCCACCAAGAGCACTCAAGGTTGCTTGGGGGAGAAATGAGAGGAACTCAAGCCTCTGCTACAACGGCATGTTCCCAAACTTTCTCTACCAACATGATGGAGTGTGATATTACTGCTATGGAATGCTTGGAATGCTTGGAAGTGAGTGCAAATGAGCTTGTGAATGAGAGCTTGAGAGCTTGATGTGATGTAGAGTTCTTCCAATCTTCAATCAAACCTCCAAAGACAAGTTCAAAGACTGATTATGAAGGAATGAGAAAGGAAATGGTCATATTCAGGTCGAGTGGTCGAAGGAGGCATTACAACTTTGCTACCAATGGGAAGAGTAACGCCTCTTCTGGCTCAACCGTAGGAATCTACTAGGGAAGTAAGCACACTGTGCAGATGTCTGTGCACCACGCGGGCATCCCCAATAGAAACGCCTCCACTAACACACAAAACAAGTGCCAAGTGGACTGCCATCAGCAGGCTTAAGTGAATTTAAGCCTCTGACTTAGGTTTTCTAAAGTGTATAAAGGCAAAAAGGGGAATTGCACCTAGGGTGCAAATTCGCTCTTATACAAGGTGGTAGTAGGAATGTATAATTGTTAAGAGTGAAAACTTTATTTGTAGGTGATGAAGGATTGAATATTGAAGAGGAAAAAGGAAGGATTGTATGCAATCTCTATTTTGAAGATAATATAGATCTAAGTCTCTCTTCTTAGTGGAGTTTTTTCTTGAAAGGGTTTCTCCACGTAAACTCATTATTATGTCTTTAATTATTTTATTCCATATTTTTCTATTGTTGCTTTACTTTCTTGCAATCTCTATTTGGTTATTCACTATTTAAATAAGATTTTGCAATTGAATTTAAGACATCCATTTTATATTTTTCATCTTCAATTTCTAACATTTGGTATCAAATCTTGGCTTTCTTTGATTCTTAGGTGAAAGTTTGAAGGTTTTTTGAGTTGTAGTAGGAGTTTTGATTGATCTTATTTTGTATATTTTTGTGTAGAATCCATGGCTACATCCTCATCCTGCTTGGACATTGAGAAATTCAATGGAAGTGATTATGAGTTATAGAAAAAAAATAGATTCAAGATTATGAAGTGAGTTCTTCCTAGGAATTCAAAGTTTTGATGAGACTTGGTATTCATGCGGTTTCTCCATTTTCCACCTCTTCTAATAGTTTCTATTTTAGGATTATCAACTTACTAAATGAGAACATCCTGTTGATGAAGCTTCAAAACACAATCTTGGAAATGTTGGCATGGTAGGTATTTATTTTGATCATAATGATAGGGTCAAGTGTTTGTTTGTTGGTAGTCTTGATGTTGGTTCCAATAACTTTGTTGAGGCTATTACCATTTGTCATTTAGAAGCTAAAATAAGGTAGTTTACTGATATCATCCTAGAATTTGACTATAAAATATTGGTTGATCATTTTTTAAAAAAGTTTTCCTCTTATTTCCAACATTGTCAACTAAATTATGGCGATGCAGAGTGGCGGGAACTCTAGTTTGAACGCTGGTGAGGTTGCAACTGAGGGAGAGGTTGCTTCAGAAGATGACGACAATGTTGTTGGGTTTGGGGGTGCGTTGGAGGATCCTTTTCCTCCTAGGGTCTAGTTTTTTGGGGGTGTGGTGTTCCTGGAGTGAGTGCAGGTGGAGCCTTTTCCCTGCCTTTCTTGCTACTGGCTGGAGGTTTTTGTGTTGATGCTCATGGTGGAGGCTATGGCTATTGTATTTGAGGGGTTTGTGGTGTTCTTGCGGATTGAAGCTTACCTTCCCGTGAACTCCTCTTCTACATATGGGTTTATGAAGGTGACTTTTATTGCCTTCATGGAGGCTTCGTTGGCACGCTGTGTGTTCTATGACCCTTTTCTACCGCCCTGTGTGGTTTGTGAGGGTCACTTGTTCCTATTGGTTGTGTTATGTATGGATGCGAGGCTATCTTTCTTTGAGGGTGTGGCTTTTTCCCCTATGGTTCTTCTCTCTCTCAACTTTGAGTACTTCTTTATGGTGCATGTTGTTAGTCTATCTGGATGGATGTGTGTGAAGCTGGCTATGGGGGTGAGGTTTGGTACTCTAGTTTTCTCTTTCACCCATTTATGTGGATCCTTTTCTCTCTACTCCAACTCTGTTTTAGGTTTTTGGATGTTGTTTTTGATTAAAGGGTTTATTCTTTTTTTCTGGTGGCTACTAGTTTTTTTGTCAAAGACCTTGGGTCTTGGTTGGTGGGTGGTGGACTATGTCCATGTTAGAGGTTGTTGGTTGCTGGCTGGGTTGATTTTTTTGTTTTATCTTATGACCCAGTTGTTTGTTCTTTGTAAGGGGGTGAGGTTGATCTCCTTGTGGTCTTTCAAGCCCTTGAAGATGTTGGGTCTTTGTTGGCCCCTTTGCTGCTTGGAGGTGGTCTATCTTTTGGTCCTCATTTTGAAGGTCTCTTTGGGGGAGTCCTCTTCCCTTTTTTCTGTTAGTATATTGTTGGTTGGGAAGAGTTCAACATTTTTTTGGAATACCTAGTTGTATTTTCTTTGTAAGAAACTTGATGTTGTTGTTGTTGAGCTATTACAAAGGTTTATCATGAAGGCTCAATCGTGGTTGTGTTTTATGTTAATGGTTGTTTCTTCTTTCAAGCTCCACTTTCTCACCTTGCCTAAGGAGGATGTAACTATCCTTTTTATTGGAGTTCTTTCTTTCTTCCAGGTTCAACAAGTGGTGTCTTCTATGGAGGTGAAGATTGTTCCTTTTGAGGTGGAGTTGTGACTTGGTGGGAAGCTCTCTTCTTTACCGCTTGTTTCTATTGAGGTGGAACTTGTGTGTTCAGGAGTATGTTGGATTTGGTGGTAAGGCTTTCTATTTCTTCCTCTTCATTGGAGGGGAGCCCTCTCCTATTAAGGAGGAGATCAGGTTGGCATTTCAAGTGGGATGGAGCTGCAAGTATATGGATGATTATCAGTGTTTTGTTGTTCTCTCTAGATCCCCTATTGAGGTGGGGAGTTTGGATTTGATGGGCTCAGTGTTGTTGTTATTAAGCAGATGGATTCTTGCAGCTTGGCTACATTGTTGCCTAACCGTTTCAAGTGGTTACTGTTGTCAAAACTTGGTTTGTGGGTTTAAGGTCCCTTTAGTTCTTGATGTTTGTAGCCTAGGTTATCTTGCTGATTTTTTATGGTTGTTGTTGTTTGGCTGTTAATGTTTTTCTAATTATATTGTGTTAGCAACTTTCTTGCTTTGGATTGGGTTGTAGATTCCATCAAAACCATTTGTACTAGGTTGTGGGGCCCCATCAAAACCTATTTTATCCTTTATCAAAAACATTGTCAACTAAATGAATGTGAGAAAGACATCAACATTCTCATTCATGATTTCAATGTTGTTAAGTGGAACCATATTTGAAGGGAAGTAAATAAGATTGCTAATTTTTTGGTTAAATTAACTTCTAATTGGAATGACATCAAGGTTAATACCAAGAATAACCAGAATTGTTATGTCTAGAATATGAGTTGAGATTTTAGTGATCTTGTGAATGCTAATTACAATGCCTCTGTATATTTTTAATTCTTGTTGTTATGTTTCTTGTTGGTGTGTTGTTTCTTCTAGTTTTCTTCCTATTTAGTTCCTTATGGATGACTTTATTATTACTATTTTAAAATGGTTTTCTTATTGGCCCAATTTTTTTAACATAAATACAAACATTACTTCTAATACTCTAAGTGTTGTGTGGTTACACAACACACCCAAAGTTTCCTATGGAATCTTTAAGATCTAAATTTTAAAATACCCGCTCGGTGAAATAGAGAAGAAGCTTGGGGGAAGATATCGCAATGTGCATAAATTACTTAAGGAAAGGAAAAAACTTGAAGAAGTAGTTTAATATCGGATTGGGTAAATCATACTTAAGTACATGTTTCGAGGAAGTTGGTTGCATTTGAAATGGGTAAAGCAGATCATCACATAGCAAGGATTGGTATCCCCAGGCGAGTAATACAGTGGGCTATGAGCTCGAGATTATATCTGACAAGGTGTAAAAGGGGTATGTTGGAGTCTTAAAGTTTAAATTGCCACAATTACTAAGGATGAGAAAGGTATCGCTTGGCTAGTCAACTTCTTGAGTAATTGGGTAATCAAGTATTCAAAAACTTAATAACAAATGAAGCACCTAGGTTTTTTTCATTAGCCCACAAAATTCTCAATAATTCCAAAGAACCTCATAAACCCGTAGAAGAGTTGAAAATGTGAAAAGTTGATTAAAGGCATTATTTTAATCACAAGTATACATTAGAAAAGATTAAGAGTAGATAAACATGAATTTTTAATAATGTTTTATTTTGATGAGTTAATTAAAGGCTTAAATGTTTTAGTTAAAAAGTGGCATTATATTGATGCAGGTCTTAGAAGGTGGCAAATTATAATGAGAAGTGTAGGCACCTATACAAGTCAATTCTCATGGGAGGTGATAAAGGACCAAGTGATAGGATGGACTTGATGACAAGCACAAATCCCAAGACAAGTCTATGAAGGAAACATTCAAAGGTGGATAGCAGGTAACTGGGAAAAAGGAAGACCTAGATTTTTGATCGGTTGGAGGAATTGCAATTTTTTCCTAACATCCATTAGTGAATGTTTTTCCCAACAATGGGACTTATCATCAAGATCGAGAATTTTGAAGGGAAGTGCCAGTGGCTTATTCCTACATTTAGAAGCATGGAGAGAACCCGATAGGAATTTAACCGTGATTTTTTTACATTCAAAAGTTACAACGAAAGAAGTCAAGGGTAGATTTTGACTTTATCTTCAAAGGCCAGTGCAAACATCTTCTGAAAGCCACCAATGCTCTTGTGCCACATGATGTTTAATGATTGACTTATTTTCTCTTAGCCATGTGCACTCTTTTGATCAATTACTGCCTTGTATTCTATAAAAGGCAGGGTATTATTCTATTTTCATGACCAGAAATTGTTGAAACAATTAGACTAAAGTTGGGACATCACCAATTTTATGTTTAAGTCATGTTTTTTGTTCAATTCCAGTTTAAAAACTTGTATTTATAGTAGAATTTTCTAATATCAAAGCAATTTAAAGGTTATTTCCAAATCGTAAATCTTGCATAACTGTATGTTGTTTACTCCTATCGAAAGAGTCAATTTGCTACATCAGATTTGGGTGCATTTTGATACTGTTTTGGTGGTGAACAATTCTTTTCTTCAAACTTGCATTAAATTTTGTATGTAGTTGTGAAGCAATTTGGTGAAGTACAAAATAGTTTATTCTTTGGTTTAGTTATTTCTCTGTGGTTACATGGATAATAGCCAGGAGCACTTAATTTCTTAGGCCTTTTCTCTCTTAAAATTAGTATTTTAGTAGTTTTTGTTTGAATGATTTGGACTAACAGAATATGAAGAGTAATGTATGTTGTATTTGTTGAATTTTTGCATTGCTATATCTTGTTAAAGTTAAGAGTCTTTAAAACCAATGGCTCCTTATGATTAACAATAATTGCACAACGAACCTTGAGTGAACCTAGTGTGTCAAGACTTGACATTCCCGAACTTTGTGATAGCTAAGATTACCTCTAACCAAGAAATCCTAGTGATTCTTTCAAGATAGATAGGTTCCTTTGTTCAAGTCGTAAATATTTAGCTGCATGTTGTTGTGTATGTAATAGCCACGTCAACACTAAGCATATATAATCTTTAAGGGAACAAATGCTTATGCTTTGTTGGTAGGGTTTGGAGGGTTTCTCTTCTCTTGTTGATTGTCTATTTTTATTCTATCTAGATTTTCTTGATTCCTTGAAATTAGTGTGCCATGATTTTTTAAAAGATTGATAAACCTACTTTGTAATCAGTTGTTGTTTTAATATATTTTTATTTTTATGTTAAAAAGACCTCATCAAGGTAAAATTAAAATCACATTTCCAATATTTTTTTCAATTATCAAACAAATTTACTATTAGCAAAGGGTTGCAATTCAATCAATTGAACACAATTAATGAGTGTGATGGTATGTTCCTCAATTACACATTTCACCAAGGTTCAAACCCTCAAAGGTGTGATATATAGGATGAAGTTTGGATTGTGCCCTATATGACTTTGGTGGAATGGATACCCCTCAATCCTTCACTCTCAACCAAAAAAATATCAACATAAACTCTTATTCCCATATTAAATAGTAAAAAGTCTTGTGATTGATATAAAATTCTTAAAAAATAAACTATTATTACAATACTACCAAAAAAGAGACTTTGAGACACTATATAACACTTATTTATTGAAATAAAAGTAAATAAAATTACATCAAAAAACAAAACAATGAGCAACCAAACAACCAAAACAATTAAGAGAAAGGCCCCAAATGTTCCAATAACTGTTCATTGATACATGCTAATTAAAAGCCCACTAGAAAATCTCAAATGTACCAATAATTGACCACTTTATACTCTGTAGTTACAAAAAAAGTATTTAATTGGATAGTACACGATTACTAGGACATTTGTGCATATGTATTGGATCAATTGTGCAAATTTTGTGGTGGTCAAAACGAATGGTTATTAAGGCAATAGAGAATATGTATTAGACGTCACCTTGAAATGACCACTTTTTGACCTTTGTGTACATAACAAATCTTAGTGTGTTCACCGTCACTACCTAGAAGCTGAAAATAGCTATAAACTCTTAAGCCGCATACAAAGAAACTAAAATTTTTTTTATTGAAATGCGACATACTATTTAAGAGCTTATGGTGCACAAAATTGCTATTCCGACTAGTGGCACGAAGTTAGCAATAACGACTAGTGGTATCCTTCACCTACTCCCAAAGTTTTGAAAACAAGTACATAGCACTTGTTTCGACATACATCATTCCAAATAATTACTGTCCAAGCTGTTTAATCGTACGATAAAAATTTGTATTTTACCTATTGTTTTATTAAAGACATGATATTCCGACGGGAAACCACTGGATGACATTGCATCATAGTAGCCGACTTTGCATTATATTTTTGTTTTTTAATAATATTTTCGCGACAACTTTGTATTTTCTGATGAAATAACTGTTGAATTTAAATCAGAAGTAGGTTCGTGAAGCTGTTGCTGTTGAATTAAGTTTTATTCTTTTGTACTCCGTTTCGCCATTTGAGCTATAAATACAGTCGAACATTTTAGTGCCTTTTTAAAGCGGCTAAATGACAGCTTCCTGGAAAACTATTTTCCAGTATGTCTGGCTCTTAACAACATTGGTTAAATCCTAGTCATTATGATGATATATCTGTAAAAATTAACAAAGAATTTTATTGAAGTTATTGATTTTTGGTGAAACATCCAAAAAGTCTTACACGGGAGGGCTTTCTTTAAGCAATACAGTTTAAATACGAGTGAATCAATAGATTTGTGGCGAGAATCTGTAAATTTGACCCAGGCAGATAGTCATGGAGCAATACAGTTTAAATATTTGTTAAGCTATAGATTTCTGATGAACTTTCTGTAAAATTTAGCACAGGAGGACAATATAGGAAAAATATTGTCGAAGCATTTGGATTCGGCTATATAGAGTAAGTTTTTATCGCTAATACGCTTAAGTTTCTGTTTTAGTGGGGCTAAATTAACGTTATATGATGTTTTTGTTTGAAATTTCACTCTTGCTCCCGTTTTAGAAGTTAAAGGAAGTTGTTTTCATTTCATACCTGTAAAATTTTACAAAGTAGAGCAATCTTAGAGCAATGGTGTTAAAGCCTTGTCAAGTAATGGGTTTCTGATAAAACATCCGTAATGTTGCATTAAGGTTCATTACAGTTTAAAGAGTAGTTAAGTGGTAGGCTTCCAATGAAATTTCTGTAAATTTGTGCGTGGCGGGGCTGTTTTAGGAGAAACACAGTTTAAATATTTGCATTGTGGCACTTAAAAGTAAGTTTTTTATTTTTAATAGGCTTAGGATTTTATTATCGTGGGGTTAAATTGACTGTTCCTGATGGATATATTTGCAGTTTGTCGCAGAAATGCTACACTGGATCTAAAAATGTCGATTCGCCTGATTTTTCAATAAATATCGACTGTGGAGAAAGTTGATTGGGTGGCTTTGTCTTCTATGGACTGGTAGGCATTCCAGATGTGCCATTACATTTCTTCTGTATTCAAATCTGTGTTCCAGATTTACTAAATTAACGTTTTCAAGGCTGAAATCCAAACAAGTCAAGAAGGGACAAAATATTACCGAAATGCCGAAAAACAAAATTTAGTTGACTTTTTCCCTGTACGTTTCCTGCAGAATGAATTAAGCATCTTTTTAGGTTGTTGAGTTAACCTGATGTAGAAAAGCCTGCTCCTGAAAAACCTGTATTGTGCATAAGGTCCTGAATATTTTTAATTGATTTGTAGAGCTTAATCTGTAAATCGCTTCTTATCATGGCCCAGCTGCACCCCATATTTGGAGACCAAGAAACGGCAGATGTAATACTAAGGCTCATACCCTCAGAGGGACCAGAACAATCTTCTCTGTATCTCCATTCCCAAGCTCTTAGAAAGTCTGAGTTCTTTGAAGCTAGGCTATCAGAACGCTGGTCACTTGCTGATGGTGTAAGGCCCATAGAACTTACATTGAGCGATTGCCAAAATGTCGATGGTTATGTCAAATGCATTCAAATGATGTATTCTTTGGAGCGATTTACCTTCTCCAGTGTCCAGGAGGCCTTGTCAATGCTACACATTGCTTCAGAATTGCTGTTCACAGACTGTTTAAATTCATGCATGCAATACCTGGAAGCCGTGCCATGGACTGCAGAGAATGAACATCAAATTCGAGCCTCTATTATGTCATTGCAATTGCATTTGTCCCCTGACTTAGCTGTTCGTCTTTCCACCTCTGGATGTGATCAGGACTTTAAGCCTCTCAATACTATGGGAGAAATTTTAAGTGAACTGTTGTCTCTAGTATCAAATGGAGCAGCACCCAAGGCCCGTGAGATTACAAAGAGAGTTCTGCACGACAATATGCAGATAACCACCTCTCCAACATTTGCAGATGTGAATAAATCAGCTCTCTTCAGGGAGCTTCAGAATAATTTAGATATTGTCAAATCACAACTTCGCAAATTTGCTAGCTATTTTTCATGGAATTCTTATCAGATTAGCATTGCAAGTTCTGCTCTCTGTTGGCTTTTGGATGAAATGTTTGCATTGGAGATAGCTGACATGGCTGTGAAAATGGTTGCCGAAGAACAAGAACTTGCACAGCTGGTCGTTAGTCGAATTTATCAGAATCCCTTCACAGAGACCTTATTCAAGATTCTAGTTCGACTTCTTCGGGCTCTGCAGATTGGTGAAGTGATTTGTCAAAGATCTGTCCGCTTTTCTTTGGTTAAAACTTGGCTACCCGTGATAGCCAAGCTCACTCATGATGACGAGTATCTGATAAAGGACAATGAACTGCACAATAGTCTGGAGGAAGGGCTGAGTTCTCTTGTTACCACTCTTCCTATGGCAGATCAGGAACAGGTCTTTAAGATTTGGATAAGTGCTTGCCTCAGATCTAAGAAAGCATGGCCTGATTTGAGCACATCTTTTGACATGTGGTGTAACAAACTCCGACAAGCACAGTGTGAAATTGATCTGGGACCTTTGTCGGACATGTCTCAGGTTAGTGACCCGCATAATATCATTTCCTCTTCAAAGAATCATACTTATCCTTAAAACTAAAGGTTCAATAATTGGAAGCCAAACACTTTTTGGTAAGTGTATTTATATTTTATGTATCTATTATCCATAACACCACGAGAAGCAATGCTAGATCAGATCTGTGTTGTAGTTGAATCTATCTTGTCATTTGGCCTTACTGCAGTGTCATGAGAGGGGAGTAAGATAAAGAAAAGTTATTGTGGTATATAAGCTAATGTAGAGTTTAATATTGTGTTAAGATATGTATAAATTTCAGTGCTGTAGCAGCCATCTTCTTAGTGGGGTTGCGTAGTGAATCCTTTTGCTGATAATTATCAAGAGTGTCAATGTGAACCTGATGTAATAGAGTTTGCTGTGTGGAAAGCAATCAAATGCCTATTAATTGAAGTTATCTTTTAATTCGATGAGTTTTAATTTTTAAATGACTCAAGTTATATTTATTTGGAATGAGATCACTTATTGGCAATCACAACCAACTATGAGAGATTCATTAGATCAGACAATCAAAACAAGTACAATGTTTCCTCGCTTGTGTATGCGTATGTACAGAGTTGTGTGCCGGTTTCTCTGCTAGTTGTTTGTGGGAGGCAAATACTCTACTATGCACGTTAATTTTATTTTCTGCACCCACCCTCCCGAGATTTGCAGGATACATCTCTCTAGTGGGCAGGGAATGTCTCCTGCTACTAAAAATAAAACATAGAAAAAAAAACAAGAAGCAAACGAACCCTAAGTCCTAAATGGTCAAAAAGAACCCACCCAAGCCATTTTAAATTCACTCAAACAAAGGAATTGGCAGGAAATATGGAAATCATGCAAGATCCATCAGCAGGACTTTCAACAAAAGGAAATCAAGATTGGAAAAAAATTGCAGTTAAGGCAGCATAGGTTGTCAGGGGAACTTATTGTGCAACAGAGCACAACTGAGAGAAACAGCCTCATTTCATTTATGATTCATTGTTTAGGACAAGTCATTTATAGTCATTCGGTTTTCAAAATATTGTATCTGTATGTGTGTGTCATAAATCTCTATCCTGATGCTGAAAATGGTTTCCTATCCTTTCCCCCTTAGGAATGCATCGCTGCCACTACGCTATGCACAAATTTGCCTCCACTATGGCTTTGCAGTTCTTGCTGCTTATGTGAGGCTTTGCTGTTTCTTTGACATGTAATTTATTGTAAAATTGGTCATTTTTACATAGCATGCATCGTCCTCAGTCTCTGAAGAATATTTAGTAACATGATATCATTTTTAGCCAAAAGAGCAAGGTGAAAAATCCGATGACTGTATTTTCCAGCCACATGCGTTGTCTGTGGGATCTGATGATTATTTAGTTCCATGATCTAATTTCTAGGCAAAAGCAAGGAGAAAAATGTAATGTGTTAAGTTACAAATATGTAGCCTGAGTGCACAACAAAGATTGATGTGCATCTGTCTATGAACAAGTGGCATGATAACCAATTCATTCAGCCTAATAAAGGTTAGGAAAGCAGAAGTGAAGGCTATCATCTACAGTTACACTCTAGGATGTCATTCATAATTCTTGATTAAGAAGCAAATAGCACTTGCCCTGCATTACAGGCTCATTGTCTCTGGAATGGCAATGAGTTTAATCAACATTGTAGCGGCATAATTGAGGAAATAGAAAAGGTAATTATTACCTACTGCACGATGAATAAATGATGAGGTGCATCCTTGCAAGTTGAATCTACATATTCGTAAGTCCCTAGAGTGTGTATCGACGTGTAAAATCACTTTTATTGTCCTTGACTTGGTAAATCAACCCTCATTTTTCTCTTGTAACCCTAATATCTTTAGAAATCCATTGCACTAGAATTTGCATTTGAAATTTAGCAGAGGGAGTTATTTACTTAGTGAGTTTATTTGATGGGAGAGTTAGGCAGTAGAAGCAAGTGCAATTAATTAATGGTAAGTATTTATCAAGAGCAATTGCTCATTCTGTTAAGAAAATTGAACAGGGCAAATTTATAGGGAAGTGACTCACACTTGTAGGAGATTTATGCATATAATTAAATAAAGTAACCTTTATTACGATCAACTTTTGTTTTAGTCCTCTGCATGGCATACAAAGGATTTAAACTTTTGAAGAAGCAAATGGATTATGCAACTTCCAGAAATGGAGTCTCGCTCTTGCGTAGCTAACAATAGAGCTTGATTCCTCTCTAAGGGTTAACTATCCATCTAATGTCAGAATTTTGTGATGCATCTTCTGACTTCTCACTTACAGGAATTTTTTTTGTGGTTTTCTTTATGTGCTTGAAATTCAGAGAAAAGGGATACTTTTCCCTTTTTCATTCAACATTTAAAGCAGTTGAAACTCAGGTCAGGTCTGGTTTAGAAATGTCATTGCAGGTTTTAAGGTCGTTGATATTTTGGCAATTATCACATGGTTTCAGCTCACTGTTTTTTACTGCTTACAATGAGAATCAAGAGAAAAGAATAGTAGAAGACACCTTTGTAAATATATATGATATCTCAGTGGGTAAAATGGAAAAGTAAGCATAAACTTACTGTAATTCTGAGTCTCACCTACCCAAATTTATGTTATTAATTCATGATATTGTCATGAAAGTGAATTAAGAGCTGCTTCTTAGCTATGTTACCAGAAACGCGACGGCAAAGCGCCGTTTTGCGTTTCAACGGCCGAAACCCGTTTCCCCGTCGCCAACGGCCGTTTCCAACCCGTCAAGCCGTTTCTAGGCCGTTGGAGTTAAAAAAAAATAAAAACTGCTGGTGTTTTAGGCTCACCAGGAATTAACAGACACTTTCAGTTAACCTGCAAAATTCTCTGAGTAGAATTAATACACTGTCAGTTAGTTAAACTGCACAATTTGGTGAGTAAAATAAATGCTCAGTTAGTTTAACTGCAGAATTCAGTGAGCATAATTAATAATGCTCTTTATTATCGATAGATTAGTTTTCTAACCATTTTTGTTTTTTTTGCTCTGTTAAATATTTTTAATAAAATTAGTATACATTTATAAAATTATTTAAAAATTAAATTGTAGTGTTATATATATAATTGAAGTTATTTAATGTATTTATGTATATAAATCTATTTAAAATATAAAAATATGTTTTATAATTTAGATTATGTTATATATATATATATAACACAACACATTCAAATACACATACATATATGCATACATAATGTATATGTATATATATTTGAATTTTTGAAAAAATATATATAAGTAATCCATTTCTTATACGCAACCTCTAAATATCCCGTTTCTCGTCACGTTGTCGTTACCGTTGCGGTTTCCGTTTCTCATTTCTGGTAACATAGAGTCTTAGTCATGTCCTTGATCAGTTTGTTGTTCTATAGTCCATTCGGTGGCTTGAGTTCATAGCCCCATTTTCCCAGACTGACCTGACTTTATGTGCATTTGTAGCCACTTATATGATATTATCAATTTCTTTCTTTCCGGCATTTGTGGAACTTTGTGCCTATATTGGTGCTGTAATACTCACTCCAACATATTTTAGGCCTTTTGATTAAAATTTAAAGGCCTAATTTACTTGTTTGCATATTTCCCTTAAATCCCATAATAGCAAAGTCCATAATGCCTTCTCAACTTATACATGGGGTGGCTTATGGGATGGAAAGTATAGTTTTCTATTTTGTGGATCACTTTGAAGGACCAAAAAATAGCTCTTCAGGGATGAGACACCCTAACTTATGTTTTGTGTGGCAGGTTTATTTACTGGGGATAAACAAACTGACTTTGAAAGAATTTTTTTTAATCTTATTTTATTCCATTTCCATTGTTTTGTTGTCATCATAGTATGCTGCAGGAGTGGAGAAGATGGCAGACAGACTCATGATGGCTTGCCACTCAGCCAAGGCATGGTGCTCCAAGCTGTAGGAAGTCAAAACCAAGGGAAAACTGGTGTGGTTGTGTTCACTGCATCTTGATTTGTCCTTGTCCTGTCTTTGTTAAGCTGTCAAAGAGGTACGCAAATATTGTGTTCTCAAAGGTTAATATGGATGAGATAAACGATGCAACTACAGTGTGGCAAGTGCAGGCTATGCTGACTTGTATCTTTATAAAAGATGGGAAGCCAATTAGCAAGATAGTTGGTGCTAAGAAAGATGAGCTTGAAATGGAAATGGCAGTATTTTCTCGAGCATATAGGCTTGGTTAGAAATTATGAATAGCCCTGTTAATAGTTGCTACTGTAAAAAATATTAAAATGGCATGCACCCTTCAAATCTATTAATCACTTGCTGTAAGAAATGATACCTAAAAATATACATTGTCATTTTGATATAAAAAAAGAAGCATGTTTCAAAAGTGCAAACATTTTGGACATTTCTCTTACATTCTAGAATAAGTATTTATCGCTATCAAAATCCAGCTGTCTTTCCTAAGTTGCCTTTAACATCCTTCAGCAACCTCGACAGACTAATTACTCAAAATCATAACATTTTAGTTTGAAGGAATAATTTTTCCATTTGTCAACAAACAATTACAGTCATTTGGCTTCCACCAAATATGAACAATTTGGTGATACAGGTTTAACTACTGTTTCTATATCATATGATGATTCCATTTTGCAAGTGTAATATTAGAATTAAGTAGTAAACAGTTGAAGGTTATAAATCAAATCAGGAACAAATTAAAAGCAGTTACAAGATCAATTTTATTGAGTTTTTTCAAGGTAAAATCAAAATAGTACGACTTAGCTACGGTTTAGTCTGAAAGTATTAGTTGATCTCTTGTTTGAGGTAATATTCTCTACTCGAACTTCTGTGAAAGTCATATACAATCATTTCACAGTTTGGTCCATTGTTTTGATGTACTGTTCACTACTCATCAATGACATGCAAATAAAAATAGAATTGGAGTTTAAAATTCCCGACTTCAAGAAAAGGGAAACATATCAAACATAAAACTAAATGTTTTATGAGCCATACATAGAACGAAAATCCATGAAACTTTAAAGTATACCCTCAATGTATGTACAATTGTCACAATGGGCATAATGCATTTTAAATAGAAGAAATTTTTCTATGGTAAACGAACGAATGTTTTTGTTATGCATTAATTCATATAGCTCAATACAGAAGCATTCCTATTTTTGTTCATTTATTTGCTATAATTGCAATCTGAAAATCCCCGAAATCATGAAAAAACAATCTTCAAATCCTATTTTGAGTCAAATTGTTCCATTACACGGTTCCTGGTTGATCTTTCATCCGATGTAAGTTTGAATTCGTTTGTCATCCTAATTGGTTTAGGTCCATGAATGAGTCATCCGTCATCATTGCCAATTCAACTATGAATATCTTAGCTGGGATTATGGCATTTGATTGGTGAGGAATGAAGGTTGGTAGTTGAATAACTTAGCTGGGATTATAGCATTTGATTGGTGAGGAATGAAGGTTGGTAGTTGGGAGATGAAAGGCTAAGATTGAATTGACTTAGGTAGACAGTCAAGATACAAAGATGACTTGGCTTTACACATGAGATTTGATTGGTAAAGAGGGAAATGACCATATGGAGGGCTATGATTAAATGGTTTTTGATGGATAGCTAAGATGCAAAGTTGATTTGACTTTGCATATGGTAATTTTAAATTGTTTAAATGGAGAATGTGAATTGTAAGATTTAAGGTGGGAGATAAGTTTTATTTTAAAATGATATGGTGAATGAGATTGACATTAGTTTAGTTAATTAAATATAATTTATTTATTTAATTAATTAATGTTAGAATAGACTAATTACTTAATTATTTGGTGGGAGGGGTAATCTAATTAATTAAGTATTGTATTTAATTAATTAGTGTGGGAGTGATGTTAGGTTAAAATGTAAAGATGGATTTTAAGTGCCTATGAAAATACGTATAAAGAAATATGTTAAAGTAGGTCATTGATTTTTATTATTCATAATATAAATATAACAATCTATTTAATAATTTACAATTAAACAAATTGTAGTGTAGAAAATTGTACTCCCTTATAGGTAATAGTACAATGTCACACTTAGTTTGGACCTATTTTAGTGACCTTGCATTTATGCATTTTAACCCTTCCTAAATAGGCCTTAATGCCCTTTTTATGCATCCCAAGGCCTATTTTTATCATTTTCTGACATTGAAACAAGCATTGAACAAATGCAACCTATCATTGAATTGCCCTGAAACATGTGTGTCATGGAAATTTGAGCTAGGGGCAAATAGGTCCCTTTCTTTAGCTAGGACCCAAATTTTAATAGCTTCTTGGCGGCATTTTAGCATTCAAAATTCAACTTGTAATTGTCAGCTATCGAGATCTAATCTTCGAGAAATTTGAAAAATGCCTATAAAAGCCTAGTTTTTTCACCATTTCAAACTAGGTGAGAAAGAGAAAGAGATGAAATCAAGAAGAAAAGTTAAAGAGAACATTCAAGCAAGAAAAATTCAGAGTCTTGGATTAGCATTATTTGATATTGCAGGTCTTCAAGCCCATGTTCAAATTTGATCAAGCTTTGTCACATGATTGAAGTTTGTTGCCTATAGAAGAACATGATGGATTCTAGGATTGGGAGATGCATTTGGCCACTTCCCTCTACCTAATGACTTGTTTCCAGTTGTTCTCATCTACAAGCTTCGTTCCATTTGTAGCCTAAGCAAGATATCTTTACATTTTTAGATTTACTTAGGGTGTCTTGACTTCTCCTTAAGTGGATCTTATCATTATCATATTGGAATCATAACCTAATGGACTTGAGTAGGGTTTATTTGCATTTTAGCTCATAACAACCTTAGACACACATAAGGTTAAGGCTCACACATTGTCTTTTATCAAATCATTTTTTTTATCCAGGTTTAATTACCAAACTAGGGTTTGGCCAAGGCAAACCCCCATACAAACAAACAAACAATTTCTTTTTGTAGATTTATTGCCGGTCCAATTCCAAATATGAAGATTTGCAAGTACAAGAACAAAGAGTAGACATAGGACTACAATCTCATATGTTGAAGTTTCAGAAAGGATCTCAAGGACCCATTCGCCTAGAGGCGACCCTGTCCCTTTGCACCTATCAAAATTAGCTTTTGGTGACAGGTACATACCCTCATATATCTTCCAGATTTTCTTGCGAAGCATTGTTACAATTTGTATATTTTTGGGAATCTGTAATTTGCATATTAGGTCATATAGATCATTTAGTTTCATTGTTTGAAATCATTCCTAATCATTCTCAACCCCTATCCTCAAAGAATTCTCACCAATTCAAATCTGATTGACTCACCATTGAGGTTGAAAGTCTCTTGGATTTGCAATTGTTGGGTGATTCTTAATGAAATTGTGAAAAGAGGGACACTTAAATCTCTAATTCTTTTCATCTAAAGGAACTAGGGTTTAACCCCCCTCTTTTCCACCCATTTCATTTTGGTGAACCCGACATTCTTATAACATTGCTTTTTGATTTGGAAGACTTTCAAACCCTAGATTTAAGCTTTGCATCATCATGTTTTGCATTCTTTATTTAGGGTTAGATCTTGCATGTCTGCATCATTAAAACACACAAATCCAAAAATATTGCATACATTTGGCATCATAGATTGCATTAGTTTGTGTTTCAATCATTTAGATCAGAATTTCATTCCAAATTGCACTCAAAATTGTTACTTTTGTTTGTAGATTGCCACACATATGCTCTTACATTTCATCAAAAAAATTGGAAAGAAAAGTCGTCGTAAAATCATTTTGCAACCAAAAATAGTAGTCATAAATAGTAATCCAAACACTCATATTTTAATTTTTCAAAGCCCTATACAAAGATTCATTCACCTCTGGGTGACCCTGTCCTTGTACAGGTGTTCAAATAGATTTTTGCATACATTTTTGTCTCTATATTTGCACTATATCTATTGATAAATCTCTGTTTTGGAATTTTGAGACAAAATCTTTACATGTAAAATAAAGTGGTTCTTTTGTTTAGATTGCATACATTTTCCTTTTCAACATTTCAAATTTTCAGATTTGTAGAATCATTGTTTAAATTTTTTGAATCATTGCATAGCTTGGGTAGATTAGTGTTCATTTTGCAAACATTCAATTTTTTGGAGTATCCCAACACATTTAATCAACAAGACTTTAAAGATTATATTAAAACTTAATGATTAGCCTTGGAGAAAGCATTGTCATTTGATCATGTCAGATCTTTTTCTACAAGTTCATATATCCCTCAAGCGTTTTAGTAGTGATGACTTTTACATGTTAGATGAATCCCTTGAGGACTTCATCTCACCAAAATCATCCACTAAGGCTTGTAACAACACAATAGAACAAAGAACAATCAATGCAAGTACACCAAAACTCATAATTTACCCACCTTCACAGCAACCCCAAACCCAAAAAAAACATGTGCTCATCTTAGGACCACCTCAAAACAAACCCAAACCTCAAGGTCATATCTTAAGTTTTGCAAAACAACTCACTAGCAACAATGTGTCGCAACAACCAAGTTATAATACAATTGCCCATACATATAACACAAGGAATAATAAGTAACCAAGACAAACTCAAGCCATCCCTACATCCATACCACTTCCACAACTAATCTTGCCTAGTGCTCCTCGATTATCTTTGCATAGTGGAAAGGAGTATGATTTTGTGGAACAACTCTTCAATACTCCTGCCAAGATTTATTTATGGGATCTCATTTAAATAGCATCCACTTATCATGGCATGCTTCAAAATGCTTTGCTAAACATTATGGCTCCTCCTAGTGTGCAACCAAATGGTGTAGCAACCCTAATAGAAGGTATGAATTCAGTCAACATCGATATTGTTTTTCATCAAAGTGAGCTACCCCCATTGGAAACATGAAAACAAAATGGTGCATTGATGATAGTGGCTATCATTAACAAGTTTTGGATTAGGCGTACTCTTGTTGATAATGGTTCAACACTCAATGTTTGTAGTGTCAATATTTTGAATAATTGGAGTGGACAAGACTAAAATACAACCAAATTCTATGTTTATTTGTGGTTTTTATAATGTGGGAAAGCAACTGCTTGGTGTGATAAAATTTCCCGTAAAAGTTGGTAAGGTTACGTTACAAACTACCATCCATGTCATGCCCAATGATCTTTCATATAATCTTCTCTTGGGTAGACCATGGATTCATGAAATGAATGCAATGCCTTCCACATTACACCATATATTGAAATACACTTACAACAAGGTTTACACAATAAAAGATGATCCACAATCGGAAAATTGTTTACAAACTAACAAAGGAATAGGAAGTCCTTTGAAGACATTGATACCAACTTCAAAAGTGGAACCTTGGCAAGGAGACAAAGAGGAGTGTCTTTCATCAGTATCAAAATTGTTAGAAGATGCTTGGGGTTCATTGAATTTCACACCTACCTTCATGAGCGAATACAAAACCACAATAATGACATCTAAAAAAGAAAAAGAAACAACAGTGATATCAACAAAAGATACAACAAAGTCATCAAAAGCAGTTGAATCCACAATTTCTAGTAGAGAAGAAGATACAACCTACACATCCAACTATGATGAGATAGATCGTGAGAAACCTTCATCTACAAAGGAAATGGAAGCTCTTTATGGAAAATGATATCAACTATTGAAATAACTTGGCTATAAAGGAAAAGGATGTGGAGTGAAAGAAAAAGGCATTAGAGTTCCCATAGAGCCCAACATACAAGAAACAACAAGGGGTTTCAAATATTTCCCTTCAAAGGTAACGAGAGCATCAAAAAGTTCTTCACTTAATATCAATGTTATCACATGAGATTCTTCCAAGATAACTCTCAAATTGATGCATCCTGAATTAATAGATATCACAAGTAATGATATGTCACTGGATAATTTTCAAAATGATGAATCTTTGGAAAAAAAATTGGGAGCTTATGATCACAATCACAATAAAAGATCCACATGTTGTTTAAATACTAAGGGATACTTCGGAGAATAAATCAAATCAAGTGGTATTGAACAAGATGAAAATCAACGAACCCTTGAGGTTCTAGACCAAAGTACATTACTTGTGGGAGATACTATAAACATACCAATGGATACATCTAATAAAGAGAAGGTGATTTAAATAGGAAAGTGCCTTGATGATGATGAACAAGAAGGTCATGCAACATTATTACATGACCTTCCTAAGATTTTTGCTTTGACTTATTCAAATATGTTGAGTATTGATCCTAAGATAGTTATGCACAACATTGTCCTTGAAAATGATGTCAAATTGGTAAAACAAAAGATACACAAGATGAATCTTAAGATAGCTTTATTGATTAAGGTTGAAATTGAAAAGCTCTTAGAGGCGGGTTTCATCCGCCCTATTGAATATTCACCTTAGATATCCAACATTGTAGGAGTGGTAAAACTCAATAATCATATTAGGATGTGTATGGATTTTCGTGATATTAACAAAGCATCTTTAAAAGATGATTTTCCCCTTCCTAATACTGGCATGACAGTGGATTCAATCATGGGACATGTGTTATTATCATTCATGGATGGTTTTTTAGGATACAATTAGATCTTTTCCAATCCCCAAGATCAATACAAGACAACTTTTACTACACCTTGGAGAATATTTTGTTGGGTTGTTATGCCTTTTGGATTGAAAAATGTTGGAGCAACATATCAAAAAGCTATGACATTAATCTTTCATGATTTCATACACAATATTTTGGAAGACTATGTTGATGATATTTTAGCTAAATCTATAACTCGTCAAGATCATGTGAAAATCCTTTGGCAAATCTTTGAAAGAATTTGTAAATACAACATGAGGTTAAATCCAAAGAAATGTGTTTTTGGTGTGGATAGTAGCAAAATTTTGGGTTTTATAGTGTCACATAGAGGCATTGAGGTGGAAACAAAGAAGATTGATGCTATAATAAAGATGCCACCTCCTAGGAACATTTCTCAATTACGTAGCTTACAAGGCAAGATTCAATCTCTTCGCCAATTTGTTGCATCATTGGCAGATCAAACTCTTCCTTTTACCCAACTCCTTAAGAAGGAATCATAATTTAAATGGAATGAGGATTGCCAAAAAGCTTTTGAAAGTTTGAAACAATACTTAACTAATCCTCCTATTTTGCAACCCACTATCTAAGGAAAACCTTTCATCCTTTATATCAGCATCAACCCATGCTCTTGTTGCGTTATTGACTCAACAAGATAAGCTTGGAAAAGAACGTCATGTTTATTACATTAGTTGAACATTGATTGATTATGAAACTCAATATACAACAATAGAAAAGCAATGTTTGGCTCTTGTGTTTGCTACCAATAAATTAAGACATTATTTGTTGAATGTAGAGGTGCAAGTCATCACAAAATTTAAAACATCTTTTTGCTAAAACAGATTCAGGACACCTAGCTAAATGGGTTGTGTTGTTAACTGAATTTGACCTTAAATTTTTTCTTCAAAAAGCAATCAAAGGTCAAGCATTGACCGACCATTTAGTTGGTGCTCCTTCACTATTAGCATTTCCCAATCATGACTCAAACCCCGATGAGATAGTGTTGACGATAGATGATGATGAAACATGGGAACTATATTTTGATGGTTCTAAGTGTCAAATTGGCTTTGGAGTAGGGATTATATTGATTCCACCTTCAGGAAAGTCAATCCTCTTATCCTACTACCTAAATTTCCTATGTACAAACAACACAACAGAATATGAGGCCCTTATTGTTGGGATACGTGCAGCCTTATCCTTAGGTGTTCAACACATTTGTATATTTGACAATTCCCTATCGGTCAAACAAATTAATGAATCCTATTAAGCAAAACCTGACAAGTTATTACAATACAAAAATATCATGATGACATTGCTAGAATGTTTTGAATCTTATACCATTGACAATTTTCCACGAAAGGATAATCAACATGCAGATGTAATGGCAAGTGTTGCTTCCCTTGTTTCTCTCAAGGATCCTTCCATGGATTTTACATTTGTAGTCCACATAATCACAAAACCGTCAATAGATGAATCAATAAAAGAACCATTGGTTACCAATATTGAAGTCTCTAGTGAATTGTATGAACCAATATTTAACTATTTAAAAGAAGGTATCTTTCCTGAACCAGCTACTAAGAACACTAGAACTCATATTTAAAAACTTGCAACTAGATATATAATCCTAGTGGATGTGTTATATAGGTGATCCTTTGATGGTCTTTTGCTTAGATGCCTTAAACAATTTGAAATCCCTATAGCTCTTGAGGAAGCTCATGCAAGTGCTTGTGGGGGGCATTTTGGGGGAAGATCGTTGGTTCAAAAGTTAATTTACATAGGATATTATTGGCGAAATATGGAAAAATATTGTTTTGATCATGTTAAAAAATGTCATAAATGTCAAGAGCATAACAATTTGATTCATGCTCCTACTTCCGAACTTCATGCCCAAGTTCCTATTTGGCAATTTTTGTTATGGGGTTTGGATCTCATTGGAAAAATTTCCCCTCCTTCTGTTGGACACGTGTTTATAATTATGGCTACAATTTACGTCACAAAATGGGTAGAGGCAATTCTGCTTCGTTCCATGACTACTGATGTAATTTGTCGTGTCATCTTGAAAAAAATTACTTCTCAGTTTGGTCTTCCTTTTGCATTAGTTTTGAATAATGACACACCATTCAAAAGCAATGAAGTGAATAATTTTTTGGAAACATTTCAAATTCAACATCACTTTTCAACACCTTATTAGCCACAATCTAATGGTCAAGTGGAAGCAACAAACAAAACACGAGCAAATCTTTCCAAAAATAGTAAATAAACATAACAAGGATTGGCATACCCGGTTATCTTATGCATTGTGGGCTTATCGCACAAGTATTCAAACATCCACAAGAAATACTCCTTATAATCTTGTTTATGGTGTTGATGCAATAATGCCCTTAGAGTTGGAGATTCCCTCTTTAAAAATCTCTCTTAGGGGCATTATTAACGATAACACCTATAAAGAGAAACAATTACACCAGCTTGAAATGCTCAATGAATAATGTGTAAATGCTCTTGAACATCTCCAAGCTTATTCCAAAAGAATGCAACATAGTTACAACAATAATGTTATTCCGCCCCCACGGGTTAGAGTAGTTGGTCTTAAGTCTCGGGTTTGCTCCCCGAGGTCTTGGGGTTGACTCTCTAGCCCGAATTTACCCCGTCACGGACACTAGGGGGCGGTGTTGGTTATCCCGTGGCCGTAGGGATTAGTCTCACCTCCCGCTCACACCCCCCTGAACAAGTGTAAGGGGGGGCCGCTGGGCTGGGGCTGCGGGGATACCCTTTGAGACCAAAAAAAAATAATGTTATTCCTAATTCACTTAACAAAGGGGATTTGGTGTTATATGAAAATCAACGCAATGTTAATGCCACTCTGGAAGAAAAAGGAAAATTTAGTCTCAAATGGTTAGGCCCTTATATCATCGCAGACAGTTATGGGTCTAGAGCATATACACTAAAAACAATGGATGGAATGCCTCTTAAAGAACCTATCAATGTTGCGCATCTACACAGATATTACACTTAACAATCTTTTCAAATAGTATGTATGTTAAAGCATGTTGTTAGATTTGGTAGATAGTTTTCTATTTAATCTCGCATTGCTTCATTCTTGACAAACATTTTTGAGGTGTCTTGAATTATGTGGAGCAATTGTTCATTTGTTTGAATTATTACTTTCTTTTGCATACTATTCAATCATATGTGTGTTATGTTAAATTCGATCATTACATGCATTTAATTTCCAAATTAGATCATAAGGGCATCCACTTTAATATATCACACTTAATAAAATGTTGTACCTAAGTAAACAATAATGTTAATTAGGTCACATAACAATTAGATCATGGAGATATTTATTAAATAATATTACCAAGATTGTTTAATAGATCACATTGACATCTAATTAAAACAAGAACTTGTGCTAATAAAACATGCTCATACATATATAGAAGATCATAGATTTTATATACATGATCACCATGACATCAAAATGTGGTGTGATATAGCATAGTACATCTAGGGAGGCCTATGGCTACCAAACTCCTCTGGGGCTGGTGCTAGTGCTCATGAGAGACAGTGGAACATGAGTGGCTCATAGAATTCATCCAATCTCAAAGGCCTTGTACCTCGACTCTGAAAATCCCCCCACGTACGAGTGCTTCAATCTGCTCCTAGTCTATTTGATCCCTATCCACTCACACTATAGCAAGCTCCATCTGCAACTTATTGAGTTTCGACTATATGAAATCTTGTGACTCACTCCCGAAAGGAACTTGGGTGGATTGAATCTGTCCTAAGCTCCTCGTGTGCGGATGTAGACTAATCCTCCCTAGCTCTAATCTCCTCAATCTTAGCTCTACACAAGTCAATAGTACTCATGGCATTGTTATAGGTTGTCCTCCATTTGGATAAAGGCTCAAATAGGTTAATATGGTGCCCTGCGCTAGGTGGTGGCCTATGCTCCACTCATGTCACATGTTGTGGGGGCATGGTGGGTGACATATCCATGGTGACTCGACTAAAGAAGTCTCACCACTCTTGTATCCCAACTGCAAGAAGGAAAACATAACATAAGTTAGAATAAGATATAAGAAGTAATGCATAACTAAAACATAAAAAAGGTAAATAACATGTCATCACCTAGATCACCAGCCCGCCAATCGAGATCTCGATAAGATACAATAGGTTCCCTATTGGGACTCCTCTCATGGGTAGGAAGTGTGGTAGGTGCAACATTGGTGCACTCTCCACGCTCATGGGACAAGATGCCTATTGTAGTCGTTGTATGTTCTCGGGTGACACAAGGATGAGATGTTGATCTCTCCCCAAGGGCATTCATGGCCTCTACTGGCTCATCAGAATCCTCTCCTATAGGCTATTGGTCCTCATCCTCCTTTGTATCCTTTGTTGCAACATTGTCATCACTATATCTCCATCCACATTCCTATCCTCTCTCTCATCTCCTTGATATGGTAGAGGTCAATTGTCACCTATAGGATGATCGTCAAGGAAGATGTATGTCAGATGTTCTCTCACCCACCATCACTCATAGGCCATAGTACTTCCTACATCATCTAAGTCAGATGTTGGGGGTGCATCCTAGTCCTTGTCATTCGAGTCACCATAAATGACATCGTTGATGGTGGGACAATAGATGTCTCCTATCCTGGCACCACTCTATGCGGCTCTCAAAAATTTAGTTCGTGGCCTAGGTGCTATTTGAATCTATATAAGCCGATGCATGACCCGATCATAATAGAATTGGCATCACATTATAGTCTTGTCATCCAACAAACAATTTATCCTCCTGCATCCTAGTCAGCAATCGTGTAAGGTTTGACCACTGTGGTAGAGTCTTGTATGGTCTCCATACTATGTCATCCTCCTTAAGATAATCAAATCTGACTCTCTAGTGTAATAGATCTCCACACTGCCAAGCTCATCTCAAGGTGTAGTTGTAGGCTCATGGGTAGCTAATGGTTGCTATAGCAAGATATCCAATTGGTCTAGTGCATGTGATATGCTCAAAGGCTCACACTTGAAGAAGTGTACAATATACTATGTTGTGAAACTCTTGATACACAAACTAACCAAGATCATAATAAAGGTGAGAAAGCATGCTCTATCCCCAATGCATAAACTGTTTGATGTCACTTCATCTCATGTATAGCATGTGTGCGGACTCCCTCAAGGTGTGTGCCTTGTCCATCAATTACAGGAGCCAGTGGAACAGTCACCAACATAATTGGTTGAATCAAAGGAATATGTGCATACAGAAGCCACAAAAGCTCGATGTTCGATATAACATCTATGTTGTGGCAGCCAGTGCAATTCTAAACATCTCACCTCATCTATCGTGGTGTGCGATCCTCCTCAAGATAAATGGTCTCACCCCGGATAGGTATCCTAAGAATGCGGTGGACCTCCTCCAATGCCATTGTCATCTCCCCTATTGGGAGACACAATGTGCAAGTATTTGCATCCCATCACTCAACCAATTCCATCAACATTGCATCATGATACCTCATGGGTGGCATGAGGTATATCCAAAACAATCTAGTAACAAAAAGTGTCTCCTACTACTCCTTAATTAGTCAAGTAACCTACTCGTGGAGAAGGGTAAACAGTCGTCCTCCTAGATGTTGTCGAGCACGTGATGAACTCTAAAATAAGCAAAGAAAATTATCAATTATCAGTTAACCAAACAGTTACAAGCAAAGCTAAACTTCCCTTGGACACTGTGGCCAAAATGGGACAGGGTTGCCACTTTGGGACAAGGGGTCTAGGACAAGGTTGCCATAATTTTTGGAAAAACTCAAAATCGGTGTAGAATATAAAGATACGTTGTATGGAGAAGGTACAATGAACTCACCTTTGTTGTGATGGTGTCACTTGCAACCTCCTCTCGAAGACGCTCAAGTCGCGGGGGCTAGTATGGTCGTCAGCTCAACATCTTCACTCCTTTGCAGCAAGGTATCTCTTAATGGTAAATGTCAAAATAATAGTCAAAAACATGATTTTGCACCAACATATAGTAAACTTTCTTAATAGTGCATTTTACTCAAATCACCATAATGGGGGCTAGGAAACTCTGTTTTTGATGTTGTCTATTGCATCAAATTCATAGTTTCTTCCCTGATCTCATCCAATGTTTACCAATAGATGGTGTTGTGATATCATGACCCTATCGTAAGTATTTTCATTAACAAACCTAACAATTTTATGTGGTTAGATTGCTACCCTAATTCCACCTCCATAAAGCAAGCGAAATCAGGGGGCATACATCTACCCTCGAATTTGATTTTCCACTGAAGTTTGACATGTCTATTTCAAAGAATAAGATGATTTTGAATAGCTAACAAATCAGTTTTGTAGGATGCAGTTCCTAATATTGTGGTTTTATAGATAACTACACTGGGAGCTTCATTCTCCTTGTTCACAAATGAATCATAATATCCATATGAGTACCCTTTTATGAAGCATGATTTACTTTCAATACTTTAGCTTTTATATGCACATAGTGTCATATGTCTGCTAAAGTGGGGGTTAAATGCAGTGCAGAAAATTGTACTCCCTTGTAGGTGATAGTACAATTTCACACTTAGTTTGGACCTATTTTAGTGACCTTGCATTTATGCATTTTAACCCTTTCTAAATAGGCCCTAATTCCCTTTATTATACATCCCAAGGCCTATTTTTATCATTTTTTGACACTAAAACAAGCATTGAACAAATGCAACCTATCATTGAATTGCCCCAAAACATGTGTCCTAGAAATTTGGGCCAAGACCCAAATTTTAATAGCTTCTTGGAAGCATTTTAACATTCAAAATTCAACCTGTAATTGTTGGCTATCGGGATCTAATCTTTAGGAAATTAGAGAAATGCCTATAAAATCCTAGTCTTTTCACCATTTCAAACTAGGTGAGAAAGAGAAAGAGATGAAATCAAGAAGAAAAGTAAAAGAGAACATTCAAGCAAGCAAAATTCAAAGTCTTGGAGCGACATTATTTTATATTGCAAGTCTTCAAGTTCATTTTCAGATTTAATCAAGCTTTGTCACATGATTGAAGTTTGTTGCCTATAGAAGAACATGATGGATTATAGGATTGGGAGATGCATTTGGCCACTTCCCTCTACCTAATGAATTATTTCCAATTGTTCTCATCTACAAGCTTCATTCCATTTACAACCCAAGCAAGGTATCTTTGCATTTTAGATTTACATAGGGTGTCTTGACTTCTCCTTAAGTGGATCTTATCATTATCGTATTGGAATAATACTCTAATGCACTTGAGTAGGGTTTCTTTGCATTTTAGCTTATAACAACCTTAGACACATATAAGGTTAGGGCTCACACACTGTCTTTTATCAAATCATTGTTTTTTTATCAAGGTTTAATTACCAAATTAGGGTTTGACCGAGGCAAACGCCATACAAACAAACACTTTCTTTTTTCAAATTTATTGCAGGTCTAGATCCGAAGACAAAGCTTTGCAAGTACACAAATGGAGAGTAGACATAGGACTACAATCTCATATTTTGAAGTTTTAGAAAGGATCTCAAGGACCCATTTTCCCAGAGGTAACCCTGTCCCTTTGCACCTATCAGAATTAGCTTTTGGTGACACATACATGCCCTCAAATATCTCCTAGATCTACCTACAAAGTGTTGTTACAGTCTGTATATTTATGAGAATTTGTAATTTGCATATTAGATCACATAGTTCATTTAGTTTCATTGTTTGAAATCATTCCTAATCATTCTTAGCTCTCATCCTCAAAGAATACCCACCAATTCAGATTTGATTGACTCACCATTGAGGTTGAAAGCCTCTTGGATTTGCAATTGTTAGGTGATTCTTAATGAAATTGTGAAAAGAGGGACACTTGAATCTCTAATTCTTTTCATCCAAATGAACTAGGGTTTGACCCCCCTCTCTTTTCCACCCATTTCACAAATATTCTAAAACATTCAAATGTTGAATACCTTTAATATAATAGTCATGTAATTATCAAAATAAGTCATTAAAAAACAACAAAAAATATAACATAATAAACTTTATTACATCTAATATTTCAAATAATAGGTTGACACATTAAGCCTCATATTCTTTTCACTTTACAAATTTTATTCCAACTCATAAAATCGATCACAAAATAACACTAGATTTTTAAGCACCTAACACATTTTACATAGTTGGATAAATAACCTATATGGCTTTATAAGATTGTCCTCCAACAATAGTATTAAGAACAATTTTAGTTGATTACTAGAACTTAACTAAAATTGAAATGATCAATTTATTATGTTAAATAAAAGTAGCTAAAGACCTAAATATGATTTAATTTTGAATGGATTTTATGATTGTTAGAAAGTCATATTTAAGTTTTCACAATTGAATGAAAGATAACAAATAATATCTTCCCATCAAACCAATTCAATTTAATATTTTATATAAGTTAGTAAGAAAAAGATATGCACATGCAATTGTATATATTTATTTTAATATTTCATCAATATTAAAACATCTAAAATAAATTTTCATTTGAAAAACAATTCCTATATAATTTGTATAGCATTAACATATTAAAGGAAATATCTTGAACTATATTAATATATCTAAATGATACAATCAACTCAAAGTCTATTTATTTGCACTATATGATCATATGCAAATAAAAACTAAGAATCATCAGTTACATGCTCTCTAGTGAGGCCATGAAGAGGGATCCCATGCCTAGTCTAAATTTATGCATACTTGTAAGGAATAGCTTTTAGGTTTGCATGGATCACTTGTATGTTTTTCTTGATCTCAACTTTGACCTTATTCCTTGTTCGAGTAATTACTAGAGGGATGGAAGTGAGTTACATTCATATGACCTAATAAAGTTATTTTTTGATGAATCCTGTGTAATTGGACATTTTTGAAACTCATTGAATTCATGCATATAATTTTGATGATACAAAAATTCTTAGTGGTATTGTGTGCAACCATTAAGATTATGTAAATGGGATAGCCACAAGCAATGCAAGTGATAGAAAAGTGGAAGGATGATTGAGTTGTTCTTGAGAATATTCATATGACCTAATAAATTTATTTGTTGGAGGTAATGTTGGTCCAAAAGACGAAGTTTGTGCAATTCAATATTTTTGAGAATATTTGAATTCATGCATACAGTGAGAATACAAAGTATCTTAGTGGAATCATGTGTACTATTAAGAGGATGTAAATTTGATAGTCATGAGTAATGTAACAGGCAATAAATTTAAATTATGATTGAGTTGTTCTTGAGAACATTTATATGACCTAATAAAGTTATTTGTTGAAGGAGGTAGTGTTTGTCCAAAAGATGAAGCTTGTGCAATTGGATATTTTTTAGGCTCATTGAATTCATCCATACAAGGGTGGGGATACAAAATATATTGGTTGGTGTCATCCCATACAACCATTAAGAGGATGTAAGTGGGTTAGACACAAGTAATGCAAGTGGTAGGAAAGTGAAAGGATGATTTAGTTTTTCTTGAGAATATTTATATGACATAATAAAGTTATCTATTGAAGGAGGTTGTGTTGTTCCAAAAGACGAAAGCTTGTGCAAATGGATATTTTTTATAGCCATTGAATTCATCCATACAAGGGTGAGGATACAAAATATATTAGTGTAATGCCAATGATTTGAAAAGTAAAATAGAAGCCAACAAGCACATAATTTCCTATCCAAATCAAGAAAAAACCTCTAGATAGAGCTCACAATGAAATTCTAAACAACACAATAACATTAAAAATTAAACTAAAGGTTGCCATGATCCCAATTGTGATTTTACTTTCTCTAATGAGAATTGGTATGTGGATGCTCCTTTACTTGAAGATGCCTATTTTGATAGCATGAAACTAGCATAATGTTGATGGATTTGAATGAAGGAAAGAGTGCCAATATTTATAGAATTTTGGAAGGGGAGATGGATGGTTGAGATTTAATGATGAGATCAATGATGGAGGATGATTGAGAGGATTCCCTAGGCTCAAGGAGGAAATATGTTGGGATTAAGGTGTCTCAACCTTAGATTCCTAATGTGATTAATTTGATGTATTATTCTATTCATTTGTGTTATTTATTTTCCTACAATGTCATGACATAAATTGGGACCCACTAGCTAGGTGGCATCCCCATTAGAGATGACTAGATGGAATATCATCATCCCAAGTGGAGGTAGGCATGATCTTACTTTGGAATCTTTGACTTATGATAGATTTTATGACGTGTCATAAGGCATCTTTATGCATGGAGAAATTTGGCACCCAAGTTGGGTTATGACAAGGTGTAAGAGAATCAGATATTTTGGGTCATTTATGACAGTGTCTCTTACAGTTATAAGTGTTGCAAGTATGGCAGATTTTATGATGGAATCTATGACAATTGTAAGGCATATGTCATAAGCTATTATTAGCATATTTTTGGCACCCAAGCTTGAGGAGGAAGAATCAAATCTTATGTCGATTGTAAGATGTGTAAGGGAATATTATACATGTGTCCAAATGCATGTCTATCGTGTGGGATATTGTGCCATGTGGATTTGGATGCCCATATTCTTCTAGATGCTTCTCTTGGCTTGTATCTCTCTATATATTACATGCCTTGCATTGTAGAATATATAGTTTGTTTGCAAGTAATGAAGTGCTATCGAATTCACTCCAGAATAGGTGTTCATGAAGAGAAGACCTCCACTTCTTTATGGAAGAAACTTAGAGACATTTATTAGGCTAAATCCTTGGTAAACAAGCTATTCCTGAGAAAGAAGATGTGTTCTCTGAAGATGGAATATCTATGGCATACCACCTAAATGCCTTTAACATGTTGATTGTTCAACTAGGTTCCGTTGGAGACAATATTGATGAACAAGACCATTGCATGCTCCTATTGTGTTCTTTGTCAGACTTATGGGATCACCTGGTGATGGCTATTGGAAGAACAACAACCACTTACAAGATGAATGATGTGAATTCTTTGTTTTTATCTGAAGAGATGCAGAGAAAGTCCTTTGAGATGACCAAGGAGGCCCTTGTTCATGGCTGAAAAGATAAAAAAAATAGGTGCATCAATATGAAAGGGGAAAATGAAGTTATGATGGACCTATCTTCCACTATTTTATTAGTAAATGAGACCCACATGCAATGAAAGGATTGTCAAACTTAAGGTGACTCAAGTCAAGGTGTGAATCTATTGATTTCCCTTTTTTGTAAGGACGGGGGTCCTAGTTAAACAACACTTTGGGGAGAAAGATTAAAAATAGCAAACTAATTCCAAAATGCAATCTACAAAGTGCATCTAATAGATTAAGCTCAATTCTGATGGAACCATAAATAAAAATGTAGATCTAAGAAAGAGATAATGATGTGTACAAGTCACCAAAAGTGTTTTTTCAAAGCTAACTAAGGACTCATTCACCCTATGGCTAATGGGTCCTGGCTAGGGCTCTGTAAAAATGATTTTTGGGTTCTCTTCTACTATGTATGCATTCCCATATCCATAATTTTCACAATCAAACAACCAAAAATAAATCCTTGGAATGTAGATCTACAACTAGCATGAAATGGCTTCAATGGATGTGGATCTTGATCTTGAACTCTACATCAACATATTAGCTCAAACAACATGCATGATGCAAGAAGACTTTGACATGATAATGGATCTTGATTGCTCAAATAATTCTTTAACAAATCTACTCTTGAATGCCTTGAAAATTCTCTTGAAATGCTCTTGAACTCATAAAATTGCTATAGGAAGGCTCTCTTCAAAATTGCTAGGTGAAACATAGTGAAATGACCTTATATTTATACATGTGTTAACATTAATTCCCAAAATTCAAATAACACAAGCCAACATGTGAATATACATTTGAAATCATTGAAATACTTCCAAAAACATAATAAAAATTTAGGTCCTAGGCCTAAGTGAGGACCCATTGTCCCTTGGGCGAATGGGTCCTAGGTCACTTACCTAAGACACATTCTCCAATGGTAAATGTTATGGCATTAATGAATGTCAAGTTTTCCTCTTCGGAAATTGAATTTGAATTAAAGGGTCCAATTAAGGAAAATTGACCTCAATTAATTAATAAAGCCTTATCTATAAGTGTGAAAGTGTAAAGATACACCTTATAATACCAAAAATAAGGCACAATTAAGTCCATTTTATTTAATAGGGCCCTAACCTTAATGTGAATATGTAAAATTCATATTACAACACTAAGTTAAGGCATCATTTAGCTCATTTTAATATTAATATTCCTTGTGGGCGGTAGGGAGGGCGCCCCTCCATCTTGGCGGAGGGGACGTGGCAATGATGCCACACTATTTGGTGAAGCTGGGACATTTGGATGATGTGGGCGGACTATCTGGAGTTGGCGGTGGTTAGAGATGTCATGTCCTCCATAGTACACACAATGATGGCGAGGTGAGGTCTTTTCTGAGGACAGCTAGAGTGCAATTGTTTGATAGAATTAGTCCTTTAGGCTAGTTTCGACATGTTTGGAGTTGCCTTATTTTGGGAGGTGGTGGCCAATTCGTACTTGGCATTAATCCAAGTCGGGTTGGCTTTAAGGCCGAGGAAGGTGTGCATTCTTTCTCATTTGTATGTCTTCGGCTGCGGATGGTGAACACTCTCTTTCTGGCTTTGTGTGGTCTATGCTTGGGTTTTGATGGCCAAGCGATCAAGGTTCGTGATAGAGGTGTCGGTGGATGGGTTGGAAAAATTTGGGGTAGATACCCTAATTTCTTTGCAGTCGTTGGCTCGTCAAGCTTCGTTCAAAGTAATAATAGACCAACGCTTGAAAAGGATTCTTCTCAATAATGATCCTTTGGTGGTGGTGGCGACTAAAATGATCCTGGGCGCTAGGTATTTGTCAAACAAGGAATATGGAAGAGATAATCTGCATATTTCATCACGATTTATGGCTTCTCTCCTAGATATTCAAGTTGATAAAGCTAAGGTGAAATTACTGCTTGAAACAATGTTCATGGAGGATTTGGTGGAACGGGTTGATGAAGTTCTAAGGGCTGTGGTGGTTGGTAGAGGCATTTCGCATCCTTGCGACTTGGAGCTCCTACAAGGTTCAGACGAAGCTATCAAATTGTACCCATTTCTTCTTGATTTGAGCAGGCCTGCCCTTATGAAGCATAGGATGGTAGCAGCGGTGGCGATGGAGTTCTTGAAGAAATTATTCGGGTTGCTAGCAGTTGGAGGTGTGGAGTGGAAGAAGGATTTCAATGAATTTGCAGAAGTGAACCATTTTTTGTAAGTTTGGTTCGGTCAAGCTCTGGTGTCGTAGGCTAGGTTTCTTCACTTTTAATAGTTTGGACTTTGCTCTGGTTATGGTGGTGGCCCTGTCGACCATTTTGGTTTAAGTTTGGTTTTAGGTTTTTTTGGATGGGTTGGTTGGCGGTGGTTTCATGATAGTTTTGGTTTTTTGGCTTGATGCCTGATGGTTGATGGTGGTTTTTATCCTGCGTTGGCAGATATCTGTAATTGAAACTTCTTATTTTTAATATAATATAAATCTAATCTTGTGTATCAAAAAAAAAATTAATATTCCTCAAATTAAGTGTGAAAGAGTGATACTTTTTCCTACACTACATTTATCCCCCACTTTAGTGAGAGGATGAGCACAAGCGCAAAATCACACTAAAGTAGACATTCAAGACATGTATGTATGCAAAAATGACAAAGATACTCAATCATACAACATCAAAGCTTAGAAGAAAGGGAGGTGGATCAAGCTTCAGTTGTTTTTCCAACTCGATGTGGATCAATTCTAGGTTGTTTGTCCAATATGTTCACAAGCAGAACTCGATGTCCACTATGCAAACAACACATATGCTCACACAGGCTAATGGAACCTTAGGTTGTCCACTAGGTGAGCCCCCAATGGGTGGAAAATGAGAGAATCTTATTAGGCTCTCATATCATATCAAAGCTATCCTCCTGACAACTTCAATAAGGCACCACAATACGAAACTTTGAGTTTCAAAAGGCCTAACAAGCTACATTATGCTAAGCACTCATGAACATGGACAAGGCTCTACTAGAAAGCAAGGTGTGTTATGTTTGGTGGCCTTGAATTTAGGGGTTCGAGCTTCACAAGGTTAACAAGTTGTATCATGCTAAACACTTATGAACATTATATTTATATAAAGGTTTGTTCAAAGGGACTTCACTTAGTTCATGTAAGGTCTCTTCTTAAGGATCATCATGCCTAATGTATCCAAGAGAGGACAAGTCTAGAATAAAATAATCACAACTTAGGGAATGCAAGGTGTAGCATCACCACTAAGAGGAAAGTCGTATGCTAAGAAATATCACTCTCAGAGGACACAAAACCCAATGACACCACCAAGAAAAGGATGCATCACAAGAATAAAGAAAATCACACAAAGAAACATGAGTGTCGATGTACGCCCCCACTTAAAAGCAATTGCAAACACCATTGTTGTGAGAAATAGCTTTGAAGTAGAAAATATTCAATACTAACCATAAAGAAGACGTGAGAGCTTATTTGGAAAGCCCTATGCCAAGTCATATGTTCCCAAATGAAACTACATCATGAAAGGGGAAGGGGTTTCCCCCAAAGACACGTAAGGGATCTACAGATTCAAGGTCAATATATCTTTGCTACAATGTGGTTATAGAGCTAAGAAATTTCATCATTCCCCAAATACTCGCAAAACAGGAAGAATGACACATAGAGAGGGAAAACAAAGAAAAATATTTCAAGTCAACATGGAAGAGACCTAAATTTCTCGACACCTTGTGTCATCCCCAAAAGGAAAACACAAGACAAAAGAAAAGATAAATGTTTACAACATATAGAAGAATTTAGATACACATAGATGAATGCACATAAAGAGAAAGAGATACATCAAACAAAAAATTGTGGGGGATCACATTACGCACATGCAATCACACAAAGAAACATGCAAAAGAAAACAAAGAAAAATACTAGTAAGGCACATGTGAGTTAACCTATACTAGGTCATCTACATCCCAATCTTGTTCTATATATACGGAAGGTGGACGACTAGCCAAAGGGAGAACATCAAGTTCCGAACTAAGACAAGCACCAAGTTCAACACTATTATTAGTAGAATCATCGTTTAAGTTCATAGAAGAGGAAAACATTAGATTTAGCTCATTATGCACTTCCTCATCAATCTTAGCAATTTCAATGTCATCATCTAGATTAATCACAACAGGAGGTCTAATGAAAATATCCATAGAATTTTGTTTATGTTTATGCTACAACAAGGGTGGAGAGGCATAATGCCTTTCTAAAGACAAGTTTGGATTTTAATTTTCTATGTCATTCTTTTCTTCTTTTGTTTGTAACGAATGAGCAATACCACAACGTCTATGCCTACGCTCTCTAGAATTTTGGTTTCTTTTAACGTGGTTCTCAAGTTGCATTTGTGTAGGAGTGGGTTTATCAACCATAGGTTTCATTTCTTCCCTTAGGGGAGGAACGGAAGGAACCATGGGAGGTTGTTCAACCACTTTCTCTTTAACTTTGTAAACTTGTTTGAATTTAGGAGGCACAATGGGATTTTTTTTATTGTCTCGTGGTCTCTTATAAGAAATGGGTGAAGGATTTGTCATAGGTTGGTCTTGGATATTTGGAAGGGCTTTAGGTTCAATCATAGTTTCGTCAAGGATGGGTGGCTCAATCACAGGTTGAGGCATATTGCTAAGGGATAATTTTGCTATACACTTTGCCTTAAACTTTTGATAGGATTTGAAAAAGAAGTCCTCATGGGTCTAATAGGTTCAATAGGCTCAGGCCAAAATAAATCCAATGAAAATTTCCCATGAAAAGACACAAGATTAAAGCCACTATGATGCATTGTAAAGATCTCATTGCAAAATAGAAACTTTAGACATTTATGCTCAACCGATGAGAAGAAATTCATGGAGCGAAGCCATGGATAGCCTAACTTCAGTACATGAAATTGGTCTGACGACGAGATGATGGTGAATGAGACATTTAATTCTTTCAGTCCAACCTTTAGATGGAGATTTATCAAGCCAATCGTTGGGCAAGCAAACCCATTATGCGTTTTGATCCATGCTTTCAATTTTTCATGTGTATCTTGATAAAGCTCATGCACAAATAATAATTCTTTAGTAATCACATTCTCCACATAGACGAGATCAATTAATATCCCATTAGTAGGCTTGTCATTGATTCTTCTAGCTATGTAAAGAGGACCATCAGGTGTATGTTTAAGTATGTCTTGTTGTGAGAAAGCAATATGAAGTGGAATCTTAGTTAGGCCCCTATGAGGTTTAGCATCAATAAATGCAATCACCCTATCCATAAGGTGGGTATTCATGTTTTCATTAGTTGTGTCAACATTCATCACATCATTCTTTGTTTCACTAGCTTTGACAAAGGAGATATTATGATTAGGCATAGGATTGATAAAGATTTGCAAATTTTGATTAGGAGGAGCTACATTTTTATTACCTTGATCATTAACACATCCAATTAGGATATGATTAGAATCAATGAGGTCTTGCACAAGATGTTTAAGACACTTACAATGTTTTGTATCATGTCCATTTTGTTGATGGAAATGGCAATAGACATTTGGTCTATAGTTGGGAGGTAAAGGCTTAGTAGGATCAGGATCTCTAACAGGAGGCAAGGAAATCAAATTCTTCTCTAAGAGCTGCAGCATGGTATTATGAAGGGTATCGAGTAGAGGTGTAAACTGTCTATTTCTATCTGCAAGGGCATATGGTTTTGTTGTTTTTATAGCAGCCACTTGGGTGTTAACATTTTGATTGGTTTGAGGGGGATAAAGTTGGAGGAAGCCCTTATTTTGTTTTTTGAAAGGTTGGTAGTTGGTTTGAGGTGTAGATTCAAAATTTTTAGAATAGAGTTTTCACTTCACGGCTACTAACTAAATTTTGGTAATCACAAAGGGTTTTACACAACTATGTAAATGAAGGAAATCTCATCATCTCAAGATTTGTTTTAATTTTGTCTTGCAAATTGGAAATAAACATTCTTTGAAGGTGGACATTAGAAATCTTAATGTTTATTTGTGAATAAAGCATTTGATATCGTGCTATGAAATCAGTGACCTTTTCATCATCCTTTTGTTTACATATCATCAAATCAACTAAAGTCATCTTAGGACCCATGTGAATTTGGAAGTGGTTGTAAAAGGCATCAATAAGTTCATTGATGAACCAATTGAATTATTTGGTAAGGAGAAAAACCACTCTAAAGCAACATCTTTCAAGGATCTAGGGAATATCTTAGCCAAGATTTTATCTTCAAAAATGAAGTCACTACATAGGGCGATGTAAGCAAAAACATGGCTAACAATATCTCCTTTCCCACCATATTTCTCAAACCTAGGAACCTCTATACCTTGTGGCAATTGCGTTCTTGATATCTCCAAGGATAAGGGATTGGTTTTGATGTATTGTGAAGGTTGGTCATAGTTATTTTGATTTAAGGTAGCGATTTGTTATTGAAGAAATGACATGTTTTGCAAAAATGTGTTAAGGATTGCATCATTGTTAGTATTGTGAGATGGAGGTGAATAAGGTGGAGTGTTGTATGTTTGTGGAGGGCAAGTGAATTGTAGATTTGTAAGGGGGAATGGTTGAGGAGATATGAGATTTGAATGCACAAAGGTAGAGGGATTCCCAGTGGAAATACCTTTAGGAAGTGTTGACATTGCTAGTAGGTTGAATGGATGTGGTAACATGAGTACTAGTGTAACTAATTGATTTAAAACAAATGAAGTGACTTTTATTTTATTTTTTTATCTCAAAGGAATGAATAAAACCAACTAAAATAACCAAATAACTAAAATTAACAATAAATTAATTTAATTGATTTAATCTAATGAAATATTTTTTATAAAAAATATATAAATGAATAATTATTAAAATTTAATTACTTGTAAATCTAGACTTTTCTAAAAGCACCTAGTGATGAGGCCTAGAAGAAGCAAACAAATATTTCACCTTCTTTTCAAATAGTAGAGAACATGCATCACCTTCTTTTCAAATATTAGAGAACATGCAATTATGTTAAAAGAAATCTTTTTAGAATGCAAAGATCAAATTGACATTTTCCTTTTTTTCCTTTTTAATTTTATTTGTATCTCCTAAATTTTTTTCCTAATTTGAATTTTACATCCATTAAAGGGATTCATAGTGCTTGATCTTTTCCCCTTTTCTTTTTGGTTTTATTTATATCTCCCAATGTTTTCTTGTTTTCTAGTTTGAATATTAATTCATTAAAGGGATTCATTGTGCCTCCTCTAACCACTTTGAAAAAAGTAAAATATTCCAAAGAAATTTTTTGGGGAATCCTTCTTGGGATGGATAAGTTATAGCATGTGTAATTAATTAATTTTTTTAAATTCATTTGAAGAAATTAAAGGTTTTTAACGAATGATTGAAAACATTTTAAGAAACAAGGAAGCTTTCAATAATAATTATGGAGCTTTGAAAAACAGTTTTCAAAATAAAGAAGTTTTTAAATTGTAAACAAGGTGCTTAGAGGCACAAATTTAAATAAAGTAAGCTTTTACCCAAGTAAATCTAAATCTAAATAACTCCTAATAAACACAATTTAATCTAACTTATTAAAACACTCATTACACAAACACGCAAATTTTCAAATTCATAGACAAACTATACTAGTCAACAAAATGTAATTATAATCTAAAACAACAAACATGAAATCCTTCATAGGTGAAGATCAATTTTGTTGTAGTGGCAAGTTATCCATAGACAATTCCAATAGGTTTCCCTCTCCTTCAACTTTCAACTAGTGGTAACAACCTTCTTAGCAAAGGGATGAGAAAACTAAACAAGGAATCCTAGAGTAAGAAATGTTGGGTGCTTGCAAGGGCTAAATAGTGATGTTCAAGGATTTGAAAAACCTTCAACAAATGATAATGGTCTCAAATTATTGACAATGGATGATTACTTGCAAAAATATGGATCCTTTGGTCAACAAAAAATAAATTATTTAGATGTGAAAGAAAAAAAATTAAATTGTAGAGTTTGAAATCAAGACTAAGCTTAACACAAGCTAAAACTAAGAAGAAACTCGCATAATTAAGAAAAAAAATCATGTTTGCAAACACTTAGAACAAGCTTTTTCCACTACATGAAGTGGTGAACTCATTATTATGGCAAGAAAAACTAATTTTAGCATAGAACAAAAACATTGATACTTGGAAAATAGCAAAAGTAGGCATAAACAACATGCGAGGAATCCTAAAAAGCTAACACAATTGAAGATACCAATGTTATGTGTAGGTTTTTTCGTCATCATTAGACTTGCTATGTAGGCCTATTTAGATTTGGGCACTTATAGGCCCAAGATATCCTTATCATTGTAATGAATAAGATTGTTCATGACTATGCATATGCTAGATGGTTTCTCCATTATTTGATCACATTAGCCAAGGGTGTGAGGAATATAGTTGTAGCCACAAAGTGTGTCACGCTCCAAGCAAAGAGTGATGTCATGGAGGTGGAGAGAGACACATGGTGAGAGGAGTCAATTGGACGTCGATCATAGGGAACTTTGATTAGACTTGGACACCATTAGGGTCAAACAAGATAGGCTAGGTGTAGAGCTCATTAAATGGGAGGCTCAAAGGACCATGCTTGCACCCTCTAGTGATGCAATGAGAATATACTTGACTTGAGAGTTATATTAGGAACAAGTAGCAACATGGTCTAGTCTGATAAAGGCAGCCAACCTCCACAAGGAGATTGGCATATACATGGTACATGGCATGAGTCCTTCAAGAAAGATCATGCTTACAATCAAGGTTCCAAACACAAGATAGTGGTCAAAGTGGTTCAAGGAAAGGGACATCTAGGGAGCCTCCCCCATAGTGATATTTATTGATGTTATTGTTCATCGAAACTCTTTATTTATGGTACTCCTCTTATAAGTTTATGATATTAGACATTTTATGGTTCATGTGATATGGTTTGGACTTTGGGATCATGGATAGCTATGTATGTCCACATTTATGATTCATGGTTTTCATTTATTTTAGGCTTGTATCAATTTTTCTATGTGTTTTTATGTGCATATGGTTTATATGTATGTGTGTGTATAAAAAATATATCATTACTTATCAATGAAATCTTAATGTTTGTATGCAATCCTTAAATAATGAGTTAATCAATGGCTTAAAAGGAATCCCATGATCATATGTAATCAATGAACACAATGTCTCATTAGAATTTGTAATAGTTTCAACTTCAAACTCTTTTCCTTTCCGTTGTCACTCCTCCAAACAACTACTTCATGATATTGGTATCCTACTCCATGTTGTCATCTAGATTCTTATGGTTTTACAAATCTATGATGGTCTTGCTTATTATTTCTTAGTTATTTTCCTTTGTGTCCAAGTTTACGCATAGTTTATACTTAAGACCATTGATTTGTTTGAATATTTAGGAGGATATGGTAATCCACTTGTGGAAATCACTTTCAAGATTACTCACACAAGCATGTCTTCTTTGAATTATTATTGTATGCCTCAAGTGTTTCCATACATAGATGGATCCATAGAAAGAGAAGGAACCTTGTAAACTTTAGTATTAACATGTGATACTCACAACAACACAAGGCATAAAATATAATGTACCCCAATCATCACCATCTAAAGTGTTATAGAGTAGGTCACAATTTGCAATGTTTGTATCCAATGGATGATTGTATATGATAAAGTCATTGGAAATATCCATTAGTTAACACATATTATAGGGTTGAAGATCAATACATATGTTGCATGGATTTCTTTAATTCCAAAACTTTACACATCTATGTAAAGTATGTCACAACTCTAATAGCATGTAACTATGTATGTCCAAGAAGAATATTGTAAATTACTTTTCTAGGCATAACATGGAACAAAATATCATGCGAAAGGTCCAACCTTGATTGGAGGACAATAGTACCCATGTAAGATCTAGCCACATTATTGAATCCCCTATTAGTAAGGTTTGATAGTTGTATCTTTGACATATGTACTTCTAATTGTCTTAAATGAATTTTCAATGCATATGTTAAGACTAGATCCATTATCAACTAAAGTTCATGTTATGTGTGATTTGCACACAACAATGCAATGTGTAAAGGTATTGCTTCTTTAAGAACCCTTTCAAGTTGCACATCATCATCATTGAGTGTTACTGCATGATATTCCTTGTGGCCAATAGACTCTCTCAAAGATGTAATTGATTGTAGAATAGTATCAAGACTCACTTGGACCTTCTCTAAGGCTTTTTGCATGAGAATTCTATAAAATGGTGATGTACACACTAAAACCCAAAATGGCATCATAACTTATATAATATGTTAGAATATCAAGGATGGAGCGATGATTTCCAATAAAATATCAAAATCTATCAAAATCTAAAATGTAAATGAGCATATCAACCAAGGAGAAAGACCTAAAAGGAGCCATAAGGTGAGATTATCCTACTATGGGAGCATGGATGAAAAGATGTATATCACTAAGTGTATTCAAACCTTAATTAAGATATGAAAATAAAATGAATCAAAACCTAGCAAATCCAAAAAAAAATGATAAAATCATAATTATAATGGATCTGAAATACCCTAAAATTAGCAAATGTACAGTCCTAAAGTCAAGCCCTATAGGGTGTAAACATTGCTAGGTTCACCAAAAATGTGAAGGAAAATCACCTTTCCTTAAGTAAATCTAGGCTAATTAAATAAATGCAAGCAAATCAAGCACATTAACCTAGATTAATTAATTTTACAACTAGGAACGATAGATTGAACATGCCCTTTTGAAAAGTGAGGAATATGCACTTAGCTTGTAGAACAACAATGAAAAATGAAACTTGATGCAAAATCGAAATCAATTGCTTCAAGATTAGAAAGTATTCTTTCTCTAGAAATCTCCGTAGGATCATAACAAGAGTTAAATTCATTGTGGATCAAATTCATGCCCTACAAGATTGATCCCACCCATCACAAGGATGGCTTGACATGCAAAAGTGATCTATTACTTGCAAGAATGAACATAGTGAGAGTGGACACATGCAACCTACTTCACCATGATCTATACTCTTCATTAGCAATCAAGGACAACAATATTGAAAACTGTCTTTAGGAAATTGTCAAAATGCAATGACCAATTTCTAGTAGGTCAGCCCCCTTGATTAGATCAACTTTATGGACATGAAAAATGATTGAAGACAACGCTCTTTAGTTATGCAAGTGTTCTTAAAGAATTTAATGCAAAATTAGATTCATTTTAGTGCTCTAAAGTAAAATGCTCCTAGACTTGTTCTCCTTAAGTGCTTAGAATATGTGAATGATAATCAAAAGTACTTAGATGATAAATGATGTACATTGAGTGCCTTTAATTAATTGCACAAAATGTGTACCAATTGGACTCATAACAACTAGTGGAATAAGCAAGAGTTGTATAGATTTAATTTGTTTATTTTTGAAATTTAGGTCATTCCTATAGCATGTAGAATGAGTCAATACAAATTTTAAATTTTGCATATTTGAAATTTGAGTCAATCCTGTGTGGTGCAAGATTGACCCTACATGTCATGGGATTGACTAGAGATAATAAAGTGCTACTATCAAGGTGGGGAATGAATGCCAAGATGTGGAGAGCAATGATACACATAATTATGACAAATGTAGTAGAATGCAAGTAGCATGGATAAGATAAGATCAAATGTATGGAAATGAATGTAAATGGAGAACGATGATGGAAAATGAGCCCAACTTTACACAAAAGACACAATTTGTTAATATATAATTATTAAATCATTCTATCAAAATAGACCCAAAACTAAATAAAAATTCACATAAGCATACAAATTTCACCATTACTGTATTATCTTTGATTTTAAAAACATCTATCCTCCACAACTCAATCTTATTATCTTCAACTAAAAAGCTCCAGCAAAATTGATTATAATTCATATGTTAAGATTATTTACGTGGGCATTAAACACTATAACTTTTTCCTTAATATATAAAATCCCAAAAATGTACCATTGTGATATCTACCATAGATAAATAGAGAAAGTAAATGAAGCGAATATCAATCTTGTATTGAATCATCATTCCATCTGGAAATCATTCTTTCAAATACTCCATCTGCACAACCATAAATAGTACTTAACGAATAATTGCTATGTTTTTCTCCTAAACTTATATAGCGTGGTATAATTCTCCTATTCAGACTATAACTAAAATACTGAGGGAATTTAACAAGTTCCTTTGGGGATCGTTGCATGACTTCGATGAAAAACTTATACTTGGGTTTTAGAACGTTGGAGACAGTCAGACCCAAAAGTGATGGTAGACGCCTTAGCATATCTGCAACTTCTTCCCTGAATGCATATGAAAAGAGTCAGAAAATTCTAGAGAATCAACATGTTGGAAAGATGTCAACAAATTTGCTTTATAAAAAAAAAGTAAACAAACAGTTACAAAGATTTTTGAAAAGATAACAACTCTTAGTTTTATACAGAAGATTTTCTACACGCGACTTTATAGAGTTAAAAGTCTTTAATTGATATTTTTGCTAAGAACAAGCTGAACATACAGTGATCATCTGATTCTCAAATTTATAACTCCAAAAACCATTAGAGTCACATACATATGATATGCAATAACAGTCAAATAAGAAAAGAATATGTTCAGATTTCACACTAGAAATTATATACAATATCTCACCTCTAACAAAACAATTTTTAAGAGATCGTTAAAATAACAAAGAGATGTGCATCTAGACAAAAAGCTAACAAGTACTAGGGCCTGCTTGGCAAGTAATGCTCTGTAGTATAGCACATGAATTTACATCTGGGTATGAACAATGGAATGTTCTTTCAGAAACCAAATTTTGTCCTTATGGTAAGTTATTTAAGAAACTAAATAGATCTAATTTATTATAAACTTCATCGGATATTTGGTATTACATTTATACAAATTCCTAGAATTTATTTTGTAATGAGATGGCATTAAGTTATGTTGTTTTCAACATTAAACCCTACAACATACCACAAGAAAATTCATGAGGATAAATAAATTTTAAATAATAAGACTTTTTTAGTTAGATTTTCAATGAGGATTTCTTATTCATAGTTCTATTGCCATGCATGCTAGCATAACATTCCATAAAAATCTAACTAAAAAATTTTAGTATGAAATTTTTGTTGGCCCTTTGAAATTCTAGTAAAAATTACCATGTAGCAAATACCCTTTGTTGACTTTTTGGAATGCTACTAGGCAATAACCATCTACGCCTGTACTCTCTATTAACACATTTTTTTCTGCTAATGAACAGTTCATATTGTAAAATATTTTGTGTATGTTGGACCTCCGAACATAAATAGGGTATATGCCATAAATTCCAAACAATTGGAATAGAATCCTTTAATGAGAAAATGGGAAAACAAAGATCACCCAAAGGTGTTAACATTGAGAGCATTGTTTGGATTTTTTAGACTTTGCTTGTCATTTAGAGATATTCATTTATTTAAAATGGTTTTCTTTTTTTAGTTTTTGATTAGATAAAGGGGAAAAACAAGGGTCCCCACCCTTTACAAAAGCGTAACAGCAAAAGTAACAGATCTCCAAGATGAAGACCACCAAAAAGATTGTTACAAACATAAACAGAAAGAAAAAAGACAGCATGACCAGAGCACAACGCAACAAAGAACGCGGCACTGAAACCAAACCCCAACACACCCACCAAAATGTACTCGGAAGGAGAACACCCTAGCCCCTAAAGATTTGAGGGCTGCCTCACTTTCCTCAAAGAGCTAGCACAAAGCATCCTTGAGAGAATCCATGTCACTGCTAGAGTCATGAAAAGTCAGTTTCTTTCCCTTGTTCCTTTTGGTTATGGTGAGCTCCTCCTCAAGAATTCTCAAACTGGAAGCAATGTTCTCCAAACATTGTTTTCTTAGATTGAGGACATTGGCCACAAATCTCTCTAGATCCTTGATCTTCCTTTTGAGCGAGACCATCTTGTTTTGCATAATGATTTATCATTTTATGGTTGTAGTAGGTAGTACAAGCATAGTGTTTATCATTAATTTTCCTATGAGCATTGCTAACCTTTTCTTTACCAACACCAATCAAATGATCATCCTTCCTCAACTCCTATTCCTTTTTCTCCTCATTGTTGTGTTTCTAAAGGGGATCTCAATTTTATTTTTGTTTTTTTAGGATGGGCCTCTTCTCTTTTCAATTCAACAATGGTGGCCATGTTTTTCTTCTCCTTCCCACTGGGATCCTAGAAAGATCTACTACTACAAAAACTAACATCATCATCCGACATGTTCTTCGCAGTTTCAAAAGGCGCATACAACTCATCTTCACTTTCACTCGAGTCAACAACATTGACTTCTTCAACAGGGGGGCAGCAAGCAACTAGTGGGCAGCAATGTGGGAGGACTTTCTAGCGGCAACAAAGCTCTCACCAACTTTCTTCATGGGTTCCTAGGTTTTAGGCCTATCAACAACCAAATTAGTTTTCTTTTACTTTTACTAACAATTTCACCCTTGCCACCAAGACCAGGTGTAGGGCAGAAGACAAGACAAGCTTAGGGTTCTTATCTAAACCCTACTACAGCTTAGGGTTTTTAGCAGAAGAGGACTTTTCAGTGGAAGATTTGAGGGTAGACTTCAAACTATCCTTTTAACTCCCCTTTCCCATAAGGCTAGGACTTTTCTCAACAGCATGAAGACCACCACTAGTAGTCGAGGAATTGTTGAGACAATAATAATAGAGGTGAAAAATCAAACCCTAGTGTAATGGTAGGCTTTCTTTATAACACCTCATATCTTTAACAAAATTTTCAACCAAGGATAAAAGGTAATAAGCAATACTTACCCATAGACTATGTCAAAGGTGGCACAATAGAGGGAAGTGGCAGGTGTAGGCACACTAGAACCTCACTTCAAGTGAGAAATACTTGATTAAATACAAGCTAACATCATTCCAGGGGGGCGGGGAAGGTCCTCTCTTTTAAAGTCGTGATATTTGGTGAGTTGTTCTTCGCTGACCAAGAATGAGTTGATATAATCTTTAATCTTACTTTTGCCCATTCTTGCCACCTTCAAGCCATAAATGTTCAGCCCCATGATGTCACCAATCAATTTTTCTATGATGTCAAACTCAACACTATCAATTCTCACTTTCCTTGTGATCCAAGTATGTGCGAATTGGATCAGAAGAGTAGGGTCAAAGCCCCATATGGACTCAAAATTATTTTATCTATTAAGTTTTATTTATATTTTAATTTTATAATTTAAATTTTTAAAATTTGTAACTCTTAACTCTCTAATTTTGTCTTAATAGGTTGCTAATTCATCTCCATTCAAGAGGAATTGGAGCACATACTCCTTCATCCACTCAATAAAGTGTAATCGATTACACTCAAAAATGGTAGAGGACTTGATGTATGTGCATTCTGTAATGTCCCCAAATCGGGGTATTATTTATTCTGCCAAAAAGGTTAGCTTCCACACCCTAGTTCTGATTAGGCCACACAAATCTGAATATATTTATGCAAAATGCTTTAATCCTTCACTTCAAATAACAATGCTGAATTCTTAGTCAAATCAAACCAGATTACGCCCTAGCTTTTTGTAGGAATAGTTCTGTATTAAATCCTAGATTTCTGAATATAAATCTGCTCTTTTATGTTCACAACAGCTCATATAAACATGCAATACATTTCCCAGTCATAGTATTAAGACATGAAGATTTTCTCATTAATATTCCATTTATTTGGCAAACAACATGGCACCTATAATTCTGAGTATTATTTCTGCTATAAACTGAAAGTATGCAAGCATAATTCTGCCCTGGATATGCAATTCCGCCCAGCAGATCAATAGCAAAGTATCACAAACAGGTAGAATCTTGAAGGAAATCCAAACAATGAAATATAAGGGTGTGACAACCCTCAACAACTACCATATAAGAGGTCTGAAAGTGTAATCTTATTTTCCTGAAAAGTGCAAAGGAAATGACTGTAAATCTGCAACTAAACTTATCTCCCAAAATGACATAGAAATCTGATCCTAATATGCGTTGAAGTGCATGTGGAACCCCGTGATGGATTCCTCTCCAACCTAGTTGGGTTTTCTTCCAACTAAGTCCTTCTTCTCTAGGGTTTTCGTCCTAGAAAGATCGCTGCTCTACTCTCCATGTGCAGACTTGAGCGCGTATACCAGATTCCATGATCATCCCAAATGCTCCAACTGCTCTTGTTTATATAGGCAACTTCACCCTTAAATTCTCCTAGGCTGACTTGCTCTTTTTCTCCATGTTGGCGCCCAAGTTTGATTAATTCAATTGTGATATTAACTCCTGGGCCGACTTGCTCTTTTTCTCCATGTTGGCGCCCCAATTTGATTAATCCAATTGTGATATTAAAATCTTTATGCTGGCTGACTTATTTCTCCCATTCCTTATGCACCCAATGTATGTTATTAATGTTTTTTGCACAAGGGACGACTAGTGTGAACCCTCCAAGGGTGGCACTCAAGGGGTTAAGGTTAATAGAAAGATATAATATTATTTCCCTCCCATCAGCGAAATTATGAGGAATTAGAAAATAATGTCCATTGATTCTAGAAAATTCAGTTTGGCCTTCATTCATCCCTTTGCCCGAATCGGGCACATGACACATTCAAACTTGCAACTCCTTACACACAAACAAAGTGGCTACGAAGAAGGTGACACAAGGAAGTGGGATTTCGATCCAGAGCATATTGACTTGGATGCTTCCACTTCCCATTTGTTGCACTTGATGTTGACAATGACTATGAGGCAACTAGTGAGCATGGGAGTGCTAGTGCCAGTGCCAGTGCTAGTGCCAATGCTGGTGCCAGTGCCAGTGCTAGTGCCAGCGCCAAAGCGACCGGCTCTATTTGTGGTTCTTCTAATTCACCACTACCTACATCATCTAATATGGATGGTGATGATGATATTTTATCAATGATGGCTGATTGTTGACACTTGACATTATTATTTTTTAACTTTAATATATATCATGACATTCGAGTTTGACTAATATTTGACTATTAATGTGGTGGTTTTGTTTATTATATAAGATTCTATGTTTGGTGTATTTTGAACTAATTACTGCTGCAAATATGTATATATTTCTGAATTTTATATGTTTTTGTATGGACGAAACCAATCCCAAAAAAACATTTGACTGAACCCACAAACCGAACCCTCAAACCCAAACTTGAACCAGTACCAGGACCGTTAACTTAGATTATATTTGAATTTTATATATTTTCAGTATAATATTATATTATAAAACCATATAATTCATAGTTGTTACGAGACTAGTATTGGTACTGGTACGGGAGACTGGTACCGATACCGGTATGTCTATTTTTGAAAAATGAGAGATAGGGGTACTTGGAGATGCCATTTTTTTAATATAATTTAATAATTTATAAATTTGCTACATTAAAGCTGAATGTTAAACTTCCAAAACAAGAACACTGGTAAAGTTTAACATTAAATTTAAAGCTTAAACACACAAATGTCAAAGAGTCAAAGAGTTCATACTACATATTTGATATTACATATTGAAATTTAGAAATGTTGATTTGTTATTTTTCTTTTCATATGGAAACTTGTCGAAACAGAAGGTTTTTTGTTTTTTTAAATGAAAAATAAAGGAGACGTCTCCAACAAGTTTCCAGTATGGGGAAACATGTCCTGGTACTTGAGACATCCCAAGGGGTCTGAGATGAATCTCCGTGTAACTATGTTATATATCTATATATACGTAATAAATGTAGTATTATATATCCTATAATATTATTAAATTATATTTATTATATATTATAAAATATATTATATTTATATATTTTTAATATAATAATATATTATAAAATTGCATATATCTATATAATATATTATTATATATTCAAATCTGTACCTATACCTGAGGGGGGAAAAATTGGCATATTGGCATACCCAAACTTCAAACATATACTTGTCCCTATCCCAAGACCGGTAATTTAGACTCCGGCATTTTTTTCTAGATAGATATCTTTTCTCTATAGAGAGCCAAAATTCCAAGCCAACACCTTGTGAGATATCACCCCTTTTGCAGACACCCTCACAATAGCAAAAGACCAAAACCTAGGAAGTTTTAGTCACTACACTTTGATACCTTGAGACTTAGAAATATAAGTGCATAATCTAAAAAATATGAAACTCCATAAGCATAAGGTAAAAGTACACAAGTTGGAGGGTAAAAAGGTGGCCTGAACAACCCAAACCTCCTAAAACAAGAGGTCACAAATACAAAAATAAGACATCAAGAAGGCTAGTATTCCTATTGCTTACATGCCTTGAGAAGGAAAACAAAGGTTCTCTTAAGTTTGACAGTGCATTGAGTCCAATTATAATTTTCTTTTATAAATAGCTTTTCTTAGTTTTTATAAACTCTGCAAATTTCTGAGCTGTTCAATTATACCTCAATCAATGTTGTGCAAAGCATGAGGGTTAAGTATGAACAAGGGTCATTGAACAAGTTTACGATCTATCATCTAATAGTGAATAAATCTTTTGCAGGGTCAAACTCAGCTAAAACATGTGGTCAGACTTTAAGAGACCAAGGAGATTTGTGGACCATTGATTTAAATTTTTATCAGAAGACCAAGATTGGTTGCTAAGTTCACTAGAACAGCTTCAAACATTACCTTCTAAGAGGTCAAGCTACACTGTGGTCAATTTAATTAGGCTTTAAATGAACGGATAGAATTGGTTGCTAGGTTCCATGGCTTTGTTTTCTTTAGAAGGACAAACTGTATTATAGGTTGCTGATTGAGATTGCAATCTGATGGCGATTAAAGCTTAGCTGAGTCAAACTTGCTCAGATTGATCCATCAGACTTAAGAGGAGAAGAAGATTTATGGATCATAATTTTTAAGCTTTGATCGAATGGAAAAGATTGAGTGCAAAGCTCATTAGATAATCTTTTATTGTAAACTTTTTAAAGGGAAAGTTGCACTGTAGACTGTTAGATTTAGCTGTGAAAGGATGGAGTTTAGTGCTACGTATGGAGATTAGATTTAGCTGTGACATGACCTATAGTGATGAAAATATTTGATGCATGTTGTCCTAAGCTACAACAACTTTCAAGATAATAAGATGCAAAAGTTTGAAGTCTAGTTCATATTGATTTGTATGGAGATGTCACAGGCTAGCCTTGGGTTCAGGATTCATAGGTGTTAAGAGTGGAGAACTGGATTACTTTTTAGTAACTTGCCTATCTTGGCATTTTCTACCAGAGAATATTCATGGTATCTATTAAGGGCTTAAATTTCTGTAAGAAATTATTATTATCATTTTCAATGCAAGTAGTGCAAGATTCATTTTTCTTAAGGATATTTAGGCTATTAATAACAATAATCTCAAGTGGATTCCTACTTACACCAAAGGCAGAAGGCAAATAATAGCCTATGCCTATGCTAGGGCTGTGCCTATTCCACTTGACCTCCAAGTAATTCATAACAGCAAGATCAATGTTTAGGAATATCTGGTATGTATTCATCTTGTGAATGGCTATCCTTGGCACAACTTTCATTTCCAATGGTTATGATTATGAGTGAATTAATTGTATTTGTAATATTTTTAATCTGCACTCTATAGAGATCAAAACATTGGTATTACTGGCAAATGTGAAAAGTATTACTCTCAAAACTTTGTCCACAACATCAACCATGGATTATTTGAAAAACAAAAGTGTGGTGCAGCATTATAAAGAATACAAAACGGTGTGTAGCGCTTTAGAGGATTGGTATTTGTTTATCAAATGGCAATGACCTCTGATCTAAGCCACAAATGAGATTGCGTGCAACAATAATGAATCAGTTAAATGAAGGACATTTAAGATTCACTGGTCTGATTGTTTAATGGAAGATCATTGATCATTTTTACATCATGTCTTACATCTGTGGGTAAGTGAGGATTATCACTATGCCATCAATAAGGCTCAATCAAGTTCAATGCAATCAATCAGCCAAGAGGAGGCTGAATGACAATGGTTGTATGGGCAAGGAAGGAACGATAACTTCAATGCCCCTTAATTCTTTAGGAGATTCCACTGATGCCAAAGGCATACCATAGGCTTATAGATACCTGCTCAAACTAGTATTACAGTGCCTTAATTTCTTTTGGATTGGGAAGGACCAATTATCTTGATATGATGATTGAATTATCAATCAGCAATTACATGGTTAAAGGTCGAATGAATGACCATAACCGCACAGCCAATCAAACCATACAGACACAAGCACAACCCCTAAAAACATTCAAAATGGAAAATATGGCATCCTTCATTAGTTTTTGGAAGAAATACATAAACACACCACTCTTCTACATTCTATTCACAAACTCAAATTACAAACACATGTTATACACCTCTATTCCACACTAATCTCAACTCAAATACATTACAAACTTGGCCAATTGGTCTTCTTTGATTTCTCATACTTTCAAATACTCTACGCTTAAATTAGACCCATACACTTGAAACCCACTTGTCTTAATGGCTTCCATATAGATCTTTTTAGCATCCAAGGCCCTCAATTACCAGTTTCATCCTCCTCTGTTTAGCATATAAGGCCCTCCAAGACCAGTCCAACAAAGAACCTATCTTATTGTCGGAATACCTATTTGAGTTTTTTGTCTGTTATAAGAGGGAAGTAAACAGATTAAAACTCTTCAGTGGATTTGGACTAAGTCATCGATAATAAGAAAAAGACATTTTCATCTTCCGAATAGTCTAGGCTTACGATCATCATTAAGTTCAGAAGCATCTATAAGCAACTGCATACCCGGTTGCAAGCCCTCTTTCCTGTTTTGTTCTATACTATCTGCCATCATCAGTAGCTACATTGTCAATTTGTGCTCCACCAAACCACTGACCACAATCCATCAGTGGGTTGAGCACTACTTCAATTAGTAAAGCCTTAGATTTGAGTATCATTACAAGACTGTAGAGATTGATCATAACTGATATTTGATTACCATCCACAGTCTCCCATTTGGATCCACACTGAGCATGTTTTGCAACTAGTTCGCACTCCATGCCAAGTAAGAAATTGATTAGCTATAGAAGTGATGAGCTGTGAAAATGAATGAAGCATTGCAAATCTACCTACCAAGATGTGAGGATTTGGAAATTGCAAGTTTTGAATTCACTACAAAAAAAGGTGTGAAAAGAGTGCAAAGTGGCAAACTTTTGTTAAAAACTGAAAATTGAAGTCACAAATTTTAGCTGTGAAAAGACTGCAAACAAAAATGTGAAGGTGCAAATTTTATCTATGAAAAAGATTGAACTTTAGCAGCAAAAAGGGGTGGGAAAAACCATTAAACTTAAGCAATCCATCTTCTGCACAAAAGTTTTACAATAATCAGGACATAAAAATTGATGAAAGATATGCAAAACAACTCAATGCGGCATCTAAAAGAATGTAGGATTGCTAAGTCATCTATGGATGTTCTTACATCAATCAGTGTATTCATGATTAATTTAAGAAAGTAAACAAAAGAATGGATGCTCAGGACACTAAACTAAGTAGCAGTAATAGAAATTCTTATTTGGGTCCATGATGGGCATCCAGATGGTCATTGGTAGTACTTGACCTTTAATCTCTCTATAGAGATTGAAATTTGATTTGCAAATAATCATCCCCCTCCTTTTGCTTGATTCCATATGTGCTTATTAGTTTAAACTTTATTTTTCTTTTTGGAAGACAAGGGTACCACTATGTTCAATTGGCAGGCATTTCTCCCTCTTTTCTCAAGAGTGGATGTGGTATGTAGGCATTGGTTATGTCATGTCCCATTTTTAGAACTGAAGGAATTATTTGAGGACCTATAGCCTATTCTTTATTTCCTGTGAGCTAAGGGATTAAATGATGGAAATAATAATAATATTTTAAGTTGGGCCCAATCACTTTATTTTCAAAAGACCAACTTCAATATTATTATCAGACCTCTATGTAGCCGGTTTGCCTAGTTCTGGGCTGGGTCCTGGTCCGGGTTCGCACCGGGTTCGGGTCCTGGTCCGGTCCCTCTATGGGTTCGACCAGGGTCCTTCTATTGGAGGCTTGGTTCGCCGGTGAAGAACCCGGGTGAACCCGAGCAGAACCCGGGCGAACCCAAAGCGAACCTGAGGAGAACCCACGCGTTTGGCGACCAAAAAGCATTTGTTTTGGTATTTTTTTAATATTTCCTTCACTTTGACTTTGACCCACACCCATGGGAACCCTAAAAGTGACCTCTAAAACAAAATAAACACCTAAACTACCTCATTTTCATTCATTTGTTTTGCAAACAAGCATTTTCATTCCAAGAGGCTGAGTTCTTATTTTAACTTGTTGGATTGACAAAAGGAGTTGAATATTGATTGTTGAAGCTTCTACAAACGATTGCATTGCCATTCCTACAGATTTGCAAGTGTTCATTGGCTGCCACAAAGATTGTTGAAGAATATTTTTGCAAAGAGGTAAGTTTTTCTCATTTTTTTTGAGTTTTTTCATTCTTTTTTTTGTTTTACAAACAGAAACTTTGTTTTTCTTCTTTTTTTTTCTGTTCTTCTATGAATGTATACATTGTGCAAGATTCAAAAGAGCTAGGTTTTAATTTTTTAAAAATTATTATATTTTGTTTTCATTCAAATTTTGAATGTGTTGTTTGCAAAACAAATTGCCATAGGAATCACAATGTCAATGGGTTCTACCTCCGGCTCCGTAGCTAAACCAAACCCAAAGTTCAAAACAAGTGCAAATTCTCCTCTATGGCAGTATGTTGAAATGATAAAACAGATTCCAGGTGGTGGTGGTTATGTTTGGAAATGCAATGGGTGTGAAGTTACATATTCTAGTTCATACCATAGGGTGAAAGCACATTTGTGTGGCATAAGTGGAAAAGGCATCTCACCTTGCCCTGGAAAGAAAGATGCCCCTATTCCACCTGAGACAGTTGCAAAATACATTATGGAGCAAGAAGCAGCAGATCAACGGGAAGCCCAAAAAGGAAATCACCCTTTGTTAAAAAAAAAATCAAAGGGAATGCAGCCCCCATCTAATCCCAATCCCAATATTGTGGTAGAAGACCACCCATTTATGGCCATTCCGAATCTTCAAGCTCAAAGTGCACAACCTTTTGCAAACAAGAGAGCAAAGGGACCTTTGGAAGTTGCATTTCAAAATGAGAGTAGAGCCCTTGCCGACCAATGTGTAGCAAGATGCATATATGCCAATGGATTATCTTTTAATGTTGTTCGTTCTCCATATTGGAAAGAGATGTTGAGAGCGGTTAATGAAGCTCCAAAAGGGTACAAGGGCCCGGGTTATGAGAAGGTGCGTAGCACTTTATTGGAAAAGGAGGTTGAGTTGGTTGAAGATGCATTGAAGCCTATAAGAGATTCATGGGTTGAGACAGGTGTGTCCATTGTTTCAGATGGTTGGAAGGACTCAAAAAATCGGCCTTTGATCAATGTCATAGCGGTGTCCCCTAAAGGGGCAATGTTTTTGAAAGCCGTGGATTGTGAGGGGCAAGTAAAAGATGGGCAATTTATTGCTAATATTCTTATTGCAGCCATTGAGCAAGTGGGAGCCCGCAACGTTGTTCAAGTTGTAACGGACAACGCGAAGAATTGTAGAGCTGCAGGGTTGTTGGTTGAGGAAAGATATTCACATATCTTTTGGACACCTTGTGCGGTCCATTCACTCAATCTTATGCTGCAAAAGATTGGGAATAAAATTGAATGGATCAAACAATTGTATACTGAGGCTGAGGACATTCAGATGTTCGTCACCAACCACCACTTGTCTCAAGGGATCTTTAGAACATTTTCAAAATTGGAGCTATTGAAGGTAAGAGAAGTAATATTTACATTTGTCATTTTCTGATTTTCATAATTTGATTGTGCATTCTAATTTAAATTCTTCTTTAAAGTTTATTTTTAAATTTTAATTATTTTTTTAATTTGCAATAGGTTGCAGAAACCCGCTTTGCCTCTAATACAATCGTCTTGAGACGACTTGTGAAAGTTAGGCAGGCACTTTCTAGCATGGTGATTAGCACTAATTGGTCTATATGGAGGCAAAGCAGCACTGAAAGAGCAACAAGAATTAAGAGCATGATATTAGATGACTCATGGTGGGATCGTGTGGAGTATCTCCTTAGCTTCACCGAGCCCATTTTGAGTATGATTCACTATACTGACATGGACAAGCCATGCATTGGACAGATATATGATGGTATAGACTCAATGATTGAGAAGATCAAGTGCACCATAAATGCAAGAGAGCAAGACCCTGAAGAGACTTTCTTCAAACAAGTGCATACAATTGTTGAAGAAAGATGGAACAAAATGACAACTCCATTAGACCTTCTTGCCTTTGCATTGACTCCAAAATACTACAGCTCTCAGCTTCTTTCACAACCAGGAAGGCTTCCTCCATATAGAGATTTAGAAGTGGCTGAAGGGTACAAGGCAGCATTTGTGAGACTCTTCCCTGATCGAGATTTGCGAAGTGTAGTCACGGATGAGTTCACTGATTTTGTGCACTCAAATCATCTAGATGTTGATGCCTCCCGTGATAGGTTCTTAAAGGATGCTCATTCTTGGTGGTACTTCCATGGACAATACTTCCAAAATTTGCAGCCCCTTGCAATCAAAATTTTATCACAAGTAAGTTTAATAAATTTTCATATTTTAGTTTTAAAAGTTTCATAATTTCATTTATAATTTTTTAATTGTTTACTTTGTCTTCATAGGTTGCTAGTTCATCCGCATCTGAGAGGAATTGGAGCACATATTCTTTCATCCACTCAGTAAAGCGCAATAAATTGCTGTCAAAAAAAGCGGAGAACTTAGTATATGTGCATTCCAACTTGCGTCTCCTTTCACACAAACAACCTAACTACAAGGAAGGGGAGACGAAGTTGTGGGATATAGTGCCAGAGGATACTGACTTGGATGCTTGCAGTTCCCAACATATTGCATATGAGGAGTCGGATATCCAATAGGAGCATGGGCACAATAGTAGTGCTAGTGATGGTGCCATTGGCACTACTTGTGATTCATCTAGTCTTCCTACTTCATCTAATGTCAATGTTGACATTGATATGGATGATTTAGAGAATCCATATGATGATTAAAAGTAAAACTTTCAAAGTGTTGTAATATTGAACTTGAAGTTTGAACAATGAATATTTATCATGCATGTTTTAAATGACATTCAAGTTTATGGTGGTTTTGTTGTTTATAAATTATATGATGTTATTGTTATGTGATATTCTAATCCTAATTCTGAATTCATGCTTCTAGGCTGCATATATATATATATATATATATATTTTACATGTTTTTGTAATTTGTACTAACGAACCCAAGACGAACCGAACCCACCCCCCAAAAAATTATGCCGAACCGGCGAACCGAACCCGCGAACCCAAACCTGAACCGGCTACTTAGTCGGACCTATGTAATATTTTAAAAGTGTTTTTAAAATTTAATTCAATATGTAATTCAAAACGTGATTTTTGTAATTTAAAAAGTATTTTTACATATTTGGAGAGAAAAAGTAAATTCAAATAGAAGGCCCAAAAGGCAACGGTAAGAGAAAGGCATTGCTCAAATCAAATCATCCAATTTTGTCATTTTGTGATTCCTTCCATTTTGAAGATTGAAATATTCAAGGACGAAAACCCTTAGTGTGATCTAGAAGACAAAAACCCTCTTGTCCTTTTGAAGTAGTTTCATTCAAGGATTGCATTTCTGCCAAAAGATTACAATTTATTTTCAATTTCAGTTTGCTATAGTGTCACTATAGTGCCCATTTGTTGTGGGACACTGGGAAGGATTTATTTCAGTATTTAAGTTGAGTTTAGTGGAGATTATTGTGAGCATTCAGATTTTACATATATCCTATTGTGGCGCAGCCACTTCATCTCATACTGTTGCTGTTCATGAAGAGATTCTAAGGTATTTTGCTGCTGTGCCAGGATTATACAATCAATAATTTACATTTTAGGATTTTCCAAACAATGTATTTCCAGTTTCAGCTTGATGTGCGAAGTATGCATGTAATTCAGTATAGAGGAGCATTTCCGAAGTAGTAGATTGGCAGACCACATCCAGAGTTTGGTGAAGCACTACTAGGGCACTGCAGTACACATATTCAAGGTACCCTGCTGTACTATCATTTCGAGGCAGCAGTCATACTGCATAATGCAGCCTCCACATAGTAGATTAAACTGCCTAAAACTGCTGTCACAGCTAGCAACAGGAACCAAGGGCATTTGAAGTGTCAACTAGGGTTTCTATACTTGCCACTAGCCATACCCTTGGCTATGTGACAGTTTATATCAGTCAATCTTCTGTGCTTTGGCAGCTTCTGCAGTTGTAAGTTGTGAGTAAATTCTAAGTATTATTGATGTTATGTGTATCGGAAATTTCAATAAAAAGCATCACAGCATTCTGTTATAATCAGTACTGGAACTTGGTGTTAGGGTTTCTATATTTGTTTCAGTACCAATAACAACAGTTTATATTGCATAATAAGTGGCAGTCTGAGTGTGTATACTTCACTGTTTACAACATAAAATAATTTGGATTATTAGGAAACCTTCATCATTGACAAGATTGGGATTTCAAAGGTTGCAGACTTCAGAAAAATATTAAACAAGGACATTACAGGTTATCTCACTTGTCCTTCTATCTATGTTCTCTGTGATGTTTCCACAGTTATTTTGCTATGAAAAATGTGTTGTGACACTCATGTTGGTAGCATTAATAAGTGTTGGAATGCGTCTGAGAAGAGTGAGAAGCTTATCCTTTTGCATACAAAGGATACCCTTCAACAAAGAGAAGCCCTCACTCTGCTTGTGTTGTGTCTTCTATTGTTGAGACTCGGCCTACTTTTTTTGCACTGTCTTCTATTATAGGGATTGTATTTTGGATTTTGGCATTTATTTTAAGGCTTGAAACATCGAGTGGAAAATGAAAAACATAAATACCCTTTAACAGTTATTACTGAACTGTAAAATACCCCTTTTGTCTCGTGGTGTTCAGACTTCCATTTTCCAAAGCACTCCTGACAGTCCCACGTTGTTTTGTGTGTGATCAAATAGTCTGCAACACACAGAAATGTTACCACTGCCACAATGATTGGAGGGATTCTTTCCCTAGGTGAGAAATGGCACCAAAAGCCTCGGAAACACCCATTCATGTTGCCAATGGTATTTCTTGCATTGACACATGCAACAGGACTTTCCTGTTGCATTTCTGGTAACTATGCTATGACGTTGGATTGATAATTAATAACAACTTTTTGTTTAAAATTCAAGTTTTAAATCCCTTTGGCATGCATCTCCTCTTGGGCTCTTTTTACGTTTCTTGTCCTAGTCTCTAAAAAACATTTGTTCAATTCATTATCTCTCTCTAACATAAAAGATACGTTCTAGAAGACAAAATCTGCATTTTGTATCACTCATAAATCTATTCTATTGTAACTGTAGTTGCAAAGCTGTTTGCTGTTTTATTGATTCATAAATCTAAATTGTACCTTGTAAATCCCAACTCCAAGAGAAAGCTCGCAGTAGGTTCCAAGTTCTTCTCAATGCTTAATGTAAGTAGTTGTGGGTGGCGAGTCACAAGTCTGTTTAAAACTGTACAATTAATTTTCAAGTTACAGAATGAAAAAATAACTCAAATAAGGAAGAACTATTTCGTACTTGCCAACATCAAACCGGTTGATTCCAAGACTTAAAAGGAAATTGATATTTGGCTGCAATTTTGCTTCTACACTATAAGCCAAGACCATTGGTTTAAGCTTCAGAACCTGAAAAAATCAAATATTTAGTTGTTTGTAACCCAATAGATTTGAAGCACCCATTAAAAATAATTTAGCCACAAAGTTTTCTACTCAAGATCCAAAAAGTTGTACCTTGCATAATGATGATCCCTTTACACCAATGTTTTCTAGAAATTTTATTGTGGCCCTCAACTTCTCTTCCCTTAAGCCAAGAAGCTGAGGAGCATTGTAAATAACCTGAAAGTCATATTGGAGCAAGGCCGCCTTAAAATCAGTTGCCATTCTTTAGAAAACAATACTAAATTTACAGCAAAGATTAAATTCATAAACCAAATTTACATGATGTCACCCTATATGCTTATCCAGGTTATGAATCTAATCAAGGCCTCTTATCCTACCTTCATACTCCAACATTCTTCTTGCTAAAGCTAAGCCAGTCTTAACTCCAAAATCACCATTAAAAAGCATTTAAAATGAGAGAAACAGAAGGAATGTGTACTTAGACTGCTTGCTCTTAAAAATTTCAGAACCATCTAATGTATGGATCACAAGTCAACTGAAGTGGACCAGTCAAGTATAGTTAGGAACTCACTTTACCCATATCTTCTTTTTCCAAACCAAGCTTTAAAAGAAACTTCACTTTCAGTCCAATATTCATTCTATTTTTCAACAACTGTGGATGCCTTCGAAAGAGCTTGCCCATTAAGCTGGGATCCACTCCCACACTTTCAAGCTGAGATACTGCTGGTCTAAAGTCCTGTAGTGAATGGAAGTCATATTTCTGACCAAATATAATTTTTAACTTTGAGTACAGCATTAGTTAATCAAATTGAAAATAATGAAGCACCAAAGATAGATCATATGCACTCAATGGATCTTATATGTAGCCACAAACAACAGCATGAAAGAAGGTGAAAAAAGACATATGTAAGACAAATCATGCTTTATCTATTTTAGGGTTCAAGCGCTTCATCACAATAACAAAGCAGGAAAGAGAAGCTAAATACAATCATACAATTTTCTAGAGAAGTATGAAAAGAAAAAAGTAATTGGGATTTGAAAAATCTAAGAAGAGAAATCTGTGACCATAAATTCAGCTATATACTGTTTATTTTGTGTTGAATCTTGTTGGCATGAAAATTTTAGACAATCTATAATTCTTCTTTTGCAGAAATAAGTTAATAACTTATTTGATTAACCAAGAATTGCTTTACTCAGTTTAATTCCATGAAAGTCTTAGAATCAAACTCCCAAATTTGCCAACATGTGCGTACACAAGGGCTATATGCTCTTCAAGGTTTAAGCCTCACTTGTTTGTGTGATGATGCCCCACCTCAACCATTAGACCACAGCTTACTAGATTTGAATAATAAGGTAAACATTTGATTTGGGCAAAGCTCATGGAAAACATGCGATTAGGGGTGTGGGTGTGGGTGGTCCTAGTTCCTTAATTTGGTTGGACTCAACCCCTAAATCCAAGTCCCCCATGGCAACACATAATAGTGGGTTTATGTCATCCATGTTGATGTGAACAAGGCATACTCCCTAACTAGTTTCATATTAGGTCCTATTTACACTAGTATACTTAAGTTTACTTAGGGCATTTACTTTTTGTCTTGGGTCATTTAATGTTTGTATCTCAAGTCATAGGAATAAGACACTTTGTCATGATTTGAGTTGGTTGTAGGTCTCAACCTTGCCTACATATACAAGGGTCTTTTTTGCATCATTAGCGTACAACAGAAAAATGCAATTTCTCAATGGGCAAAGGTACATCTTTAACACATGTGTGAAGTCAGCAAGTACAAAAGTTTCTAAAGGGGCCAAGCCCCAATCATATCAATGACCAAGGGCTAATCCTAAGTTGTTAGTCACGTAGGGGGGCAACCCCTAGTACGAGCTAGCCACATGTGCTTAACCCCAACCAACGATCATGCCACCACAAGCAGAGCAATCCACCACCCAATCACCTCCTTCTTGCCGCCTCCACTCTACCAATGCATAGTTCACTCTACCATTGTCACCGAGCTTAGGGAGTGATGCTATCCAAATCAACCAACTAGCCATTGAAGCACCACCCTGTCACTACTGCAATAGCAAGAGGTTAATTTTTTCTAGCCTAAAGGAGCAAGTGTTTTCAAGAGGCATAATTATCACCCACAATATCACATTTTCATGTCCTTATAGGCATTGGAAAGCTATTTTCAAGCACTTCACAGCCATCCACTTGGTTTTTCTACATTTTCCCCAAGTACTTGTTATTTCAGTTTGAAGTCAATTTTTTTTGTTTCGCCTTGTACTTTGGACAATTTGCAAAATATGGAGCCATTTTTATGCTACAAGGGTTCCAATGTCATGTGTTTTTATCTCTAATTGGTACATGAGGAATCTATAATTGTAAAATCATGGAATTTTCAATTCATTCTTCTATAATCACCCTGAAAAAAGGTAACTATAAGTCTTGGCAAAACATCCTAAAACATCTCAAGTGGCTCCATCTCTTGCCCCATATCTATGGACTTATTCCTAAACCAAATACTTATCACTGAAAGATAGCATGGGCTAACAAGAATGATCATGTCCTAGGGTTGATTGATTCTATTATTAGAGATGACACCTTTTGGGAGATCTTTGATATTATCTTAGAGACTAAGTGTCCACTTATAGTTTGGACCAAAATTTGGGAGATTCATGGAGGCCCACATCATTCTTCATTCCCCAAATGATCATATTATAGATATCTTGTACCCTTTGATGATTGTGATAACCTACCATATGACAATGATAGAAAAAAGGAGCTTGATTATTTGGCAAGTCTTGATCATTGTGAAGGCATTGAAGCTTCTCTTAATGCTTCTTCTTGGAAATCTTACATTATGAACACCTGCATGCAATTTCCTTTGATAAAAATCAGACTATCAATCTTGAAGCACCTTGGATGAAGCATGAAAGACATGATACAACTCTTAGTGTCTTATCAAACTGCTATATATTGCTCTTATGATGACTGAAACTCCAACTGAGAGCTGCTGGCATGCCTGCAACAAAACTGCTGGGAAAATCCAGCAATAAATCCTTGTAAATCTGCTGTTATCTTCTATAGGCTTGATGGAGCATCAACTTTCACCTCTTGGAAATTCAAAGTTCTTATTGCCTTAGAAGAAAATGATTGTAAATGATAATCAAATCTTCTATCAAATTGAGAGGCTAAGGGTTCTAAGGAGATTCTAATTGTAAGAATTCTACAAATATTCTAAGTCAGATTTTCGATTCTCAGATTTTATTTTTCCTGAATGTGCTGATTGCAAAACATTAATGATTTCGATGACTGCATATCAATGAAAGAACAAAGTTAAATACCTTTTGGAGACTCACCTCTAAGGGATGCGTCTCATGAGAGGACATGTCTCCACAAGTGGAGACACGTCCACTCATGGGACGTGTCCCTTTGAGCGCGTGAGTCTCAAAGAAAACCGACTAACACTCGGTTAACAAGATTAATATAAATAAGCCTTCAAACATGACAGATATTTATACGAGTCTATTCAATGCAGAATTTGAACACCATTTGTTATATCGAATTTATGCATGCATATAAATTCAATTTTATTTATTTTCCAGAAATATATTTAAGGATTAAATTCGATCACATACAAATGATGATGATGCTATTTAGCAATCATCATTTATATCTGACCGAAGCTATATCCCATTAACACTCCCTCTTAGCTAGGGAAGATATTTCAAATCAAATAAGTGGAGATATCACCTTTACACGTGATATCGAAGATATGATATGTTTTCTCAAAGTTGTCAAGTCACATGACATTCTTCATAACACATCTTCATTATGGTATGTGCACTAACATCAAGTCACATGATGTCTACCATAATTCATGGCATATCCACGGATATAAATATCCACCATGATTATCTCTTGAGGATCACAATGATCTTCAGATGATATCAAGTCCCATGATATCCATCAAAGTGTCCAAGAGATACTATCATGACATGTCCACAGATATCAAGTCACATGATATCTATCATGATAGTTTATCATTGTAGAGTCGTCACTTTACAATGTCAAATACAAGTGTTCATTATTAGAAAGATCGTCACCTTTCAATAATGTACACAGGGGAATAGGCCCATAAAGTCATGGAGTCACACACATGACAAAAGAGTTTACACATTAAACATCTTTATATATTAGTACAATTTTATAAACAATTTGTATTTCAAACATAAATAACAAATTACATTTCAACCATACCAGTTTCTTCTGAAGTGCTCTACCTTGATTCGGAGAGAGGCTTGGTGAGAATGTTTGCAATTTGATCATTTGTACTAATATACTCCAACTGAATCACTTTCCTTTCCACCATATCTCTTACATAATGATAGGGGATCTCAATGTGCTTAGATCTATCATGAAAGACAGGATTTACAGAGAATTTGATGCAACTCTGATTATCACAATGAATAATTGTAGGATTCAAGGGCTCACCAAAGAGTCCCACAAGCAATTTACGAAGCCAAACTACTTCTCTTGCTCCCATTGAGGCTGCAATGTATTCAACTTCTGTTGAGCTCTGTGCAACTGAAGATTGTTTTCTGCAAATCCAGGAAATCATAGCTGAACCTAAACTGAAGCAACATCCTGATGTGCTTTTTCGATTGATTACACTTCCAGCCCAATCTGAATCAGAGTACCCATGAAGATCTAGTTGATCATTCTTGTAAAGAAGACCATATCCAATAGTGCCTTGAAGATATCTCAAAATATGTTTCACAACCATTAAGTGAATTTCCTTTGGCTCACACATGAACTGGCTGAGAACATTCACTGCATAGCAAATATCAGGTCTGGTGTTGACCAGATACATCAAGGATCCAATCATCTGTCTGTAAAGGGTTGGATCTACACACTTGGATTCTGCTGCTGCTTCTTTCAATTTGTGAAGGTTGGTTTCCATAGGTGTAGACATCGGTCTACAGTCCAACATTCCAAATCTCTTCAAAATATCAATAGTATACTTCCCTTGGTTTAGTATGATGCCCTCTGATTTCTGCCATACTTCTAAACCTAGGAATTAGTGTAGAATGCCCAAGTCTTTCATGTCAAATTCAGAAATTAGATCCTACTTCCCTTGAGCAATGAGTTGATCTTCTCCTGTTATTAGTAGATCATCAACATATAAAATAATTATTAGCATATCACCTTTGATTACCTTGAAGTAGAGATTGGAGTCAGCATCATTCTTGGAAAATCCTAATCCCAAGAGATAGCTGTCAATTCTTTCATACCAGACCCTGGGAGCCTATTTAAGTCCATAGAGGGCTTTCTTCAGTCTGCATACATGTGAGTCAGGTTTATGTATTACAAAACCTTTGGGCTGTTCCAACTAGACTTCTTCTTCAATGGTTCCATTCAGGAAGGCAGTTTTCACATCCATTTGATGGATCTTCCAACCTTTAGTTGCTGCAATGGCTAACACTGCTCTCACTGATGTGTAACGAGCAACAGGTGCAAATGTTTCTTCGTAATCAATGCCTTCCTTTTGAGAAAAACCTCTTGCCACAAAACGTGCTTTATGTTTTTCTATACTGCCATCAGCAGCATGCTTGATTTTGAAGAGCCATTTGGAAGAGACAACAGATTTCTCTTTTGGTCTAGGCACTATATCCCATACATCATTCTTTAGAATGGACTGATATTCCTCCGTCATTGCATCTTTCCATGCTTGATGTCTGAAGGCTTCTGAAACACTGACAAGTTATGAATTTATGATGTTGTTCATTAGAGCAACATAGCTAGAGAACCGTTTGGGTCTTTTACTTTCCCTAAACGTTCCTTTGGGTGCTGCAAGATTCTCAGCTTCTTTGATCATCTTTCTAGCCCAAAGTGGCCTCTTTCTACCGTTGTCACCTGTATTCTCATCTGATGTAGATAGAAGTCCACTTGGCACTTCCTCAAGATGCTCCCTTTGAATCTCAGGAGCAAGTTCCATTTCAGGTACTCTAGGGGAATAGGTTTCTGTCTCACTAGAACTTCTTGCCCTCTTGAATGCAATGTCTTCTTCAAAGATGACATCCCTGCTCAATTCAATTTGATTCTGCCTGGGTATGAATATCTTGTAGGCTTTGGAGGTTTCACTATAACCCACAAATATTCCCTTCTTTCCAGAAGGTTCTAGTTTGAATCTCTTCTCTTTGGGCACATGAATATAGACAGGAGAGCCAAAAATCCTAAAATGACTAATGTCAGGTTTTAAACCAGTAAAGGCTTCTTCAGGAGTTTTGTTATCGAGATGTGAATGAGGACATCTATTCTGAATGTAGACAGCAGTCCTAGAGGCTTCTGCCCAGAAAGAGGTTTCAACGTTTTGGTCCAACAACATTCCCTTAGCAACGTCTACAATGGTTCTATTTTTTCTTTCAGCAACTCCATTCTGTTGAGGGTTGTAGCAACTATGAACTCCCTCTTAATTCCAGCACTCATGCAGAATTCTTTAAAAATTTCAAAGGTGTATTCTTTCCCATTGTCTATCCTTAAGGTTTTTATTTTCTTTCCGGAGAAGTTTTCAGAGAGGGCTTTAAACTCTTTGAACCTTTTGAGGATTTCTATTGACTCTTTACACTTAAGGAAATAGATCCAGGTTTTCCTAGAGAAGTCATCTACAAACATGACATAGTATAGAAATCCTGCTTTAGAGGGTACAGACATGGGTCCACATAAATCTGAGTGAACCAATTCTAACACATTTAGGGTTTTGCTCAAACTATTGGGAAAGGACCCCTTTGTATTCTTTCCTAAGGCACAACCTTTGCAAGTTCCTTCATGAGATGGTTTTAACTTAGGTAAGCTTGTTACAAGTTTTTCCACAGAAGGTAGGGCACGGAAATGAAGGTATCCTAATCTTCTATGCCAAATCTCATTTGAATCAAAGGTGTCAAGGGTAAGGGCTTGTTTGACTTCAGTGCATAGTTTGTAAAGGTACCCTTGTCTCACACCTATGATTTGGGCTTTCTTGATTGTTGAGTTCTTAGGCCATGCTAGAACTTTCCCATCCATAAAGGTAACTCTATAACCATTGTCTTCAAGGGCAGAGATGGATATAAGATTCCTCTTTATTCCAAGTACAAATAAGACTCCAGTGAGTTGAAGGGAGAGACCAGATTTCAATGTGATGGAACAAGTTCCAACCCCTTTTACTTGATGTGTAGAGTCATCCCCAATTGTTACATCTTCATCAAACTCTTCAGTCATAGTGACTAAGTGTTCTCTAAACCCTGTGATGTGCCTCAAAGAACCACTATCAATCACCCAGTTGTTGATATTGTTAGATACTTGACTAGATAAGGCTGAATAGAACACAAAGTTCTCAGATTCATGATCTGAATTTGTCTTTCCTACTTTGGAAAACGATGCTTGTTGCTTTGATCTGTCAGGGCACTTCATTGCATAGTGGCCATATTGATCACATCTAAAGCATTGCACTTGAGAGATGTCTGTCTTCTTAGAAGATCCCTTTCCATTGGAATTTCTCTTTCTTTTAAAAGATCCTTTCTTGTAGGAGTTTTTCTTATTCCTTTTATTAGACGATGTGTTGAGTACATGAATGTCTTCATCTATGTGTTTTTGTTTATTCTCTTTTGAGGAAAGTCTTGTTTCTTCTTGAAGGTAGTCAGTTCTTAGCCTATCAAACTTAGGGAGTTTAGATCTTGCACTTATTCCTTGAACAAATGACTCCCATGAGTTTGGTAGGCCTCCTAGAGCAATTAGGGTTAATTCTTTGCTATCAATTTGATATCCAATTGTGGATAATTGATCCCTTAGTTCAATGATCCTCATGAAGTATGCATTAATGGACTCTCCTTTGTTTATTTGAGCATTGTTGATTTGCCTCTTTAATGCAAGAGTCCTACTGGTGTTGTTGATCTCATAGGTACTCTCAAGAGATTTGTACATATGGTATGCAGTTTCATGTTTTGCTAGGATAGGCACTATATGATTCCTAAATGCATCCACTAGGATTTTCATGGCCTTTTCATTGTTTTCAATCCAATGAGTTTTCTCAGGTTCAGCCTCTGGTTCCTTTTTATTTTCCTTCACAAGTGAGTCCAATTTATTCTCTCTAAGGATCATCATGATTCTAAATTTCCATGATGTGAAGTTGTCTGCTCCTGCAAGACGATCTTCAAATCTGATCACACTTGACATTATGAAGAATGTGATGTGAATTCGATTTTTTTTTAAAATAAGAATTTTCTAGAGCAATCTGATATCTAGATTTGATTGGATACACACAACGTGGCTCTGATACCATGTAAATGATAATCAAATCTTCTATCAAGTTGAGAGGCTAAGGGTTCTAAGGAGATTCTAATTGTAAGAATTCTACAAATATTCTAAGTCAGATTTTCGATTCTCAGATTTTATTTTTCCTAAATGTGTTGATTGCAAAACATTAATGATTTCGATGACTGCATATCAATGAAAGAACAAAGTTAAATACCTTTTGGAGACTCACCTCTAAGGGATGTGTCTCATGAGAAGACGTGTCTCCACAAGTGGAGACACGTCCGCTCATGGGACGTGTCCCTTTGAGCGCGTGAGTCTCAAAGAAAACCGACTAACACTCGGTTAACAAGATTAATATAAATAAGCCTTCAAACATGACAGATATTTATATGAGTCTATTCAATGCAGAATTTGAACACCATTTGTTATATCGAATTTATGCATGCATATAAATTCGATTTTATTTATTTTCCAGAAATATATTTAAGGATTAAATTCGATCACATACAAATGATGATGATGCTATTTAGCAATCATCATTTAAATCTGACTGAAGCTATATCCCATTAACAATGATCTTCTAGATTTCGTGGAAAATGATGTGCCCGAGCCATTTGATGATGCTGAGAAAATTCAATGGAAGAAAAATGGCACGGAGGCTAGAAAGATCATGATAGACTCCGTGAAGGATCATCTAGTTCCAATTATCTCCAAGATGAAGACAGCCAAAAATATGTTTGAGGCTCTACAAGGATTGTATGAGATCAACAATACCAGCAAAGCCCTTGCTTTGAGACAACAGCTCCATCATATAAAAATGGCTAAAGAAGATTCAATCATCTCCTTCTTCATGAAGATTGTTGAATTGAGAGATCAGCTATGCACTATTGGAGACACAGTCGAAAATAGAGATCTGATTATGTTAGCACTAAATGGTCTTCCTCAATCTTGGGAGCCTTTTATTCAAAGCATTAGTGGGAGATCTAAGTTGCCCAAGTTTGATCCTCTTCGAGCTGATTGTATTCAAGAAGAGTCCAGGTTGGCAGCAAGAGGAAATGAGCAAAATTCTCATAATGAAGAAAGTCATGTACTTGCTGCTCAAGCTTCTAGAAGAAAAGGAAGAGAAGAGAAAAGAGGCAATTTCAAGAGGAATAGAGACAGAAAATCAAATTTTGTTCCAAAACCAAAGAAGAAGAAGGACCTCTCTCACATTCAATGTTACAGGTGTGACAAGTGTGATACTATGCTCGAGATTGCATATCAAAGCCTAAGCAACATGCCTCTACTGCAAATGTTGATGAAGTGTCACCTCAAAAGGAATCTAGAGATGACTCAGGGGGATTTCTATTCATCTCCGCTCTTTCAAGCAATGTTCCAACTGAAAGTGACACTTGGTTGATTGATAGTGGTGCTTCACGACATATTACAGGATATCGAGAGCATCTTTCAGACTTGGTAGAGAAAGAGACTAACTTGCAAGTGATAATCGGAGATGATGCTTGTTATTCCGTAGAAGGAGCTGAGGCCACTTCTCTTCAACTAGATTCAGGTATCCCTCTTCATTTGAGTGATGTTTTGTTTGTACTAGGGATCAAAAGAAATCTTGTCTCCATTTCAGCTTTGGAGGACAATGGATACAAGGTGTAATAAACTACCCCAAATTTTTTTCTGATTTTTCTCTATGATCGTCTGCTGTTTGTGTTTGATTCATGAAGTTTTTTGAAGGGTTTACATTGCTTGTTTAAATTTGAACATTGTGCATAAATAATAGTTACAGAAAGAGCATAAAGAAGCTAGAAATTAACACTTTCAGAAGCTAGATAATTTCTGATTTTTTTAATACATGTTTCAGTCATACAAAGGGACAAATTCAGAACTTTAAACTTAATATCAGACCTAGGAACAACTCAAACAGCAAACTGGAAGACTCCCTTGCAAGTACACCTTGTCCCAAGATTGTGAAATGAAGATACCTAGCTGTATAGAGTCAAACGGCAGGCCAAAGGGTATTATGAACTGAAGCTGGAACCACCTTTCACTCCTGAAATCATCTATGCACAGCAACCAAGGGGCCATACCACTCAAAGGGGCGATTTTGTTTGATAAAATTGTAGACTCCTCCAAAAAATCTAATATTGCATCAATAGGGTACCCTAGCATGGGAAAAAGTTTGAACCAATACCCATTTTCAAATCTTCAATCTTTTTTGACTTGTGAACAAAAACATGATTCTCCAGGCAAACTGAAAACTCCAGGAAAAAGCCAAAATATCACTCCAAACTGAAAACAAAGCACTCCACACCTGAAAATCCAATCCACACACCAAAAACCTACTGCAAACCAATCAAAAGTACTAAAATATCTTCATTCTTGAAAGCCCAATTGTGTTGTATGTCTGGAAACACCCTACACCAGCCTGAGCAAGGTCTTTCACTGCCAGGGCTGATCTTAGAACTGAGGGGTATCGTCCTCAACTCCGTCCTGCAAGTCTCTGGCTTCAAACCAGCAGCATAACACCATAAACAACATCCAGCATCATCAGAAAAAGAGCCTCCAAAAGAGTTTTATGTTTCTTCATTGAGATGGCGGCCTAAACCCTAAACCCACACCTTTTCAAAGTTTTGTTTGTTTTTCATTTGTTTGAAATATTTCTCCAAAAGGGGCGCCTAAGGTGAGGGTCATTTAATTTTTTAACTTTTAAAAACATCTTTAAGTGATAACACTAGGTGCCTTGGTCACTTTTAAGTCCCCTTATGACCCCTTAACTTAGCTTTATAACATAAAGTCACTTTTTAATAATCCCTTTAAAAAACATTAGCCAAACATCAAAATAATTTCACCAAGTGACTTTAGTCATCCAAATACACCAATACTGGCAAGATAGACTTGGTCCACGCACTGAAAAGGACTTACTATTTTTAGCAATATACTAAAAATAGCAAATCATCGTCCAAAGGCTCAAAACTGGAGGCAACTGAAATGCATTGTAGCTCAATGCAGGCAACCCTCAACCACTGACCCCTGCTAAAAATAGTAAAGACGTGGCAAAAACACCAACTCAACTGGAATTGAGTCCCCTAACTGAACCCCCTAGCCAACAAGAACCCAAAAATTGGCTAGAGGTAATGTCCACTGATACCTAACTAGGAGGGGACATTACACAAGGTTGCCTTTTCTGAAGGGAAAGTTCTTGCATGGCCTAAGAACTCTAGTATAAAATCAGCTCGTGTAATTGGAGTTCGTCAGGAGAGCCTATATAGATTATCATCCAGGCTTTATTGCACAACTCTATCAGTTTGAGTGAGCTATGGCACAAGAGACTTGCTCACTTACACTTCAGAGCCCTTCCATCCATGGAGAAGATGGTTACTGGTCTTCCTAAGCTTGGTCTGGAGCACGATGGCATTTGCAGAGGATGTGCACTTGGTAAGAATAGCAAGAGTCCCTTTCATAGTAGTGATAGTAGATCAAAAGGAATTTTAGATCTTGTTCATTCTGATTTATGTGGACCTATGTCTGTGACATCTTTGAGTGGATTTTGGTACTATGTGATTTTCATTGATGATTATTCTCGAAAGACTTGGATTTACTTCTTGAAATCTAAGGAGTCTGAAGAAGTACTTGATAGATTCAAAGAATTCAAGGCTCAAGTTGAAAACATGTCCGGAAAAAAAATTAAAGTCCTAAGATCAGACAATGGAGGAGAATACACTTCTGAAGGTTTTCATAATTTTTGCATTGAGGCAAGAATTAAGAGGGAGTTTTGTGTTCCGTACAACCCTCAACAAAATGGAGTTGTCGAAAGAAAGAACAGATCCATAGCTGAGGCAGCCAAGGCTATGATTCATGATCAATATTTATAGACTTTCCTATGGGCAAAAGCTTCCAAAACCGTTGTGTATGTTCAGAACAGAAGCCCTCATCGAATATTGGGAAACATGACTCCTAAAGAGGCCTTCACAGGTGTGACACCTGAGGTTAGTCATTTAAGAATTTTTGGTTATCTTGTTTACATTCATGTGCCTAAGGATAAAAGATCAAAGCTAGAACCTTCAGGCAAGAAAGGTATATTCATGGGATACAATGAGTCTTCAAAGGCCTACAGAGTCTACATTCTAGGGCAGAAATAGATTGAGATCAGCAGGGATGTCTCCTTTGAAGAGGAAGTAGCCTTCAAAAGATCTAAAGGATCTTACATGGAGATAGACAGTGAAGAGCAGGAGATTCCTCAAGATATGGACATATCTCGTGATCATGCTCTTGACATTCAGAGGGAGTCCAACGAACCAGTCGAGACTATTGATCCAGTTGATCCTATAGAACCAATTGATGGGCCTAGAGACATTGCAGTAGGTCGGAAGAGGCAGAAAAGTATGCAGCTCCTCAAGGCACCTTTAGGGAAAGCAAGAAACTGCAAAAGTTTCCAGGTTATGTGGCATTGATGAGTCACATCATTGATTATGAACCTTCCAGTTTTGAGGAGGCATCCATCCAACCAACAGGTATGGAGAGATGCAATGACAGAAGAGTATCAGTCCATCATTAAGAATGATATATGGGATGTTGTTCTGAGACCTAAAGGGAAATCAATAGTGTCTTCCAAATGGATCTACAAAATCAAGCATGCAGCTAATGATAGCATTGAGAAACACAGGGCAAGATTTGTGGCAAGAGGCTTCTCTCAGAAGGAGGGAATAGATTATGAGGAAACATTTGCTCCTGTTGCTCGATACACTTCTATCAGGACAATTATTGCAATTGCATCCGCTAAAGGCTGGAAGTTACATCAAATGGACGTAAAGACTACATTTCTTAATGGTGTGATTGAAGAAGAAGTGTACATTGAGCAGCCAGATGGTTTTGTGATTCATGGGAAGGAGTCTCATGTATGCAAATTGAAGAAGGCATTATATGGCCTTAAGCAAGCACCTTGTGCATGGTATGAAAGGATTGATAAATATTTGATGAGCTTGGGATTCTCCAAGAATGATGCAGATTCCAATCTTTACTTCAAGATAGTTGATGGTGAGGCTTTGATATTGGTTTTTTATGTTGACGATGTTGGCGTTTAAATTCGCACCTCTGGAATGTGAATTTGAAACGGACAGCTATGCACAGTAAAACTGCTCTTCAAATTAGGAGGGGAAGCTCCCTCTTGTTGATGGTGTTTAAGAAAGTAAACTAAAACTTAGTTGCCTATCATTTTGGTTCAGCTAGAGCACGAGGTTTATAAAACTCAAGAAGACGCAACTGAGATTTTCTGATTAAGAATTCCAACTACAACTAACCTACGCTAAAGACGTTTCTAACTTCTCAAGTAATACGCAAAGCAAGAGAATTAGAAATGAACAAGGTTTGATTCTCTAACAAAAATGCTTAAATAAACTATTTCCCAACATACATCTACTTACTTTCAATGTAGGCTGAAATTAAGATCACAAAAGCATAACACAAAAGACAGAAACTTGAGACATTATATCAAGGCTAAGGAGGCTCAAGACTTTATTTCTCAAACTTCTAGAACAAAAGATTACACTAAACACATGCATGGAACAAGAACTTGTAGCTAAAGAGGCTTGCAAACTTGTTCTTACACAAAAGGGACAGCGATTACAACAACTACTTGTTGGCTAAAAGAGACAAAGCAATTCGCTATCATAAACACAATTGAACAACACTTAATAACAATAGAAGGCACTTAGGCTCAGCGTTTTGTTATCAATAGCATGGTTAAAGAAAACTAATGAGCAAAGGCTCTTATTTATAGGCAAGCAGAGGAGTAGGGAACCCTAAAATCTCCTTGCTTTCACAATCTAGGGCTTGCTCAGCAAGCAAGCTTTATTTCTAAATCTAGAAAGAAAATAACATCTAACACCTAAGAAAATAGGAAAAGTAGGAAATGCCAACTATCACAATTTATCTTCTTTCTCTTCTTCAAAGCATGGATAAGGATTGTTCCAAGAATAAAAAGAAAGCGGAAAGAAAGCTTCTAGAAGAAAGTTGTTTTAATTCTATCTTTGGAGATCTTTGTTGTCCTGATAAGATAACTCATCTACGGGTATTTTGGGAAACCAAATCCACCAAAAAGCTAGCTTTATCAGGTGTGTTGATACTAAGGCAATATTCTGATTCTCCAAGATCTCCTTGCCTTTTGTGATCAAACTTAGAGAATATTTCACTTCTTTGGCTACTTTATGAGTTCTATTCTTGAAAAACATCGCTGCCCCAAAAGATGACTCACTAATTGATAACTCGGTAGCTCTACAACTTTATGCTTCTAACACTTTTGATTTCCAACGGAAGAGTATTGCACAACCCTTTTCTGATACCTTCCCTTTTTGCTCATATCACACCTTTTCATGCTCTTCAACTAAGATGATGAAGTTTTTTGTCCATGGTGGTATTGAAAAAGCACTTCTCAACATCGTTGGGCCTGCGGCTACGAGATACAATACTGACTTGGTTTTGAATCCCATGGGAGAGTATTGCATGCTGAGAAACTTGAATTTTGGCAGTAAACTCAACTATATTCAGACAAGTTTTGCACAACTTTCTAATTTTAGCTTGCTGGTTTTCTTCTTCAAACGGACGAATTTTTTTTGTCGGAGACATGGGTTTTGTTCAGAATTTCGTTACAAGAAGACCCAGATCATCCGTTTTTTAAAATTTTGAGTGTAGACTGAAAAAGCAACAAATCCTAATTTCTTCAAATTTCCTCGAAAAAAGCTGGCACCTAGGTTTTGTTTAGAAGCACATTTGGAACGAACCCAGTTGATCAAATGTGAAAAATATTGAAGGATGATCGAAAAAGCAGCAAACCCTAGAATCTGAAATTTTCTTGAAAAAAGTTGAGATCTGGGTTTTCTTCAAAAGACTATTTCAAGAGGACCCAGATGATCGAAATTTGCAAACTCTGAAGATTTCATTGACATGCAAGGAAAAAACAGCTGCTGCAATTTGATAAATTTCTTCAAAAATTCTTCAGAAGAGTGAGATGAAAAACCCCAGATGGCTGAAAATTGAAACCCTTGACCTTCTTCAAAAATTCGATGTTCTAGATGAAAAAAGCATGAAAAAGCAAGGTCTTATATTGCTGGTCTGAAAATTATTCTTGAAAATCAGCAACCTTGAGCTCTTGAATCTTGAAATAAAACCTCAAAGTTGCTGCTCCACTTTTCTCCTTTGGACGCCACTTGCAATAATGATGAGAATTGAAAGGGAGAGAAGTCTTAAATAGATTTAGGGCTTGAAATAGCTTTGTTTTCTTTTGCTTTAATCTTCAAACCCTAAACTCAGCTTGTTCAATGAATTTAGACATTCATCTTTCAACTTGCAATTTTGAAAATGTGAAAATTTTGACTAAAGCATGGCAAGTTGGGCGCCCTTCTTGGCTAGGGGCGCCAACTTCTTCCAGACTTAAACCATTTTTTGGAGTTTAACTTTTCTCAATTTTGAACCCCTGTTTGGCCTTCGATCTCTAGCTTCCAGGTTGATCGGATGGATGAGCTGGATGATTCATCGCAAAGCTTGACTGATCCTGAGGAGATCACCCTGGAGGCACTTCTGGCTAAAAACTTCGATTTGACCTTCAAATTCATGGGAGCCTATTTCCTCCAGGGGCTCTGAACTTTCACAGTGTTAGCCATTTTTGCATGATTTTCAAGTTCTTTATTTCCCTTTGATCTTCTGATGAAATTCTAATTCCGAGAGCTACGCTAATCGAATCGACTGACTGATTGCTTCGTTGGATAGCTTAACTAAATCAGACAAGACGATCTTGGAGGCTGTGTTGGCAAATTCTATCATCTCAGACCTCAAAAGCTTAGGCGCCCTTCTTCACCAGGGGCGCCCATGTTTACCAGACTTAGAATATTTTTCATTAGATTTTATCTTCAAATTCAAACCTTCATCCTATACCTTCACCTTGATCTGGATTTGCCAGAGAATGACAAGTCGGATGCTTTGACGAAGACACCCATTGCGAAGCTGTCTGAATTCTGGAGAGATTGAGCACATTTGCAAACCCTTATTGCTGAGTTAGGCCCCTCAAAAAGCTAGGCGCCCCTAGGCACCAGGAGCACTGAAAGTTCCCAGAGTTAGAAAAATTCTCTGATATTCTCATGATTTTCACTTCACCTTTTGGTTGAAGCCTCTCCGTTTGATATCGAATTCCGGGAGATTGAATGATCTAATGACTGCATTGCCAGATTCACTGCAGAGCTAGGAGGATTCTAAATTACTTTGACTGAGAGCTCAAACCTTAATTTTATCATTTAATGCCCTAAAAAGATGGGCGCCTATTCCCTTTTGGGGCGCCCATGGCAAGCAAACTTAGAATATTTTCCACAGTTTTAACCTTCCTCGTCCATCGTGCTTGTTCATCAACTCACCTTTTGCCCAGTGCTTGAGTGTTGAATCTAACGCCTAGCAGTTGACTGACCTCCATTGATGACTTCGGAGCTCCTAATATGTTTCTAAAAAAGCAAAATAGACCCACTAGGGCAAAACTGATCTTTTTGAGATTCTGACTACACTAGCCTGATATGGAAGTATTTTGAGCCAATCAAAATTAGTTTGGACCCTGGTGGACAAACTTTCTATTTTTAGAAAATTTTGTCAGTATCTGTTTCGAAAGAAACCTAGAAAAACCCAAAAAAAGTTACTATTTTAGAAAATTTCTAAAAATAGCAGTTTTCCTAAAAAGTAGGGATGAAAAACTGAGATTTGGGTTTTGTTTATTAGGTCACTCTGAGCAGACCCAAATCGTCAGATTTGGAAATTTCAAGTTTTTACCCCTCATGCAAGACATAAAAACCCAAATTTTGACCTTTTTGACAAATTTGACAAGACTTTTACTCATTTCTTCAAAATATCTAAGTGTAGCAAAAATTTTAATTTAGGGCAGACGATTTATTTCTCACTAGAGCAGAATATCTCATTGTCAAATTCAAGAAAGAGTTAGCCTCCGAGTTTGAGATGAAGGATCTTGGTCTCATGCATTACTTCTTGGGATTGGAAGTGTGGCAAAGACCTAATGAGATTATTCTAAGTCAAGGAAAATACACTATAGACATCTTGAGGAGATTTGGGATGATGGACTGCAAGTCCATGTCTACACCTATGGAGACAAATTTGAAGAAGTTGAGTGACTCAGCAGCTGATTCATATTTGGTAGATCCCACCATGTATAGACAATTGATTGGATCATTGATGTATCTAGTCAACACTGGGCCCGAAATTTGTTATGCAGTAAGTGCTCTTAGTCAATTCATGTGTGAGCTAAGACAAATACACTTAGTTGCAACAAAGCATATTCTGAGATACTTGTGTGGCACTGTGGGATATGGCTTGAGATATACTCCTAGTGAAGATTTGAAGTTACAAGGTTATTTTGATTCTGATTGGGCCGGGAGTGTAACTGATAGGAAGAGCACCTCTAGATGTTGCTTTAGTTTGGGGTCCGCCATGATTTCTTGGTGTAGCAAGAAGCAAACTTCTATGGCTCTAAGCACTGTAGAGGCTGAATATATTGCAGCATGTGTGGCAGCTCCAGAAGAAGTGTGGCTTCGAAAGCTCCTTGCAGAATTGTTTGGGCAAACATTGGAGCCGACTATGATTCATTGTGATAATCAAAGTTGTGTGAAGCTCTCAGTAAATCCAGTGTTTCATGATAGGACAAAGCATGTGGAGATCAAGTATCATTACATCAGAGATATGGTGTCAAGGAAAGCAATTCAACTCAAGTACATTTGCACTGATGATCAGACGGTTGATATTCTCACCAAGCCTCTTTCCAGAGTGAAGTTTGCACATTTCCGAGAGAAGCTTGGGGTAGTGGAGAATGTCGCCCTGGCCGAGAGGGAGACTCAACATTAGTGAGCTTTGCTATAATGCATATTTCTCTAAGACGGAAAAATATGAGGTGAAAGCCCTCGTACATCTCTGAGACAAAGATGTGTTTCTTTCCACACATGGGAGTAGCCATTGTGGACGTCATATTGAGAGACTCCATGACGACATCACGTTGAGAGACTCCATGATGGACCCTTGTACTTGTGTTATCTACACATGGGAGTAGCCATTGTGGATGTCATGTTGAAAGACTCCATGATGACATCATGTTGAGAGACTCCGTGATGAACACTTGTACATATGTTTCTTTCCACACATGGGAGTAACCATGGTGGATGTCATGTTGAGAGACTCCATGATAAACATCACGTTGAGAGACTCCGTGATGAACTCTTGTACATCTTTGAGACTGAGATGTGGTTTTCCACAATGGGTGTAACCATTGTGAGCATCATGTCGAGAGAGTCCATGACAAGGATATGTGGAAAATACCTCCCTAGCTAAGAGGGAGTGTTAATGTTTGTAGCGGCGGGAGATATTTTCTCAATAATTAAATTTAAATTTAAAACAAATAATCCTCAAGGCAGGTCGGCCTTGATTTACAAACAACATTTTATTTCTTTCTAGAGGTCAACCTAGAGAAGAGGTCGCCTAGATTGGTATATATGCAAGGTGAAGATCCTCCATTTGATCATCAATTCATTCTCAATTCAATTCGCACTTTAGCAGCAGATTGCCATCTTTAGCAGCAGATAAGATTTCAAGGAGAATTATATTCATTTGTATCAAGGAGAGGTTTCACTATTCATTGTAATAAATTCACCCTTGAATAAGGTCTGACTTGTAAGCAGATTTCTGCTCTTATTCTTTCAATATATAAGAGATATATTTTGTTGGGTTTTTCTCCCTCGAGAAGGAGGGTTTTCCCAGGGTAATTCAATGTGTTCTTTGTTAAGTGTGTTATATTTCTGCTTATTTACATATCTGGTCTAAAACTAACATGCAGAGGCCAGAGACATTTTGAAGTAACGGCTTCTATATTCTTCTTATGAGCATATATGAAGGAGAGATGGATGTACTTTCTCTTGTTGAAGACGTGTAGTGAGCTACAGTATTAACATAATTACTTTTTCTTATTGGTGCGACAGCTACAGGTTATGTGGCGCACTATGTGAAAGTTGTATTTATTCCTTGCCAGTAACGTTTTTGAAAGAGCTGAGGATGCCTTCATGAACTGTGACAGCTGCTTATTTAAGTTTATAACGTCTTATTTATTGTCTTCAGATTTCTTTCTGCCTGCTCTATTCATTTGTATCGATTTTATGACTCTTCAGAATTCCACTTGTGTCCTCCTCTCTCTAGCGTCGGTTTTTTCAAGTAAATTCTTAGCATTTCTTTTTATGGGCTCAGAATTAGTTCCTGATGAATTTAATTGAAGCGGCTCTTATCTGGAAGAAACGGTTCTTGTATTGAAAAATAATACCACCCTGACTATAATTCTCATGCTAGCGACCTGTGTAGAGTGGATGGTTTTTATTTTTAAATATCCTCTGTTATTTTCTTGAGACTTCCCTTTTGCATCGATTCATTATATATGAAGTGACGGTTTTAAAGATAAAAAGGTTGTGTAAGAAAGAGCTTTGAAGACCGATATAGCATTAAAGGGATGTGCCTTCTGTCATGCCTTTTTGTTACTTGAGACGTCTCTGAAATGGAATGGAAATGTGACACGTGCTGGGCATTGACAGTGAGGAGGTCATGATCTTCAAATTATATGCAGCCATTGTGATTTTTGAGTGGGCTTTTCTGTTGGTAATAGTTGGAGTTGAGCATGGTGTATTGGACATTTTTATCCTCTGGTCAAGCCATAAGCTGAGAAAAAACATATGTATTAAAAAGGCCATCGATATCCTTTATTGACTAAGTTTTGTGCATATAAAAAAAACCTGAAGTTGTCTGGCTGAGATGTGAAGCGTTGAATGCTTCATATTCATGTGGCTGTGAGTGTGCTATGTGGAGCTGTTGTCGAGGCTTTAGCTTCCTGTTGAAGTTCGGTGGAGCTCATTCCTTTTGCTGTGTGAATCTGATACGATTTGAATCCTTGTTTTGCTACAGCACTCCTTTGAAGGGTTCTGTTCATTTTTCAGAGCTGGATGATGTTTGATCATGTCTTCTAATGGGTTTGGTTTTATGTACTCAGAAAAAGTATAAGTTTATTATGGGTTTGTTCTGCCTGAGTATGAAGATTAGAGACCAAAGTTTTCTGAAGGTTGATAGTTTGCTTCAAATGAATGTCTCAGAGAGCTGTGATATTACTAGAGGTGCTGAAAGCTTGATCTTGAGTTGTATTCAGTTTGAAGGAGATTTCGGTTCGTGTGAGTGTGGAGTAGGTGATCTTGGGGGTGCAAGATAAAGGACGTGATATTTCAGTTTTTGTTTCAGGATAGTGTGTATTTATTTGAGGGCCTCACAGTTCATGTGAAGGCATTGCTTGAAACAGTGCTTTGGAGCTTTGTATCAGAAGTTTGGAGTTGGTGCTTCAGTGTATTCGGAGTTGGTGCTTCGAAGGAGGGTTGGTGCTCTCGATGGGTTGGTGCTCACTAAATGAAATCGAAGTTGGTGCTTCCAGTGAATTGGTGCTCACTTATGTAACAGGGTTGGTGCCCTTTGAAGATAAATAAAAGCAATATTTTGCCATGGTTTTTTACCCGAAAGGGTTTTCCACGTAATCCTGGTGTTCATCTTGCATTGGTGTTTTATGTTGCTGGTTTATGATCTGATTTCTGATTTATATGTTAAATCTGGTTTAAAAGTTTAAAAGTTCTGAAATACTGATTCACCGCCCCCTCCCCTCTCAGTATTTCCTGTGTGCTCCTCAAATAAATCTTGTATTCACACTTTGTCAGCATTAATCAAGGCGCTTCCACATACTCTAGAATCTAACTCCTTCAGTGCTCCTAGAATTGACCAACTTTCCCTAATTGTTACATAGAAGTTTGTATGCACAATATCATTCAAATTTCAAACAATCCTGCTTTTCTACATAAAGTTTCTATCCAAATCATCTACATAAAAATCATACTTGCAATCGCAAAAGAGTTTACATACCTTTTCAACATCATAGCAAAACAGTCCAGGAAACGATGTAATTATTTTGTCTATATCATCTGCACTTGCATTGAGGATCTTCAAGTAATCTATGACAGGCAAGAGATCTTTCTCCAGGTTACTGTCGATCAGTATCGGCCTCTTTACCAACAAGGGGCCAATATGCTTCTTCTCTATTCCTGCACCTACTAAGTAATCTACCAGTAGCCCAAGCTTCAGATTTACATTCTGAAGAAGTAAGGTTGGATGGCTAGTTATAAGAGTCTTCACATCTTTTAAAGATGAACCAATCTGTTGAAGAAAGTTCACAGTTCTCTGAAGTTCCAACTCAACACTCTGCCCAAGAACCTCTGGATATTTCACAATGATGGCTACAATTTCCTTCTGCAAAATACCAATGCTCTTGAGGTACTCTACCACTAATGCCAGACTGTCACATTGATAACTGAGGATTTGAGGCCAACTTGCAAGAACAGATGGAAGATGCTGTGATCTCACTCCAATACTTCTTAAGAACTCTACTTTTGCCATTGCAACATCAATTCCCCCTCCAGCATAAGGGATTACTTTCGGTATGTCAGATGCTTTCATGTTAAGAACCTGAAAATATACCACCAATCTCGCAATCCCTCTTCTCTCAGCACAAACATACACTTTACTTGCAATTGATGGATAGTCCAGAATTTTCCATGGGTCTTCCAAGCCGAATCCTGGTTTCCTTTCAAAAAGTACTGAAGGCTCTTTTATATTGTTTGCAACTTCCGATTGTTCAACGTCATCATCAATTTTCACTGTCCAAGGGAAAGCAATAATATAAAGTGAGATTTTGTATTCATCTGCCATTGTCATTGTACATATCTATAAAGAAATGTTATGTTACGCATACATCTAATGTACTTGCTTCCTTGATGTAAATTTTTAGTAGCAATGGATTGACAAGGTTACATACATACGGACCATCGCAGGTTAAACATGGTACCTGCCATTAATACTTGTATATGTATGAGTTGGTTCTATCAAGAGTTCTCCATCCACAAATTCAATATCATATGAGAATCAGACCTGAGCATATTTGGAGACCATGTATATTATTGAGAACATTAGTAGAGACATTCGAGATATGTGTGTGTGTGTGTGTGCGCGCGTGTGTGCTAATGACATTGGTTTTTCCTGGCATGAGATTCTTGCTGGTTATGTTGAGAGATTTGATGAAACTTTGAATAAATTTTGGCTTGTTTTTTTGAATGAAGTTTTGTGGTTTTTATGGAAGAAGAGGAATAAAGAGGTTTTCGAGAGCAAAAGAAGGCATCTTACTGAGTTTAATAGTGAACTCACTTTCTTGACTATTATGTTACAGGTATCGGCTGCTATGGAGATCCCAAAAGATCATTTCATGATCCTGCTAAAGGAAGGAGTCATGCTAATTTACAAATCTGACATTACATCAGCTCATTTCTTTCCTCAAGGGAGGAATAAACTGAACAAGGAGGAGCTGGAACTGCTGAACAAGTATTTGCAAGAGAGGAAGATGGGAAAAGAAGATCTGAAAGGAGACAAACCCATAGAAAAGGAGACTGATACGCCTGCTGTCATGAACATGGATCCTAATCTGATTTTGCCTCCTATTGGTGCATATGAAGTTGTGAAGGCAGAATGTAGTAACAATATAATAGGAGCTTGGGACTAGTTTATAGCTTGACTGTTTCTCCTATAATGTTTTGAACTGTAACTTGATCCCTGCTTTTGTCTTTTGATGGCTTGTAATCCTCTCTAAGACTTTCGGGGCCAGCAGCTCCAAATGATGTAATATCTTTTTTTAAACTATATTTAATATAAAAAAATATATATGCATATGTGTACTATATATATGTATATATATAGATGTGTGTTCTTGTAATAGCTTTCAGGTTCCTTCATGTATATAATGATGAAATATATTTTCTAAAAGAGAGTTGTATAATCCTAAGAGATCAATGTTTTTGTTCTCTACAGTTGTTTCGCGTAAGAATAACCGTTGACAAATAATTGCTCAAATTCAAATCGTCTGAAACAAAAACACCATTTATCCAACTGTGCAATTCGCAACAGCAAACATGCAATCTATTGGAACTAAAGAGGATGTATATTTGAAACGGAAGGCTTACCATTACCAATATCTTCAATTGTGTCTCGCTGCTCCGTTTTTTTTTCAGTCAAATTCTGCTTTGCCTCTCTTATGAGGTCGTCAATCAGCTTCCCAGCACATCTGATGAACTCAAATGCATAAGCTGTTGAAACACTCTTTTGCTCTAGCAAGTCCAGGAGTCCATTCATCGCATCTGCTCTGTCTCTAAGTGAAAGGTTAGGAGAACCCACAATTTGTAGAGCTTTCCTCTCAAGTGCAGTAGTTGAGGAACGGTTGCCCTTGTCAGTAGACCCCTTATTCCTATCACTTAGTCTGCTTGGCCGGGATGAGAGCATTAAGTCCTGTATTGCATCAAATTCATGTTTCTGCGTGGATATTTTATTAACATGATTTTCTTGTTGATTGTGTGAAGAAGAAGAAGCCATGCCCAAAAGGAGGACCCAATTACTCTTACGATTGAGCCTTGCCCTGTGAAAGCTGAATGCCGAATACCATCTTTTTGAGGTCCTGAGGGCAACATTTTGAGACCCAGAAATGCCTGAAAGAATGTCATGCCTTGAAATATAGGGACAACAAGAGAATGACATTGAACTTCAGCAGAAAATCTCTGAACCACCTATTGCCATTGCCCCTTTTGTTTTACTCTTCATCCTCATAGGCCAAGATTTAATTTCAACATTATCGACTTTCTTAGATTTCCCGAAACGAAGAACTCCTGAGGAGAAATGGCTGTAATTTTGAGGAATTTAATAGGAACGGTTCCCAGAAACGTGTTTCTCTGAAACAAGCTTAAGTACAAAGTGCATGTCATGGGAATTCAGTGATACAATTGCAAAGATTCAACAGCCGTGACTTCAAGGATCAGATTATTAGCTGGACGGTTTCGATACAGTATGGTTTTATAATCCACCCTATGAGAATCAATGTTTTTGATAGATTTGTCATTTATTAAAAATTTAAAATATAGGGCAATTAGTATAGAATAGATAAAGATAGTTTTTTGTTTTTTTAAATGTTTTTTTTTAAGTTATTATCAAAGTACTTATGTAATTGGTCTCAAATTTTGTTAAAAAGTTATTATCAAAGTATTTGTATAATTGATCTAATATAGTAAATTTCATATTCTAAAATAAAATGTAATTATCTTAATTTTGAAAAAGAAAACCTGAAATTAATTTTTTTTCAAATAAATAAATAAAAAGTGAAGGGTAAGAGAAAGTCAAATGTAAAGTAAATCTCAAATATATTTATGATCAAAAGGTATACTAAATTTCTTAAACCTTAAGAAGAATTATTAGACAATTGTGAGTCATTCATAAGAGTAGAGGAATTAAATAAAATTAGGTTTTCCAAGCGATTTTTGGTCTATTAGTGAGGTTAATGACACACAAAGAGATTTCAAAGATTAAATCTATTAGGTGAATATTTGTGGAATTTGGTGGAATGGATACTAAAATAAATGTTATAATGATTTTGAATTACATAAATAAATACAAAAAAAAAAAAATCAATTCACATTTGATATTAGAGTTGGGATAGATTAATTTACATATGAAATAGGACTAAAATAATGACAATAAATATGTGACTTGATGTTTATGAGGAGGAGATGGATTTGGCTTTTTATAAATGACTACTACCTAGAATAAATAAAAAATGACTAGACCAAGATAACTATGCTCTATGGCTTCTAGAATTGTCTAACCCTAGGCTATTTCCACACTTATGGAAATGATCTCTTAGCCTAGAAAATTGATATTATCTGCAAAAATAACCTTCTACTACAAATTCATTTGTAATGCCTAGAGACTTTTAACATAAGAGATTCACCTCAGGTGTCTAGACTAATAATGAAGAACTAGAAGTATTTGCAAACACCTATTGGATATTGCTAAGCAAGTATATTCTTCTTATGACGAGACCCTAGTTCCTATTTAATAGTTCTTATGACGAGAGTGTTCCTATTTAATTAGGGGCATCTTCTATATTGAAAATTTGAAGATGCACACCTAAGATACTCACCTTTATGTGTATGAAAGATAAAATATAGAAGATGCCCCTAATTAGGACAATCACAAATACATGGAATCTACAAAAAGTAAACAAGAACCTTGCCTCCCAAATGGCAAGAGCAAGTGATTAGCATGGAAGAACATAGAATAGCATGCTTAAATTAAAAATACAAAGAAAATGAGATCAAATATAACCACAAGATGTATTACCTAAATTGGTGCCCTCAATGGGACGGGACCTTTCCTTTGACATCATGATATACAAATCAAGTACGATCCACTAATATCTCTTTGTGAACAAAGGTATCATGCAATGATGGAACTTAAATTGGTGAACTTGTCTTTTCTTACTTTTGAGAGGTAGCTTGATCTATATCTTTTGAAACCTTTACCTCACTTTGATTCTCATTATGTATGTTTGTAATTATACCACCATATATTTCCCCATTTATGTGTACTTATATGTTTACTTTTCTTATTATTTATTATGTGTACTACATGATGTGATAGATGTAGATGCTTTGTTGATCACATAGCCATTGGTTGTCTTATCTCTATCCTTGGAAGAATCCTCTTTATCATGATGAGGTAATAAAGATAGAAATCTATAATCATTGATATCCTCAACTTGTATTACCTTCTTGTCAATTATATCTTAGATTTTACACTTGAGTTACATAAATCTACCCATAATATTTCCATGTATCTAATGATAATAGAAAATAAAGAAAACAAGTAATATGATTTTGTGTTGTTGATCTGTATATGGATCTAGACTAGATTGCAGTATTAAATGCTTAATTTCAACAACTTTGCGGAATTACAAATTCATGCATTTATTATCATAATTATGCATTAAAAACTGAAACTTAAAGTGACAAATTAGAACATAAGAGAGAGGAGAGAAGAAGTGCAAACAAATTGGTAACGGAGTTCGTCACAAACGTGACTACGTCTCCGGGTCCACTCCAATAGAGAGACCGATCCGATTAACTCCAAAATCAATTACAAATGATGCACGAAGACCATCAGTTCGGCAGCATAACAAGGCTCCGACGTACAACAATGGCTTGAAAAAAATCTCCAGCACCTCTCTTTCGTGTCACCTCAGCTTCAAGACTTCATCACCTGAAAAAAAAACTTAATCTCCACTCTCACCTCACACCCCTTTTTATACAACAAAATAACCCAATTTGGCCCTTAACCAAAAGATTTTACAATATTCCCCTTATCTCTCCAAAATACATAAAAATCTCTATTAAATCCCCTAAAAACAACCTAATCTCCCATATAATCTTTAATAATATTTTAGCCCCTTATTTTGTTGACTCGGGCTTTACAATTTTGGAAGAGTATTTTTTAATAAAAGGTTGTTTGTTTTTGTTTTAGGGGAGTTTGTTTTATTTTTTTAGGTATTCGGTTTTAAAAAACTAGACAAAACAAATCGACGCCAAATATGAGTTAGAGCCATCAAATGGCACAGTGGTGGATAAATATTTTGGGAACCTGGTTCCGGGTTCCACTCCCGGCCGTCGGCGTTTTACAAACAAACTCTAACAAAATAACAATAAAACAAACCACCACACTAAATATATTAGTGTGCCCTGCGTGGCCTATTGGTAGACCGGCTGGATAGGAAGGTAGAGGTTATGGGTTCGAGCCCCTTGCGGGCAGTTGAAACATTTTTTGCAACCAAATACAAACCGACGCCAACAATCGACAGGAGATTCCAAGACCACGTGCCGCACTAGGAGGGTGCCACGTGGCAGGCTCTAACTAGATAATCTCGACGTCGTACCTACTAACTCAGATGCCTACGTGTCTGCCACTGGATGATGACGTGTCGTGCCAACTGTGCGCTGACTCAGATGATGTGGACGATGACTGTGCGCTGACTGATGACGTGTCCCGTTGACTAGTGTACAGATGGACACGTGTCGCGATTCGATTCGTCCGTACGATGCTGATGTGGAAGCAACATGTCATATTTTGATTCGGCCATTTCACAGTCTGTACAGTACGGAATGCTGATGTCAGCATCCGTACGGTCCACCTCAAAGTCAACTACAAACTTTGACCACTAATAAGTTGAGCATACGATGTCAGATTTCGACGAAACGAACGCCATCGAAATTGTCTCGACGAGCTCTTCGTGATAATGCCAACTTCAAGAGCTTTTGACAACATCATTTTTTTTGCTTCCTGGATGCCCCTGATCCTAGTTTGATCGAAGGTTTGACTGGCCATAACTTGCACAAACGGACTCCTTTTCGCTCCGTTCAAGTTGCATTGGAATCAGGACGCTGAGATCTTTCTGATGGTGCAGATTCTGGAGAGAAATGGGACACTTCAATTTTCACTGAAAATATCCACCGGATTAGGCCTCCCCACTGAAGACCTTTTGGACCTCCAAAAGTGACATCTACTCTGACAATAAGTGAGGACTTGGCCTCCCCACTTGTCCTATATCCTCTGTACATCTGAAAACCTGGCTCACAAGCACAATCAAGACTGCAACAACATTGTTGAACATATACATTATTCTATCACTTCCATAAGCATCTACATCAATTGTCGTAGCCACTAACCAACAAAAATTGACTAGCATCAAGCTGAACAATAATGCAAAAATGAAAGAGAACAAGTCAACAAGATATCGATCCTTTACAATAGGAACATCTTTACCCAAGGAACCATCAATGCTTTCAAGCATAATTTTCTCGTGTTGTACTGTTGGTGCATCCTGCAACATCTGATCCTGGTTAGCTACTCCAAGTTCAAGTGTAGAGCCACCTGTACTGACAGACATAAGAGTTAACTCTTTACTTGCATTAATTACCCTCTTTAACTGCCCTGTGTTTGCAAAAGAATGATCAGTCTTAATCTTGTGAGAATGTACAATATACTGAATGTCATCCTTAAACAAGTGATAATGATTCTTTTCCCTATAGAAAATTGCTTTCCTGTCATATAAATAAGGGCTACCAAGCACTATCCCACAGATATCCAGTGGAACCACATCAAATTGTACTTCATCCACAAATTTACTAGTGATTGTGAATCTTAAGGTGCATTGTCTTGTTACTTGCAACTTATCGTTTTCACAAATCTAGCCTAGTGGATAAGGTTTCTTATGCTGTGTAGTTTTTAATCCCAAGTTTCTTACAACACTTTCAGAAATTAGATTAACTTGAGAACCACTATCTATGAGTGCATCAATTTTACTATTTTTAGCAACAACCCTTAAATGAAACAGCTCATTCCTTTTCACATCTTCAGAGAAATCATTAACTGTAGATGAAGAAGCACAACTAGCAACAGAAACACCAGAAATAGGAGCTTTACCTTTTAGGCCCATAGCTGTTATCTTATTCTCATCATCTGATTCTGAACCAAGATCCATAACAACATTCATGGCTTTCTCCTTACGTTTCTGTTTCTGATTATGTCTCTGAGCCCACTTAGGCCTCAGTTCTAGATGTAACTTCCAACAGTGATCTTCATCATGACCATTCTTGTCACAATGAGAGCAAGAAAGTTTCTCATCCTTCTTGACTGTAGCTGCCTTCTTTCCTTTCCCTGTCTCTGCATTCTTAGAAGATTTCTTTACATCATTATCAAACTTATCAATAAAAGATCCTTTACCCCTTGACTCTAAGTGTGTAGCTTGAACAGACACTTCATCCAAATTACAAGGGTTCAATACCAAAATGGAATGCCTAAGGTAGGAATGAAGACCTCCTATGTACTTCAACAACGTGTCCTGAGTGTACAAAGGAACATTCAAAGCAATAGCCCTTTTCCTGAATTCATGGGTTTACTCTTGGACAGTGTGACCTTTCCCTTGCCTAAACATTTGCCAGTCCATCATTAACTGTTGCATATGTCCTAGGGGATAAAATTGCTTCTTAAGAGCATTAATAAATTTTGTCCAAGTTAAACTGACTCTACCATGCTATGAAACTTCTGCCTTAGACTTACTCTCCCACCAGGTTAAAGTTGTACCTCCTAAACGAAGAGTAGCTAATTGGATCCTATCAACATCATCTAATAGGTTCTGGACTCTACAGTATACTTCAACTTGCTGAATCCAATCATCCAATTTTTCAGCATTAAGTTCACCACAATACTTAGGCAAGTCAAATTTTACATCCAATTTGATTTTAGGCTTATACCCACTCTTGAAAAGATTAGAAGAAATAGAATGAGGAGAAGATGGAGAAGAAGGAGAAGAGGGAGGAGAAGAAGAAGAGGGAGGATCTGGTTGCTTGTCACCATCTCCATGATGTTTCCCTTTCTTGTCTTTGCAATCTTCTTGCTTCGACGAACCTTCTTCATGTTCCTTTCGTTCTTGTCTCTCCTGAAAAAGAATATCCACCTTAGCCTTCATCTCGAGGAATGCTCTTCGAAATTCCTACTCACTGATCTCTTCAGGAACCTCCATCCCAGAAATTGACATCTTCAGAAATGTTCTACGCTTCCCGATCTCAGGATCAAAGTCTTCAAGCTTGCCTTCACCCTTCTGAATCCTGGATCTCGTTAGCATTCAAGAAAACAAATAACTGCAATAATAGTCAGCCTGGCTCTGATACCACTTGATCTGTATATGGATCTAGACTAGATTGCAGTATTAAATGCTTAATTTCAACAACTTTGTGGAATTACAAATTCATGCATATATTATCATAATTCTGCATTAAAAATTGAAACTTAAAGTGACAAATCAGAACATAAGAGAGAGGAGAGAAGAAGTGCAAACAAATTGGTAACGGAGTTCGTCACAAACGTGACTACGTCTCCGGGTCCACTCCAATAGAGAGACCGATCCGATTAACTCCAAAATCAATTACAAATGATGCATGAAGACCATCAGTTCGGCAGCATAACAAGGCTCCGACGTACAACAATGGCTTGAAAAAAATCTCCAGCACCTCTCTTTCGTGTCACCTCAGCTTCAAGACTTCATCACCTGAAAAAAAAACTTAATCTCCACTCTCACCTCACACCCCTTTTTATACAACAAAATAACCCAATTTGGCCCTTAACCAAAAGATTTTACAATATTCCCCTTATCTCTCCAAAATACATAAAAATCTCTATTAAATCCCCTAAAAACAACCTAATCTCCCATATAATCTTTAATAATATTTTAGCCCCTTATTTTGTTGACTCGGGTTTTACAATTTTGGAAGAGTATTTTTAATAAAAGGTTGTTTGTTTTTGTTTTAGGGGAGTTTGTTTTATTTTTTTAGGTATTCGATTTTAAAAAACTAGACAAAAAAAATCGGCGCCAAATATGAGTTAGAGCCATCAAATGACACAGTGGTGGATGAATATTTTGGGAACCCGACGGTTCCAGGTTCCACTCCCGGCCGTCGACGTTTTACAAAAAAACTCTAACAAAATAACAATAAAACAAACCACCTCACTAAATATATTAGCGTGCCCTACGTAGCCTATTGGTAGACCGGCCGGATAGGAAGGTAAAGGTTATGGGTTCGAGCCCCTTGCGGGCAGTTGAAACATTTTTTGCAACCAAATACAAACCAACGCCGACAATCGACAAGAGATTCCAAGACCACATGCCGCACCAGGAGGGTGCCACGTGGCAGGCTCTAACTAGATAATCTAGACATCGTACCTGCTGACTCAGATGCCTACATGTCTGCCACTGGATGATGACGTGTCGTGCCAACTGTGCGCCGACTCAGATGATGTGGACGATGACTGTGCGCTGACTGATGACGTGTCCCACTGACTGGTGTACGGATGGACACGTGTCGCGATCCGATTCATCCGTACGATGCTGACATGGAAGACACATGTCAGATTCTGATTCGGCTATTTCACAGTCCGTACAGTATGGAAGGCTGACGTCAGCATCCGTACGGTCCACCTCAAAGTCAACTGCAAACTTTGACCGCTGATAAGTTGAGCATACGATGTCAGATTTTGACGAAATGAACGACGTCGAATTCGTCTCGACGAGCTCTTCGCGATGATGCCAACTTTGAGAGCTTTTGAAAACATCATTTTTTTCACTTCCTGGACGCCCCTGATCCCAATTTGACTGAAGGTTTGACTAGCCATAACTTGCACAAACGGACTCCTTTTCGCTCCGTTCAAGTTGTGTTGGAATCAGGACGCTGAGATCTTTCTGATGGTGCAAATTTTGGAGAGAAATGGGACACTTCAATTTTCATTGAAAATATCCACCGGATCAGTTGCACATGTCTAAATGGATCAATGGGCTTGATACCTAAGAAAATTTGATAAATTATGATTCAAAACATTGTTTCAATGTGACATGTGGAGGATCTCCCAATCTAGTGAACTTCCTTGGATGCCCTACTTGTGAAGGAATAATGTGCTCATGCTTAACAGTGCACGAACAAAATGTGTAACTTTACACTCATATTGTTGCTCATCTTTAATGGTAGGATATGTATATAGTAGTGCATGGTACTCACTTGATGTTGATGTATATTAGTTTGATCTTCCATACACTAGTTAAGACAGTGAAATATTACTTGAAAATATGTGTAAAATACATATTTATGAAGTATAAGAATAACTATATAAATCATGTCATAATAAATTTTCATTTCTCTAATTACTTATGTCGAAAACATGTCATCATTGATATTATCATAATAGACATGTTAAAACTTTTGTTTAATATTGTAATGCTCATGTGTTTATTTTCCTTAAGATGTTTGTGATTGGTAATGTATTCTAACTATGTATCATATGGCATGCATAGATCATGCTTGTGCATGTTGCATTGAGTGGATATCAATGTTTCACCTTCATCATTTTTATTTATGGATATGTTTAGACCAATGTCAAGTTTAGAGATGTTGCTCCTCTACATGTCGATTTTTGGTGTATTACTTGCATTGAGATGCATGTATGGTAGTGTGCCAAGTTCCTTTATGGAGACTTGATGTATTTCATTACATGGCATATTCTTGAGGTGAATGTGTTATGTTTTTTGTATAAAATTATAGATGCAGTTATTTTAATGATCTTAAAGTACATATTGTATTTTCATTAATTATCATAATTGTATATTTATATGATGTTGTACGAACCTTTGGGTGATCTTACATTGTTCCAACGATTATACATGTAGAGCAATTATTATTGACATGTGAACCAAGTGTGCATGTACATGGTTATTTTCCCAGGTCTGAGTATGCAAGTCTAAGTTGTTTCCCCAATGGTGGTTATATTACAGATGTCACTTTGGGTTAATGTTTATGGTAGCCACTATCACACTTAGTGTGAGTGCAAGATGAGACATGATTTCCTTTATGGTCTGGGATTTGAATTGGTGGCAATTTACAACTCCATGTGTTGTAGAAAACTTGTAACTATATGATTTCAATTGTGATTGTTTATTTCTTGATTTACATGTAATTGTGATTCAAACATTAAATCTTTCTGTAGTAATGATGCTTGATGCATTGAGAATCAAGAAATTTGGGAAAGAAAAGTTAGGGAAAATGCTAAGTTAAATACATTAGAAAAGTATTTAAATTATTACAATTAGTTAAATGTGATAAAAAAAATATTTCATTGTTTGGGAAAGATATTTAAATTATTTAAATTGTCATAAAAGGGTTAATTCAAATTACTTCTATTGCATTTAGAAAAGGTAAAAAAACATAGGAATTTTAAGTTATTTGAAAAATATAAATTATGAAAAGAAAAATAAATAGAAAATGGAAATGGAAATAGAAAAGGGAAGAAGATATTTTTCATCATTCTCATTTTAGATTTTTTTCTCTCAAACCCTCTCTCTCAAAATTAATTAAAATGCAATTGGTTTTCATACCACACCCAAAAAGGGAAAAGGGTTAATTTGAATTACTTCAATTGCATTTAGAAAAGGGTTAATGTTTGATAAAAGTAATTGGTTTTCATACCACACCCAAAAAGTAATTGGTGTGATGATCCTAGGATTGGAGATTAAAGCATGGTTAAGGAACGAATGGTTAAGGAATGAATCTTAAATTTTTGAGGATCTAAAGTGATATGTGGGGATAAAATAGGTGAAGGATTATTAATTAAATGATAACTAAAAAAATCCATGGGGTAATTAAAATGAATCAAGATAATTTTGCAACACACTTGGAAGCACTTGTAAAGGCTCAAATATGAGAGTGAAGGACATGTCATGCTCTAGGACTTGTTGGGGATTATGTTGCTTGGGTAACCTCACCATTGTGATGGGAAGAATATTTGATAATCACTTAGCCATTTCTTGGGCTACTACAATGACACACGTTATCTTGCTTATAGTTTCCTCATCCTAGATGTCATTGGATTTTGTATCTAATGAGAGACCCATCTCTAGCCATGTATGTGATTGGATGAGACCTTGATTGTATTTCATGTTCATACGTCAATGTTATGTGATGTGGATTATCTATTATACTTATGGTTGATGATGCCTTCCCCCTTAATTATGTTATTATATGATTGATTGATCATATTGGTTGGCATCTATACTATGATGGTTTATCTTAACTTTTGTCATGTGGATGATATGATGGTTGTTCATATTGATTGGCATATTTATGATCCATACTCCCTTGTATTTTTTGAGTGTGTGTGTTTGTGCCTGAGTGACTATCTTCTAGCATAGTGCAGTGGATCTATGAGTACCACATGGTTGGGAGTGTTGGAATTGTGACAAGAATAAAAAGAAGTGTCAAAATTTTGGACCTATTTATGGTACAGTTTGGTGACCAACCTACCTTGGGGTTTCCAAGGAGATAAATTCCCCCTTTGGCCCAAGGGGTGCAAGGGTCACTGAGTTGGGACCCCTACAAAAGGGGATTTAGGGGCAATGACCTTTAAAGAAAAAATTATGATTAAAAACCTACTTTTTGTAAAGAGAAAATCTAGGAAACTCGTCAAAAATCCCTAGATCTTAAGGTAGAAATGATGTGAAAATATTATGTATTTTTTATGTGGTGACCACACAAATACTATATTGTACTTTATTTAAACTCTTAGCAATAAGATTATCAATACTTTGCTACATGGATGTTTGAACTCTGGCATACTACTAGGGTTTTACCATGTAAATCCTTATGTTCTTTATGTGCATAATTATTCTATTCTATTATTTTATCTCTATTTGATTTACATCTAATTTATGTTGTATTTTATATGATTATGAGGGCTCATGATCTTTTAACAAGGTGGCACTCAACCACCATTAGGTATTGGTAGACTTGGAGGGTTCTTCTTGGAGAGCACAATGGACTCTCATGGTACCTTTGACATTATATATCTTTTTTCATTGAAAATATAAATATTGTAAAATGGGTCCTTGAGACGGTTATTTAATGATTATTATAATATTTCTTATTAATTTTTGATGTGGGTTATGTCATGTCCATGTTCAAGATGAGACACATTAAATTTAACGATCTATTGATGTCATTTTGTATTCTCCACACCTTATTTTGGAAGGATGTTGATACAAATTAAATACATTAATATCATGTTAATTATTTATATTAGTTTCAAATTATTTAATTCTTTCAATAATGGTTACAGATATGTTAGTGTTGAATCATATTATTCCCATATAGTATCAAGGATCACACTATTGGTTTTAGTGATGTTAGTGTTGGTATTCAATGGGCATGGTGTTTTGTAACACTTTCTCCATTTTGGATAAATGGTTCTTGGTAGAAAGAAATTAAAGCACATTCGGATTTGGGATTAAAATGAATATAACACGTTAGGGAATATTTAATTTTGGCATCACTAGATCATGTGTTATTTCATCTCTCTAGTTTGTGATGTGTGTTTGAGGACCTTCCACGAGGTGATTTCATTTTGGTTCTCCTCTTGGTAGAAGGAAAATTAGGGTGTGTTAAGAAATTATCCCTCTATCCCTCAAGTCCTTGAACTCATTTTGGAGTCCCATATAGGCCTCACATCTTGTGGGGAGCATATCCTTTGTTTATTTGTGTGTTGGAGATCAGGTATGATGTCCCTCTTTATCTCTTGATCATTTTTAGTCATTTTGGAGTTTTTTCATGTTATGTTTTTAATTTTGTGATTCTTGGGAGTTTTCCCTAGGTGTGAGACCTAGAAATGGTCATCATTTCAGTCTCTAGCTAGGACTATAACACAAAATATGACTAAAATGTAGTTTTTGGACTCTAGCATAGTTTTTATAATCAAGCATAGTTTGCAAGACTCTAACACATTTTTAGGAAACTTGAGTACTTGTGCTAGTTTCCTTTCTAGAAACTATTATCCCATATAGGTTTCGTATTCATCTAGCACACTATTATCCTCTATTTCATCATACAACAAGTATCTCCAATCACTTTCTAGGGAAACCTTTTTTATGATAGTTATTCCCCTTAGTATTCTAAGTCTTCCCATGTGTGAAACTTAGTTAATAGGTTTACCTAATTGTAATTTACTCCATAAATTGCATTGGGAATCACGCCTTTGCATAAAAATAGTTATTGTCATTCATATTTATTAATGGCTTGTACCTCTTATTAGTACAGCCTCTAGTGAAGGTTTTCCCTTGTGTTTGGATGTTCTTTGGCTTTTCTAAAGTAAATTATAGGTATTTTTCACCCTCATCCTCCTCCTTGCTTAGGAAACCAATGGTTGTTCCAACTAGTCAAGGTATGATACCTCCTAATTGTCCCATCACTTATGTAGGATTTTCTTGGAATTGTGAGTATCGTCAAGTGTATTAAGGTACAATTTAAGGTAGATGGTTCCCTCATCCTACCCTCGTGTTCTTTTCATGAGAGAGCATGATCACAAGTTAGTAACCAATCATCATTGTGGTGTCATGCCACCCTCTCATAAGTGTGTTGTGGTAGTTTCGTGATTGGTAAGACTTCCAATTGTGTCACCTTTCATATAGAAATGGTGATTCACTCATGTTTTTAGTGTCCTTGTTTCATTGTGATGGAAATGACACTTGTGTTGCATTTTAGTGTGCAATGTGACATGTCCTTGTATCATGAATGATAATGTTGTTCTTGTGTGGTTTTTTTAAAGTTGTTAGCTTGGCTAATTTCCTAGGTGTGTGGCTTGGGGTATTATAAATATATATTTATCTCTATGATAGTCATCCCTAGATCACTACTAAATTCATTAACTCGTGTATCTTTAATGATTGAGCACTATAAATCATAGGATCTAAAATAACATAAAATATAGAAACATTGTCAATGTGACTATCATGCACATTTGTTCATGGAAAAGAATAATCATAAATTTCAATGTCATGTAATAGAGAGTAATTAATCATCACCAATCAACCAATCAACATGAAGGCGCCTAAATAATTCATCAAGCAAAAAGGAAGACAATGTATCATCATCATTATTTGTAACATCATCATCACAAATTATAAATCATAGATGTATCCATGTAAGTGGGGAGGAAATCACTAGACTCGTCATGCACTATAGCATCACTATATGAGGAAACACCGCTAGAAACTAATAAGTGCACATGAAGGAGAGAGGATGTACATGTATCTAAATATGTATCATGAGAAGACATAAACAAGTTCAAACAATTCCTAATCAATTTAGGGCAAGAAAAACATGCAATGAAATCACATGCCAAAATCAAGAATGGAATATAAAGTATACAAAATAAATCAAGCCATTCAAATACCTTTCTAACTAAAGTTATTTTAAATTCATTCATCAATAATATCATCATAATTTGTTGACAAAATTGAATTAACATGTAAATTTATGTAACTAGTACCATCAAAGTCATCAAGCAATTATTCTTCACTAAGAACATAAATATCACCATGTAATATAGGATAAAGAAAATGAATCATTGTAAATATCTAAAGAATCAATAATAAATGCTTAATAATTATTATCATGAAATGAATTATATGGAAAATTAAAATCATTAGATGCTAAAAAATCATTCACATGCCATATCATCATAATGTATAAAAGAAAGTAACTCACATAGATCACTATCTCTAGACTCCTCACGAGATGCATCACCAAAGGAGCATGAATCTAACAGTATAAAAATAATGTTATCATGAGATGTAAAAGGAATAGAAACATAGGGCTCCACAACATCACAAATAGCTAAAGAATATGTAATCTCATCACTTGATATATTATCTCTAGATGTATCAAATGAGTATAGTGTTGAAGTAAGAGCTAAGTCACTGTCATAGGCCACAAAAGAGGTATAAACATCATGGATCATAATGGCATATAAAGTAGCATTGATTAGGAAAGAGCAGAATAAATTTATGATAGAAATATAATAATTTTAAAAGGGCACAAGGGAGGTTGGGTGGGTAAATATCAAAGAGATTAAAATAAAAAAGAGCCCAAACTCTAATGAATGTAAATCAGTTAAGCATGATTCGTCAATTAATGGTGGATACAAACCCTAACCAAATATGAAATAAAAGGTAGAACAATAAAAAAAATATCAAATCTAAAAAACAAAGATATAAGGTCAAAACCCTAAGTAAAATCATAGAGGGGTTCAAATATCCCCAAGATTACCATTTTATGTAAGGAAATAAAAAATCCCAGAATAAAAAAATGTAAATAAGCAATGATAAATAAATAGATTATCATACATATTAGAGATGGGATTGATTATGCATACTTCTAGATCAAATTTGAAATATAAATTAAATAATGGCAATAAGTGTGTACTTTAATATTGATGAGGAGGATTTGTGATTTCAACTTTGATAGATGACATATACATGATGTTAGAAACTAGATCTTGAACAACTAGACCAAGATGATTATGCTTTATGACTTTTGAATTTTTTTGTGACCTTGGGTCAACTATACACCTACTAAAATGATTTGTGTACTTTTATAATCAACCTCTACCTACAGAAAAAACTTTTATTCTAAATTCATCTCCAATTTTTGTAGACCTTTAGTACTTGTAGAAAATATTCATTGCAATTGTCTAGATATACAATGAAGAACTTGAAGTGTTGATGAACATATTTTGAGCTTCCCAAGCAAGGATCTTCTTAGTATGAAACTCCCCTAGAGATCAAATTTAATGGTTTTGATAAAGTTAGAAAACAAGAAATAATACAAATTATAATGATGTGAGTATGATAGTGTATGAAATGTGATACATAGACAATGTTTAATAAAATATGATATAATGACCTTTTTCAAGAATTATGGTTTTAGAATTTGTTGGTAGAGAGGTAATGTATTTAGGATAACCAAGAGTGAATGATGTTATGATAGTGGCAAATTTTATTTTGAGATGCACATTCCTATAAGTGGATGATTGTAGATGGTAAGGAGTAATAATTGATGTTGAATTATTAGTGGATGATAACCTAGGGTTAATAGCCTTTTATACACAACCTCAACACATTATTAAAAAATTTAAATACAATTTTTTACACATAATGACTAGATGGGACTAATTATCTTGGGAATGAGGGAATTTTAATAATTTTAAACTTAATGGTTAAATATACAAATTTGATTCAAGGAGAAAGACTAATAATCTAAGAGCTAGAAATTGTCTAAGTAGGAGTACCTATTTTCATAATCATTTGGAAAGTGAGTTCAATGGAGATGCCAAATTAGCAAATATCATATGCTAGAAGAATGCATTCAATGCAATTGTGTAAAATGGCAAATAAAGGGTAAAAGTTTAATGTATGCACTATTCACCCTTACAACTATAAAACTAAGTAAACTACATAATATCAATTTAGCTTTTTTAGATTCCAACAAAAGAAAAAATAAATACATAAATAAAGGATATTCCTATATTTTATTGTTAGAATATAGCCACTAAAATAGATTCATTTCCAATTCCATTAATGGGTACAAACCTCAAAGAGGTAGTAGGTAGTGATTTATAGTCATTTTTGGATGGGATTTTAAGTACAACCAAATAAGTGTTTTGTAGGAAGAAACATAAAAAATAAATTTTAGTTGGAACTCATAATATGTTCATATATAGCATAGCACCCTCTGAGTTGTGAAACATATAAACAAATTTGCAAAGAACTATCTTGTTTATATTTAGGGAAATAATGTCAACAAAAGTCTCAAAAACTTTTCCTAATTATTGGAACACACATGGTAGAATATATGTTCACTTGAGATATTTGTCACAATGAATGTGTTTGTGTTGGGAAGTATGATTATACCTGAATCAAAAGAAGTAGCATTTGTTAGGATCATATAGAAAGTGATGTGAAATGAAGGGTAAAAGTGTAGAATGTGTACTTTTCACCCTCAAAATTATAAATATTAGTAAAAAAACATATCATTTTAATTTCATTAATGATACACACATATACATGTATACTTACATTTGGATTTATTAAGAAGATAATGAACACTTTGTTTGAAAATTAAAGAAATCAATTTATGATTTAAAACAATCTCCTGGAAAATGGTATTCTAAAATTAATGCTTTGTTTACATTTCAAGGTTTCATTAGAAGTAAACATGATCTAAATTTATATATTAAACATAGTGAAATGATATTGTGATAATTATTTTATATGTTTATTTAATTTGATTATCACTTCTAGTTATAACAATTTGATTTGTGATTCTAAGTCTAAACTCAATCATCAATTTCAAATGACTGATTTAGGCTTATTACATTATTTTTTTAGGTTGCAAATTTGGAAAACACCAAAAGGTATTTTTATTTCTCAACATAAATATGCTCGAAATATCTTAAATAAATTTAAAATGAATGATGCAAATTGTGTTTCTACTGCTTGGGAATTAGGAACTAAATTAATGGTTGATATGGAAACTCCATTTGTTGATCCTACTTTATATGGGCAATTAGATGGAAGATTAAATTAATTACTTAACTCTTACTAGACCTGATATCTATTATAGAGTTGGTTTATTTTCTAGATACATGTCTAAACCACAACAAACTTATTTTAAAGTTGCAAAAATAATTTTAAGATATGTTAAAGGTACTCTTAATATTGGTCTCTTTTATGATGCAAATTATGAATTTTTTTAAATGGTTATACTGATTCAGATTTAGGAGGTGATCCCAATGATGGGAGCTCCACTTGTGGTTATAGTTTCTTTACTATATTAGGTGTAATATCATGGAATAATAAGAAGCAACAATCTACTTCATTTTTCTCTACGGAAGCATAATATAAAGATTGTACCAACGCATCCAAAGAAGCACTATGGTTGAGAAGACTACTTGAAGACTTGGGTCTACCTCAAACGGATCCTACACCTTTATATTGTTATAATCAAAGTTTCATTTCTTTGGAAAAGATTCCAATATTTTATGCAAGGACTAGGCACATTGCTCTCTAACATAACTTTATTAGAGATCAAATTGAAGACAAAAAAATTATCTTTTCTATTGTAAAGGTGAAGATCAAGTTGTGGATATTCTCACCAAACCAATTTGTAAAGATAAATTTCTCCATCATTGTAAAAATATAGGATTACAACCTATTGAAGGGTTTGATGTAAACTCCCCAAATAAAGCTTAAGTGGGGGTGTTAGAAATTAGTCTTTACTTAGGTGAACACTATTTATTGTTTATATTATTTAAATACTTGTATGAATATTCCAAAGGAATCCCTACAAGCCTTTTGTCTTATTTGAGTATCCTCACACATGTGTGAGGATGACTATTTTTTATAACTTGTCTTTGGAGGAATATTAAGGCTTAGTTGTAGCCTCCTCCTTATGAGGGTTTTGACACTTTGCACACACATAAGATGAAAGGTAGCATCCATAGAAATGGGATTTACTTATGAAACTCCTTTCTCACCTCTGTTTATTAAGGTGATTCTCTCCTTCTTCATAGAAGCATTCTATGCTTAATCTCTCTCAATCTCTCTCATTGTAATATTCTTTAGGTTTTATGCCATCTTCATAATATAGGGTTTTCTTTTTTCTTTTTTTCTCCCTTTCAAAATTTTGTGTATCCTCTTCGATATTTGGTGTGCTTGCTCTTGGTTTTCATCTTGGATGGTGATCCTTCCCTTCAAACAATAGGTCTTGGATTAATACTTTCCTTTATTTCATTTTATTATTTCTTTCAACAGATTTCGTAAAATATAATATAGGATAGTAAAGGAAAAGTTACAAGCCTTTGAAGGGAATGGATGATCTATGCATTGAAAAAATGAAAAAATTCCTTGAGACAAGAAACAATGCACAAAAATAAAGGGATGAAAGTCAACATATTGCCAAGTAATAGAGACATGAGCGTAGAGGGTAGACCTAAACCCATTTTAACAAAGACCAACACAATATTGATCAAATACAAAGACACATTCAATCAAGAACATTTTTATGAAAAAATTAAATGAAAAGGTTGAAGTCATGATAAATTAAAGGGTAGTATAGTTCAGTATAAGGATATTTTATCTATAGGATAGTGTCAACATAGTCAACAAGAGAAAGTACAGTTCAAAAAGAATTTGATGAAAATGATGATGACTATCTTTTCACACATGATTAAACAAATATGAGTATAAACCTGGACAATGGAAAGTGATAGAAATATCTACAAACATGACCTATATGCATGACTAGTGACAACTTGAAAGCATTGAATAACCAGTTGGAGAGGATTAAGGGGGGTAGTTTGAGGAGCTTTAATGGTCAATTTTGAAACTTTTAAGCATCTAGGGATAGTTTGAATAAGATTAAAATATTTGAGAGCATCTAGGTAACTAAAAGAGAAGATATAAGAACATGCAAGGAGAAGAGAGTTTCAAAAAATCAACACCCACCCTTTCCAAACACCACTTAGGAGCTTTTCTAGTAGTCAAACAAGAAGAACTTTTCAACACCCAAGATAGAGTCAAACCAGTCAGAATGAGACAAGGAAAATTTATTAATTGATTTTAATTTATGTCCTACTTTCTCTTCAAGGTTGAGAGAGAGAAATGGTATGCCTAGGTCCATTTTTTAGTTAGTTATGTCATATTTTTAAAATAACATTGCAACTAAAAGAAGTTCTTTCTGTCAAAACATGGCATTGTAACTCAAAAATTAGCCATTTTGATGACTAAAAATTAATGTAAACTTCATCTCTTAAATAACTATCAATTTATTTTCAAACTTTGTACTACTATAAGAACATATTTTGACCAATAAAATTCAATTCTCTACCTTCAAAAAACCTATTCCATTGTGTGTGATTTAGTAATTGATGCTATTTATGTGATTTCATTACATGAATCCTCAAATGAATGTCTTATCTTTGGTACTTTTTAATAAAAAAGGAATATCTTGTGTAGGTTATAATCTATGTTAACATCTAAATACTTTCTATCTATGAAGAACACTTCATTTTTTCATTCTAGGACCATCACAAACTTAACCTTTCTATAAAACATAAATACATGAGTACGATGAAGCTTGAGTTGTGTGAACACATCTAAGTCATTGGTCTTTTGTGTGTCATAACAATGCAATAGGTCTTAATAATAATTTGGTGCATCACCTTAGTAGGAAGTAGGTTCATCTTAAATTATCCCTCTACTTTTTCCCTCAGCAATGCAGTAGTTTAGTTCATATTAGATAATTGAATAAGGGAACTAGTCCTCTCTAGAGAATCACTCTAATTTATGGGAAATCCATAGGATCTGAATTATTTCCATATTTCATTGGATTACTAAGCTAAGAGATTAACAAGGGTGAAAATCCACTTGACAATAATTTTAGGTGCACTCAGTGGGACTGTGAAGTAGTTTTTAGTCCATTATAAACTTTATCTCTTACTAATATTGGTATGTTTACTAGGAAATTTATGCTTTTGGAAGCATATTGAACATATCTGATGATTCTAGATCTTTGGTTTTGAAAAAATTAGTGGAAATGTGAAGGGGAAGGATACAAACTAGAGGGAGTTTAGAGCCATTTGCCTACTTGTAACTCTCACCACCTTGAATAAGAGGGAGAATAATCAAAAGGGGTGCATCTCCAACAATAAGAGAACTTTCCACACCCCCTCTTGGTAGGCCTTTTCGACAATTTTTTATAAATAAAACTCCTTTTATTCCTATTGTTGCACCTAGGAATCATGATTTTGTGACTTTTAATGGACGCATCCTACTCAATCTACAACAAAAAGATGAAATTTCAATGGCTTCTCTCAAGATTCTTCCATTTCTTATTGGAGAAGATCAAACTACCCCTATAGATCATATTAAAGATGTAGCCACCTTGTGTTCAACCCATAATATCACTCAAGAGAACTTGGCTATTAGGCTATTGGTTGCCTCATTGAAAGGAGGAGCCCTTTCATGGTCCAGGGGCTTGAGAGTGAATTCCATTACTACCTTAGATCAACTGGGAGATACCTTATGTAGGTAATTTGAAGATAAATTAGACCAATTTTCTTTGATGGAGCAATTGTCCACAATCAAAATATCACCCCACTAACACATTGTGGACTTCAATTTCAAGTTCCAATGGACTTGGAATAGAATTCCTTAAGCAGTAAGACCCTCTCTTAAATCAACAATTCTATATTTTTTGAGAGCATTAAACACTAAAATTTCTCTAATGATAATGCATGGGTAGAGCTACACCCAAATGTATTTGGCATAGCCATTACAACTAAATAGTCTTATTCAAGCTAGAAAAATAGCATCTAGGCTCCCAATGCCTATTTTTATAGAAATACAACCCCTCATGAATGCTCAAATGCCTGTAATAAACCCCATACCAACTATAATCAGTCAAATACCTACCCAAGAAAAGGTTTTCCTAGCACCGTCTTTTGAATTCCAAGAGATAAAAGGCTTTCTCCAAACATTTAGCAATGAAATTATGAACCTTAAGAGGTGGAGAAATAAAAATTACAAACCTTAGCAAGGTCACTATTAGCCAAATCAATCAAGCAAGCCTCCATCTCATCTAAACAATCAAGGTCAAAGGCAAGATCTTAATCCAAGGCCTTACCAAACATATAATCCTAATGTTTCTAGCTCTTCAAGAGAGATTGTACCTATCCAAATAACATGACACAAGATTATCAGTGGTGTTTTCCCTATAACCAACCTCATTATCAAGACACATGCTCAAATGAAGTGATAAACCAAGATCTAATGGTGCAAAATACTTGAAGTGTGTACCCAAATATAGTTCCAAAAGCACCATTGTAGCAAGATGAACCCAAATAACAAATAAAAAATGAAGCAACTTTAATGAATTGGCAAACAGAGGAGTTATGTGGGATGAATAAGCCTTATTTATCAATTGCATCGAACACAAAAACTAAGAAAAAATCTATGTATTTGGGAAAAAAATATAATAAGAGGCCTATTCAAGCTCCTGAAGTGAACCAAGGAGTTGATGGTCCATCTAATGATCAAATGTGTAAATTTTTCCAAGAAATTAGTCATGGAAAACAAGGAACAACCAAGAAACCAACCATCACCAATATAAGCTCAAGGAGACAATGTTGTTCTCAAAGGGTAGCAAAAATTTAATGCAATTTCTTTCAATATTCTAGAGCATATAAAGAAGGAAAATATTATTATGTCAATGTGGCATTCATTGTCCATTCCTAGGAAAAAGGGTCTCCTACAAGCTATTTTTTCAAATCTAAGTATGTTCAATGAACCTTCTTGTAGGGCCTCTCTAATGTCTAATTAACTTGGTGCTATTAGGTAGACACACAACTTAGAGGGTGGGCTACTAATTGAACATTTCATCTTTCACACAAGAGGCTTCATTTAATTATCAACCAGGGACTCATAAAATTTAGACAGTGTTGGCACAATATATGTATTCATGGATCCTAGGCACATCCTATATCAATGGAGTATAGGTGATTACACATGTATAGGAAATTGGAAAAGTTGGAAAAGGAAATGAAATGGTAATTCGTAAAATAGGGGAAATAAATATAAGTTGCTACCTTATGTGACAGGTACCTATCACTCAAGATTGTAACTATTAATTGCTTAAAACTGAACTATGACTAATTTCTCTAGAGGATGCACAACAAACATGAAGCTACATAATTTAATCCAATTTACAAGATCGCATTCATGAATTCCACATGCATATAATTGGTAACCACTTAACTAATTCTAATAATGCATCAACTAATCTAATAATAGGAAATAGAGTGGATTAGCAATACCTCAAGTGGACCTTGCTTGATTTGTTGCTTCCACATAAGATGGCAAACACTCACTACTTAATCAACAAATCATGATGTTGAACTAACTCCTTTTATTGCATAAAAACTCTAAAATCTTATATACAATTTGAGAAGAATCTACTAAAGCTTTCTTATTCAAAAATACATATCTATTGTTTCAACTAGTAACAGAAAAACAACTAACATCTGGAAACAATGATCAATAATTACTAGCAACAGACAACTTTATTTTCTCCTCAACAATAGATCCCACTATATAGGATCTTGGAGGAGTCTTATTCCTCTAGGATTGAAAACAAATTCATAAAGTATCCTTCCATTCTCCCTCAAAGATAGGGAGAGGACTTAGTCTTCAAACAAAAATCCATAATTATAAAGCAAGAGAAGAGAAATTGAATTAGAGTTTTGTGCCTAACGATTAACTGCTATGACAAAGACGTATGCTTGAGGATTGTCACATCAATAGCTAGTCTTGCTTAGAACACACTTATTCTTCAAGTATTCTTATTCGATGGTCAAAAATATATTATGATGACTCATGGTGGATATTTAAATGATCAACTTCGTTCTCTTTAGGAAATGTTGCACTTTGTTGTATTTGACTTTTCTCCTGCAACTATCTGTAGTCCCTTTGTTGTGGGCTAGAAAACCTATTATTGTGGGTTATAGTCCTTCTAGCTACAAGATGTTAGTTTCATCTCTAAGGCATACACATCATTAACAATCATAGTTTAATCATAGAATCATACTAAATCTCATGAGCATTCATGGATTCACACACACATATGTCAACATATCATATTTTCATTCCCACGTACTTAAGTTTGCTTTAAAGTGTATGAAAAGCATACAAAAGATACATAAAGTCTTAGGAATATCTATGAAACTTAGCAGATGAAAATATAGAAGCATAAAATAGTAAAGGAAAACTAGCCATTAATTGGACCCATTGAACCATAAATTTTTGGGGATATGGACTCTCTTACACTTCTAGAGTTTTTCACCTAAAAGGAGAAAGGTATCCCAAAAATCTAAGGCGGTTCACTCAAAACTAATAAAAATATGATTGAAATATGTCTAAATAGAATTCCCAAAATGCAATTGATGGATAAAAGAGATGAATTATTAATGCAAAAGTAATGAAATGCAAGATGTTTGAAAACACATTTTGATATGCAAAATTAACTAAGAATGCAAGTAAACAGTAATAGAAATGAATGAGACTAAAGACGTGAACTTGGAAGCTAGAAAGTGATGCAGAGAGGCTCTGGAATCCTGCAAAGATCACTATTGAAGCTCACTGGGACACTTACGCCAAGCTGGGTGACTTGGTCATGTTTCAGGGAAATTCTGCAAGAACAGGATTCAACCAAAAGGGTATCCATAACTACATAAGACACTTTTCAGGCTTGGCAATGGGACTAATTCACCACATATGGCAACTTATTCCACTTCTGAATCTCAAGAATTCAGGACATGAATATGCAGTCTTCAATCTACACTTCTGTTCCTGACAGGTTTCTGAATCCGAATCTGCAAAATCTGACTTGTAGGTGATCTCCAACATTCTTTTAGGGTTTTTTTGAGTTTGAAATACTTTTATGAATTGTTGACACCTTTTAACACCTTACTCTTTGACAAATCTGCATACAAGACCTACAAAAGACACACGCAAAGAGGAGAAAAAGTGTTAAGGGTTAGTGAATAGGGGTTTGCCTTGGTCAAACCCCAGTTTGGTAATTAAACCCTTGAAAATGAAATGAAAAGAGATTGATGAATGAACAACATGCAATCTTATTACTCACCAAACCCTTGAAGTATAAACCTAAAGATATGCAAGTAGATTCTCCAATGGATGTATGCAAAAGTGAATACTTGATGATTGCTTCAATGATTAAGTGAATGAACTAATGAGTGAATGAATGAGGGTAAAAATGAGAGGAAAACCCTATATTTATACATGATTATACATGTAGACATCCAAATTTGGACACTTAATTTATCCAAATTTATCACTTTTCATCTAAACAACCTCTTATCCAAGTTAATTAAGTAATATTACTATTATTTAATTAATATCCTTAATTCTGCCAAATCCCTAAGGTATTTAATTAATAATTAAATACCTTACCCTCCTTAATCCCCTTTTCATCAAATGAATTAAATAAATATTACATTTATTTTCATCTAATCCTAATCCATCTCTTAATCTCTTCATTAAGGATGTGCACATGCCTAATCCTTGATTAGGATGTGTCACATCCTCCAACTTTTGCAAGTTGGCTTCTAATCCTCATTAACCCCTAATTATCCTCTAATTACTGATTAGTCAAACCTAATTAATACCTTGGTCAACTCTCCCCATCCCCCAAGGAATTTTTAATTCCTTTTTATTCACCCTAGGCTCCTCTCTTCCCCATGTGAATTTTTAATTCACTTTTATTCCTCTAGAATCCCCTTTTTCCATGCATCTTCTAGAACCTTTGACATGTCACCTCATGCACATGTGACCAATTCCCACCTTTTTGGAGACCCTCTCTTATCCTTTAGACTCTCCTAAGAATGTGAATTTTTAATTCATATTTATTTCTCCAACCACCTCTCCTTTTCCCATGGAGATTTTTGAGGAATTCCAAAATTCCTCAAATGTCCCTTTCACTCTCACTTGGGGACAACAAATTCCTTTTTGAGGAGATTTCTCACTCCCCAAGGTACTTGGAAGGTACTTGTCCTTCCTCCACCTCATGTACCTTTTGGCCACCTCATTTACACCTCACTTCCTTAGCCACTTCACCATCCACATGTCAAGATGTGAGGGCTTGTGAGTTCTCAACCCACCATAGCCCTTCATCTTGACCTTGTTGGATGAATCTCAACCGTTGAATTCTCTAGAGAATTCAAATTCTCCTATAAATACCCCCTCCTCTAAGGCATTGAGGGGACTTTAGCCATTTTGCAAATAAATGTTGTCATTTTGTGCACTCATCTAGCCTTTAATTACATTCACTTGCATTTACATCCAAGCATATAGTCAAATCCTTCATTTTTAGCCACATCAAGAGCCATCAAAGAGCATACATATCAATCCAAATCAAGGGCCAACCAAGGAGTTTCAGCTGCAAGGAGGAAGGTATAATCATTTATCTTCATTTAACATTTTCCTCTTTGTATTTTCAAATTCCTTAGGCTAATCTTGAGGTGTTTCATTATGTTTTTCATTGCATTTTAATTGCTTAGAATAGGTTAAATATCTTAATATCACATTTCTGGGACGCCCGGTGGGACGGTGGGATAGGTGCGCGCCACAGTGGGGCATATGCGCCCCGGCCACGGGGCGGACACGCCCCGACTAGGGCAGAGCCGCCCCGACCGCGAGGCGAACACGCCTCAGCTAGGGCGGAGCCGCCCCGGCTGCGGGGCGGAAATGCCCCGCCAAGGCGGACATGCCCCTCCAGGGCGGTGTCGCCCCGTCGATGGGGCGAACACGCCCCGAGCGGGGGCGAACACGTCCTGAGCTGGGCGCAAACGCCCCCGCAGCTCGGGGTGAATATGCCCCGGACAGGGGTGGACACGCCCCGAAAGGGCGGAAATGCCCCGAGGGGGCGGAAACGCCCCGAGAAGGGGCAGAGCCGCCCCAGGGAGGGGCGGAGCCACCCTGGGGATGGGCGGACACGCCCCGGGAAGGCGGAGCCACCCCGGGGATGGGCAGACATGCCCCGAGGGGGCAGAGTATCCGCAAAAAAGAGAGAAGAAAGAGGGATTGGGCGATGGACATTGAGAAAAGATAAGAGATTGAAAAGATGTGTAAAAGAAGCAGAAGTGATGGCGATGAGATAAATGGCATTGGGTTGCATGGAAGGAGGCCTATAGCCAAATACCAATGACAAGGGATTGTGAGATGGGATGAGGATAAAGATGAAAGAATGGATGAAGGATGGGAGGGATTGTTTGGATGGATAGGAATATAAGGATTGGGAGATGAAAGGGCTGCTAGTATAAATGGATATGAAGATAAGGATGGGGAGATGGAAGGGATGTTGTGATATATGGATAGGGATATAAGGATTGGGAGATGAAAGGGTTGCTAGTATAAATGGATACGAAGATAAGGATGGGGAGATGGAAGGGATGTTATGATAGATGATGTTTCCAAGGACTATGTCACAAAGGAAGCAGATGCCCCCACTCTAGATATGTCATATATGATGAGGCATGAGGGATGGGAGACAAGTGGATGGGAAGAGGAGATAACTAGAGGAGGATAGGATGGGTGACCAAGGAATACAACAGAGCATCGATGAAGGGAATGTATACCAAGAGGTGGCCAAAGCATGTATAGATAGGTGCTCCTATTTTGATCAAGATCACAAGAAGGATGGAGGGATGGGAGATAAATGGGATATGATGGTAGGATGCGAAAGATAGGTGGGATGGAGGGTTTTATGAAGAGGACGGATAACAGGAAGACGGGTGCATAGCGGGAAGCATAGCAAGAAGCATAGTGGGAATGCATATCAGGAAGTTGCCCCCAAGTGCAGATGGGGATTTATGCATGATGCCATTTGCCAAGTTTTCATCATGGTACTTATCCAAGCGCTGTTTGCCAAGTTTTCACCATTGGACGAATTATTTCTTTACTATTTTTTTTAACGCTTTTTGGATTTTTGGATAGTAGGGGATGAAAATGGATAAGGATAGGATGTGGAGAAGGGAATTTAGAAGATACATGATAAGGATATGGATGAAGGACTCAAGCATCAAGTTCTATATGAGGTATTAAGAGCCCATGTTCGAACTGACTATTGGATGTTGGTACAACCTTATAGGATAAATGGATTATGCAAGAGGATGAATTAGAGGGATTTGAGAGGGGAGGTACATGGGATAATGGATGGGATGTGTGCAAAGGGTATGGATGGAATGATGGGGGGGATATGTGATGGAATATGTGTTCAGGACCAACATTGGCACATGTGGTGGTGGATGTGAAAAGATAAGAGGTTAAGGGATGGAGAATGTGTGGATAATGGAGGAGATGGGGTGGTGAGTTTTGAACATAAGGACCCAAAAGGACTTAGGAGATGAAAGGGGTGTATGACTAGCTTTTGGATTAGCAACTTTGGATGTTCTTATAGATTTTTCATTTGATTGCATTGCATTTTTTTCTCTTTGGGATCCACATGGTTTTGATCTTGCTTTGGTGGGCCTTTGTGGCCTACAATTTTGATTTAGATTGATTTTTTTTCTCTTCACCATGTCTTTTAGAGGGACATGGGCATGGTAGATGGAGGATTGGAGATGCAGGAGGGATGTAAGGACCCAAAAATGGATGGAGCAAAATGAAGGAGGGATATGGATGGTGGTTTTGAGGCGATAATGGCAGAGGAGGAGGGATGGCAACATATGGACGTACATGGGAAGAGCCAACATTTCTAGAAAAAGGCTCGAGGAGGATCTAATTAGAGGTTGTAAATGTATACCTTAGAATTTTATCCTACTCTAATGTGCAAACTAACTAAAAATACGAATGATAAAAGACCAAGGACACCTCAAGATTAGCCTAAAGAGTGATATAACAAAAAGAAAAATGAATAAAATGAAATACAAACGATTTCACCTTCCTTGCTGTTGATGTCTCTTTGATTGGCCCTTGCTTGGAATGATTTGTGTGCTCCTTAGATGATTGCTTGAGTGACTAAATGCAAGATTAGATGTGCAAAATGATTAAAAGAGATGGCTAAATGATGGCAAAGGATTGAGAATGCAAATTGGCAGCATGTAGTTATGAAAATCCAAAGTGTTCTAAAATGCCCTTGAGGAGGGGGGATTTATAGGAGAATTTGAATTCTCTAGAGAATTCAATGGTCAAGATTGATCCAACAAGGTCAAGATGAAGGGCTATGGTGGGTTGAGAACCCACAAGCCCTCACATCTTGACATGTGGAGGGTGAAGTGGCCAAGGGGAGATGAGGTGTAGATGAGGTGTCAAAAAGGTACATGATGTGGAGGAAGGACAAGTACCTTCCAAGTACATTGGTAGATGGGAAGAATCTTGGGTGAATAAAAGGGAATTAAAAATTCACAATGATTGGAAGAATCTGGTAGATAAGACAATGTTCCCAAAAGGTGGGAGTTTGTCACATGTGACTTGATGTGACAAGTCAAATATTCTAGAAGATGCATGGGAAAAAGGGATTTTAGGAGGAATAAAAAGAAATTAAAAATTTCTTGGGGGATGGGGAGAGTTGACCAAGGTACTAATTAGGTTTGAATAATCATAATTAGAGGATAATTAGGGGTTAATTAGGATTAGAAGCCAACTTGCAAAAGTTGGAGGATGTGACACATCCTAATCAAGGATTAGGCATGTGCACATCCTTAATGAAGAGATTAGGAGATGGATTAGGATTAGATGAAAATGATATGTGAGGAATTAAATAAATGTAATATTTATTTAATTCATTTGATGAAAAGAGGATTAAGGAGGGTAAGGTATTTAATTATTAATTAAATACCTTAGGATTTGGCAGAATTAAGGATATTAATTAAATAATAGTAATATTACTTAATTAACTTAGATAAGAGGATGTTTAGATGAAAAGTGATAAATTTGGATAAATTAAGTGTCCAAATTTGGATGTCTACATTTTTCTCCTCTTTGAGATGGTGTTACGAAGTAGCATCATTTCAAAGAATATTAAAATATAGAACCCAGAAGGAGATGGTTAGATTGAGAAGGATGCCCCAGTCATCAAACGGATGACTAGGAAGAAATATGATGGGGGTGAAGATGAAGAGTAGGGATTGAGGATGCCCCCTCGAGAGGACATGCGGGTTCAAGAGAACACAGATGTGCTCTCAAAATGGATGAGATGATGAAATGGGAGATGAGGAAGAGGATGCAAAGGGATGGATATGAAAGGATGAAAAGGTGATAGGAGGTTGGGAAAAAAAATGGATGCAGAGACGAAGATGATGTTGCCCCAATCAAGGTACAAGCCAAAAGGGGTTGAGGATGGATGGAGTGTTGTCAATGAGGATAGGGAAGGGTACATCCCAATGAGTGGTATTGATGAGGGAAGGGTACATCCCAAAACACCACTAAATGATAGGGAAGAATGCCTCCCAATGATGATGACAAAAGTGTTGTTGATGAGGGAAGGATACATCCCAAAACACCACTAAAAGATAGGGAAGAATGCCTCCCAATGATGATGACAAAAGTGTTGTTGATGAGGGAAGGATACATCCCAAAACAACACCAAAAGGATGACGAGGATGATGAAGATGATTGGATCTAGGCTTGTAACAAGACTGGGAACAAGACCAAGGATACGATTAGATGATTCAGGTGAAATGGAATGGATGGTGGTTGGATAGAGAGGTGAGATAAGGATGAAGGATGAATGGATGGGGGGGATTGTGATATATAAGAGGATGGGGAATATATGAAAAATGATGGAATGGAGAATGAAATGCAATCCTAATGCAATTTTCCATCTTCGGAGCACTGATTTTTGCTATAGCATAAGACACCAAGTGCCAGGGTATGTGGAACCAAGGCATAATAGTGTCTAATGCATGAAATAAACACAATAGACAAGAAGGCTATCCCAACACCCCAAGGTCAGAAAGACCTTGGTTGGGATAGGTATTGAGATAACCACAAGCACAAAAGGATGCCCTAGCATAACACAAGACCTCGGGGATCTTGGTGGGTACTATGTGGGACAACCAAGAAGACACAATTAAACAAAAAATCAAGATATGCCCCTATGTGGACCAATCAAAACACGCCGTAATATGATGGATCATGGCGGCCTTGACAAGTGATGATAGGGAGCTCAAATGATAAACAAAAGCCAAAAGCATCAAAAGATCGCAATCAATTTCAAATGTCCTTTGCCATAAGATCAAGGGGATGGAGGGGATTGATGAGTTCTATTAGGAAGGATGCATCCTATTGAGACTGATGATGGATACTAAGCTAAGAGATCGATATGATGTAAGATATGCAAAACTGATTAGAGTTGTTGATACAAGTGGATCTTGTTTGTTAAGAACCAACTGGATAAGGGCATAGCTTGACGACACAACACAAGGGAGATAAGACATGAAATTGACACACCCTAAAGACCTAGGGGCTCGGGGGCTGATCGAAGATTAGCCTTCCTTGCCTACGTGAAAGCACAGAGCCCTCATAGTTCAGTGAAAGGTGGATGACTAACCAAGATGGAGACCATGATGGATGGTAAAGATAGGATGGACAAAAGGAGAAAGGTCGATGATAGACGATAGAAGGGAAAAGTGGACAATGAAGATTGATGATGGAACCCCGGGGGCGGATCAAATGATTAACCTTGCCTACGTGAAAGCGCAGGGGCAACGTAGTTCGTCAAGACCAAAGGAAAACAATGGATAAAGGATGATGATAGGATGAGGACAATCACATAAAGCTCAGGGATGGGATAGTTATCCAAATCAACAAAGATGAAGTGGACGGATGATATGATGGAGAGATGAATGATGAGAAAGGATAGGGGATGGAAAAGATCGGCAAAAGAAGTAGAAGTGATGACGAGAAGATAGATGACATTGGGAAAAGCCTATAGCTAGATACCTAATGACAAGGGATTATGAGATGGGATGAGGGTAGAGGATGGGGGGAGGAAAAGGATTGTTTGGGTGGATTGGATAGAGGGATAAAGATTTGGATGAGGAAAAGGTTACCGGATGGATATATGACTGATTCTTGGAACTAGAAGGTGAAGGGTGGGAACAGGTGGAAGATTATTCAGAATGAGTAAACGATTAATCAAAATTATTGAATGAGAGTTTGAAATGATAGACGGAGGTTTGATGAATGTTTGAGATGTAAGAGGTTTGATGAAGTTTTGAGATGATAGATGAAGGTTTGAAATAGATGAATGGTTACATGGAATGAGTGAATGGATTTATTAGAACAAATGAATAAGACAAAATTGAGGAAGATGGAGGGAGGGATCTTAAGACTTTGTTCGATATCCAAAAATCTTGACTGCAGATGGATAAAAGCCCGGATTAGGGGTTTGGTTAAGCTCAGATTGGGATAAGATTAAAGCTCAAATGAGGATTGGATTAAAGCTCAGATTAGGATGATTGGATTGATTCTACACCGAGTTCCGGGGTTTAAAGGGTGTAAGGTGTTGACAATCAGATTTTTCCCGATTTGGCAATTTTCAAAAATTGTCAAATTTTGCCATTTTAGGAAACCTCATAGATATACTTTTGGGAGTCTAATTTTTTTTCAATAAATACCCAATATTGAGATAGGATGAATTGCCAACTAACATCCCAAATTCGAGGTATGCATTTCGAGTTATGAGTGAACAATTTTTCAAAATGCTGGAAAAAAATACTAAATTAGGATTTTAAGGGTCAAGATGAAAGTTTGAGGCCCCGAAAATGTATCAAAACAGGTTCCAACGACTTTCAAAAAAATAGTTGGGAATCCACTCGTAATCTCGTAACGCAACTACCCGTCAAATTTCAGCTCAAACGGAGACCCGAGTCAAAAGTTATGGCCTCTGGAAGTTTCGGTGTAAAAATCAAAAATCAATTTTGAAAATTTCAACAAATGGGTTTTGTTCGTTAGGAAAAATAAGGAAATGGGTCAGAATTATTTTTTTGAAAAAAACAATAAAAATGTGAATTTTGGCTGGGGCCAAAAGATCTGGATAGGGCGCCCATTGCCAGCATATACCGCCGTAGCGCACACGCCTCGAGGGCACTGTAGATGTATCGGACGGGCGACATCGCCGAGGGCGCAGACGCTCGAGGGCTGTGACGTTTCAGAGGGGCACGCCAGACTTCCGGAAAGAGGGGGACAGTCCTGAGGAGCAGAGCTGCCCTAGGGAAGGGAAAACACGCCCCGAGGGGTGGAGCCATTGCGACAAAGAAAAGCAGAAAGAGGGACAGGGCAAACACGAAGAAAAGATAAGAGATTGAAAAGATGTGTAAGAGAAGCAAAAGTGAGGGCGATGGGATAAAGGGCATTGGGTTGCATGGAAGGAGGCCTATAGTCAAATACCAATGACAAGGGGTTGTGAGAGGGGATGATGATAAAGATGAAAGAATGGATAGAGATATAGGGATGGGGGATGGGAGGGATTGTTTGGATGGATGGGAATATAAGGATTGGGAGATGAAAGGGATGCTAGTATAAATGGATATGGAGACAAGGATGGGGAGATGGAAGGGATGCTATGATAGATGGATAGGGACAGAAGGATTGGGAGATGAAAGGGATGTTAGGATAGATGGATACAAAGATAAGGATGGGGAGATGGGAGGGATGCTATGATAGATGGATAGGGAGATGAAGGGATGTTATGATAGATGATGTCTCCAAAGACTATGTCACAAAGGAAGCAGATGCCCCCACTCTAGATATGTCATATATGAGGAGGCATGAGGGATAGAAGACAAGTGGATGGGAAGATAAATGAGATAACTAGATGAGGATAGGATGGGTGACTAAGGAATATGACAGAGCATGGATGAAGGGAATGTATACCAAGAGGTGGCCAAAGCATGTATAGATAGGTGCCCCTATTTTGATCAAGATCACAAGAAGGATGGAGGGAATGGGAGATAAATGGGATATGATGGTAGGATGCGGAAGATAGGTGGGATGGAGGGGTTTTATGAAGAGGACGGATAATAGGAAGACGGGTGTATAGCTGGAAGCATAGCGGATGGAGGGAATGCATATCAGGGAGTTGCCCCGAAGTATAAATGGGGATTTACGCATGATGCCTGTTTGCCAGGTTTTCATCATGGTACTTATCCAAAACATTTGTTTGCCAAGTTTTCACCATTGGAAGAATTTTTTTATTTTATTTTTGACCTTTTTTTTGGATAGCAGGGGGATGAAAATAGATAAGGATAGGGATGTGGATAAGGGAATTTAGAAGATACATGATAAGGATATGGATGAAGGACTCAAGTATCAAGTTCTATATGAGGTATTAAGAGCCCATGTTCAAATTGACTGTTGGATGTTGGTACAACCTTATGCATGAGGATGAATTAGAGAGATTTGATGGGGTTGATACATGGGATAATGGATGGGATGCTAGAAAGGGTATGGATAGAATGATGGGGTGGATATGTGATGGGGAGATGTGTTCAGGACCAACATTGGCACATGTGGTGGTGGATGTGAAAAGATAATAGGATTAAGGGATGGAGAATGTGGGGATAATGGAGGAGATGGAATGGTGAATTTCAGGACATAAGGACCCAAAACAGACTTAGGAGATGAAAGGGGTGTATGATTAGGTTTGGGATTAGCGACTTTGGATGTTCTTATGGAGGCTTCATTTGTTTTCTTTGGGATCCACATGGTTTTGATCTTTGTTTTGGTGGGCCTTTGCAGCCTACAAATTTGATTTGGATTTTGGATTTGATTTTGCTTTGCTTTAACATGTTGTTTAGAGGGGGCATGGGAAGCTTTTAATTCATGTGGATGTTTAGATTGATGCATTTTTTCTTTAACAACCAAAGTGTTTTTAGTAGCAATGGGATGGGTGTGAGGAGATGGATGATGTGGAGTGATGTAGGTAGGAGTATGGGGATTATGTGTAGATGGAGGATGTTTAGGTATGTGTCGTTGATCTTGACTATGGGGTATGTGAGAGGGATGTTTATGATGGATGAGATGGATAGGTGATGAATGGATGAAGGGATGGATAGGACGAGATGGAGGAGGTGATTTTGGGATATAGGGGCCCAAAATAGACGTAGGACCTGGAGGAAACAAGGGCATGGTAGATGGAGGGAAGGGTACCCAAAATGGATGGAGTAGATTAAGGAGGAATATGGACGGTGGTTTTGAGGTGATATGATAGAGGAGGAGGGATGGCAGCATATGGTCTAGTGGAGTGATGGGAAGAGCTAACATTTCTTTTGGAAAAGGCTCATTGAGGACGTCTATAGGTTGTACCAACATTTTTGGATTGCGATTCGTGGGTAGTACATCCAAGACCTTGTGGATACAAATGTTCTTTAGCTTGGATGGGCTCTATAATACCTTGCTCATGAAGTCCTAAACGTTTTTCTTGGTAGTTCATTCTCTTGAGCATTCGATCTAGGACAGGATTTTTGTTATTCTGGAAGAATGATGCGAGTTCATTATTAGGTGGAAGAGGAGGGTTTGTGTATATGCTTTGTTTCTCTTCTACGAGGAGACCACCATGGAGGAATGTGAGAGGACCAAGGGGATATGCAAGTTGTGTGGGGATAGAATTTTTAGGCGATGATGGGGGATCATGAGAAGGAGATGATGGGATAGCAACATCAGGAGAGGGAGTAGGGGCCATGATAGGATCTGGATTTGTGGTAGTAGGCTCATGCGATGGAGATGGAGATGGAGCAGTAGAAGCTTGAATGACAAGGGGATCATGGGATGGAATGGATGGTGGACTGTGATCTTGAGGTGGACTAGATAGGATGGTAAGATCTTGATCTAGAGAAGGGAATATGTTGGCATGCTTTCAATTAGACTCTTGGCATGACTCATCTTGTGTGGATGGCATGATAACAGATTCTTGTTGGGACTCTTCAAGTGGGGAAGATGGAGGGATGGAAGATCCATGAGGTTCATTGGAATGGGTTTTGATGCTACTAGGAGTGGGAGGAGTGGATTGGATTTGGGTATCTTCGATGGATTGGGTAGATCTAGGAGTAGAGGGAGTGGATTGGAATTGGGTGTCTTCGATGGATTCAGTGGTTCTCATAGTAGGATATGTGGGTTCAATGGTTTCAATGGTTTGATCAGTGCTAGGGGTGGTAACAACAATGATAGGTGTGGTATGGAGAAGGCTCTCATCACTAGTTACCGTGGATGATGGATTGGGATGGCATGGTTCCATGACTTCAAGATGTGGAGTGGGGGATGTTTCCTTTGTTATAAGTCCTTGGAGAACTTCAAATGAGAGACTTGCATATGGTTGGGTCGCATAGGGTGGTAGAAATGGATGAGGGATTATGGATTGGCAGACCAGGGTTAGATGGAGGAATGGGATTGAATGTAGGACTATGAGTAGATGGGGGGATTAGGAGGATGGAGGACTAGAGTGGTGGATGAATGGGATTGGATGGAGGATCAGAGTAGATGGAGGACTAGGGATGGATGGATGGAATGGATGGATGGAGGGAATAGAGTAGATGTAAGGAATGGATTGGATGGAGGAAGGTGGATATTGGAGGGTGGAAGGGATTGTGGATGGACAAAGAGGAACAAGTGGTGGAGGAATGAACACAGTGGAAGTGGTGGATGAGGGATATGGATGGATTATGTGGATGGATTATGGAAGATTGGAAGGGACATGGACATGGATGGGGAATGGAAGGAGTGGATGGAAGGATGATGAAGATGGACAACAGTGGATGAAGAAGATACGATATCCATTGTCAAAGGTGGCATATGATGATTGAAGGATGATGAAGACATAATGATAGCCCATAGGAGTAATTGGATTTGGAAAGTGGGTGGAGAAAGCTTACTAGATATGATAGTGTCAAGGGGATCTATGTCGTATACCTCTTGATTGACAAGACTTTCGTTATCGTTATCGACGTAATTAGGGTTTCCCTTGACTACTATTGATGGAGGATGAGGATTCATGATGATTATAGGATAAAGAGGATGGATAAAAGATTTTGGATGGGAACGGATTAAAGCTCAAATCGAGATTTTGGTCAAGCTCAGATCAGGATTGGACTAAAGCTCAGATTAGGATGATTGAATGATGTGATGGGATTGATTATGACGATCAAATTTGATTATCAAAGGATGATTGCGACACCGAATCTACTTCGAGATGGAAGTAGATTGATTGGGTTGAAGGTGATGTAATTGGATTATATTGGATAAGGTTGATTGGATCAGATTTTGATTGAATAGATCGGATTGGATAGGATTGTAGTGATAGAACGAATATGATTTGATTAATTGGGTAATTAGATGATTTGACAAAATGATTGTATTTGATAGATTTGGATGATTAGATGGGTATGATTGGATGATGAAAGATATGAGAGGGACCTTGAGTTTAATCAAAGGAAGTTACCCTTAGTGACCAAGAGCTTTAATTGATTAAGAGGATGATCACGACACCAAATCCACCTTAAGATAAGAATGGATTGATTGGGCCGAGGATGATAACTTATGACACTGAATTCACCTCAAGATGGAAGCAAATTGATTGGGGTCAAATTCAAGTGTTATGGTCAATTTGGGTAACCACTTTATAATATAAGGTTAAGGCGGTTTGGCTATGAGTGGTGTTTGGCAGTAAAATTATGATGTTTGCTAGGTGATGGTAAGGACTTTTGAATGGAATATGAGGAAATTAGAATGAACGGGCAGATTGAAGATGATTATGGTGAATGAGTGGGGATTTAGAATGGTTAAACAAAAGTTTAGAATGACGAGATGGAGGTTTAAAATGGTCAAATGGAGGTTTTTGGAGGTTTAGAGTGACAAAACGAAGGCTTGGGATGATGAGATAATGGTTGGGAATGGTTAAATGATGGTTTAGACGCTAAAAAGATCCAAATGGGACAATTTTGGGTGTTCGGGAGGGAAAATTCGCCCCTTTGCAGCAAACCAGGGGTGTAATCGCCTCACTGTAGTAAAAACAGGGGCATAATCGCCCCACTGCAGTAAAACAGGGGCGTAATCGCCGCACTGCAGTAAAAACATGGGTGTAATCGCCCCACTACGGTAAAAACAGGGGCATAATCGCCTCACTGCAGTAAAATAGAGGCTTGGTTTGATGCAAATGACTATGGCAAGGACTTTAAAATGACAATGATAAGGCCAAATTGTCAAAAGTTCACTGGTTTCTCACAAGAAAACACTCTCAAGCAAATACAACCCTATGATTAGTGTTAAGGATATGGCCAAAGTGGTCTTAATCTAGGATGCACAAGGTGTCTAGGGAGTCCTCGATATACTCTCGGTACGTGAGGCACAACCATGAACACCAGCCTGTCACAAGCGTGAGTCGGGAACCCCAGCGAGATACTGAAGGGCTCAGACCAACTCTTCATGCCTATCTAGGTATCACCCTAGCTTCGACGCTCTGCCAATTACGACGTCACTAGATTGAGGTACAGCTTTCACTCTCCCCCCTTTATATTCCTCGTTGGTACGCGTGGTTGGAATCGTCCCTTGGGGTGATGAAATCTCCAAGCAGGTCCCACTATAAAGAAAACACTAACTGTCTCCAACTACTCCCTAGGCTCACACGAAGTGCAAGGGGAAAGTGAAAACAAGCTAATGCCCCCTTTGGGTAACACAAAAAGATAAGCACAGCAAACAATGAATATTACCCCCACTAATTAAACTATGTTCTTAGATTAATGCAAACAACAAGAATAGTTTAAAGAGTTTGAGCAAATGGATAGCCCTGCAAGCAAATGTTAGATGTTTTATCTCGCTTTCTCCACCAACTTCACAAGAATATGTTGCAAAAAGTTAGCAAAAAACACATGTATCCTTGCAAGAACAATGGAAAACCGAAGTCAAGATAATAATTTTACCTTCCAAGGGGTGTAGTCGCCCTTCTACAGCAAAACAGGGGCGTAATCGCCTCACTGCGGTAAAAACAGGGGCGTAATCACCCCACTGTAGTAAAAATAGGGGCGTAGTTGCCCCACTGCAGTAAATGTTAGCACAAAAATAGTTTTCAGCCCAAAAGGGCGCAGACGCCCCACTGCAATAAAATATTAGTACAGAACAAATCTTCAGCCCAAGAGGGTGCACACGCCCCACTACAGTAAAATATTAGCACAAAACAATCTTTAGCCCAAGAGGGCGCACACGCCCCACTGCAGTAAAAATATTAGCACAAAACAATCTTCAGCCCAAGAGGGCACACACACCCCACTGCAGTAAAAATATTAGCACCAAACAATCTTCAGCCCAAGAGGGCGCACACGCCCCACTGCAGTAAAGTGTTAGCAAAAAATTGATTTTCAGCCAAAAAGGGCGCAAACGCCCCACTGCAGTAAAGTGTTAGCAAAAAATTAATTTTCAACCAAAGAGGGCGCACACGCCCCACGGCAGTAAAGTGTTAGCAAAAAATTGATTTTCAGCCAAAGAGGGCACACACACCCCACTGCAATAAAAACAGGGGCATAATCGCCCCACTGCGGTAAAAATGGGGGTGTAGTCGCCCCACTGCGACGTGTTTCTGCAAAAACCTCAACAACAACAAACATAAAGTATAGGAACCCGTTTGTGGGTCCCACCGGGCATGCCAGAAATGTATACCTTAGAATTTTATCCTACTCTAATGTGCAAACTAACTAAAAATGTGAATGATAAAAGACCAAGGACACCTCAAGATTAGCCAAAAGAGTGATAAAACAAGAAGAAAAATGGACAAAACAAGACACAAACGATTTCACCTTCCTTGATGTTGATGTCTCTTTGATTGGCCCTTTCTTGGAATGATTTGTGTGCTCCTTAGGTGATTGTTTGAGTGACTAAATGCAAGATTAGATGTGCAAAATGATTAAAATAGATAGTTAAATGATGGCAAATGATTGAGAATGCAAATTGGCAGCATGTAGTTATGAAAATCCAAAGTGTTCTAAATGCCCTTGAGGAGGGGGGATTTATAGGAGAATTTGAATTCTCTAGAGAATTCAATGGTCAAGATTGATCCAACAAGGTCAAGATGAAGGGCTATGGTGGGTTGAGAACCCACAAGCCCTCACATTTTGACATGTGGAGGGTGAAGTGGCCAAGGGGAGATGAGGTGTAGATGAGGTGTCAAAAAGGTACATGATGTGGAGGAAGGACAAGTACCTTCCAAGTACATTGGTAGATGGGAAGAATCTTGGGTGAATAAAAGGGAATTAAAAATTCAGAATGATTGGAAGAATCTAGTGGATAAGACAATGTTCCCAAAAGGTGGGAGTTTGTCACATGTGACTTGATG